>JACGTP010000103.1:197124-331805 GCA_023678845.1 Mischocyttarus mexicanus | reverse complement strand
CTTGTGAATGAGTGTAATCACTGTTACTTACCATGAAGTAAGATAGTTGCCTAGGCGTAAGATGGCGTTGAATAGTAAGTAGTTCTTTGATAACCTTCCCGTTGATTAAGTCAAGACCAGGTGCTTTTTTCGGATTAACGTGAATTGCAATTGTTGCTTTGATTTCTATTGAGGTGAACAGTTTTATTTGTGGAGATAATTAAAATGGTGTGTACATAAATGTCTAGTTGTCTTCATCTTCTGTTGGTGCCGATGGTGGATATGGTTTAAATACATCCGACAGGTGTGAGACGAAGAGATTAGCTTTATCTATTGGTCTTTTAGCCTATTCACCTTGGGACTGACGGATAGGTGGGATTTATCGAATTAGACTAGTACAACGCTTAGATGCCTTCCAAAGTGAATTGTTGGAGTCTGGGAGGGAGTCAAGTTCTGAAGGTAAATTAGAAGACCTTCATTTTTCAAGTTCTGCAGTATTATACTTAACATACTGTTAGCTTTATTAAGTTTGTGTTTGTCCTCAGGAGATCTACTATTATGTCAATTTCTACGCAACTTACGTTTTTCTGCAATTTTATTTAGAATATTTGAAAAATAGTCATAACCAGACTTATAATCCAACGAAGGTGTAGATGCTCCAACTGCATCTATTGTATTGTGCGTTAAATGGTTTACTGCGCGGTCCACATCATTAGTTGTTTTTAATAGTAAAATGGTTTCTATAGCATTATTGAATGTTTCTTGAAAGAAATCCCAATTAGTTAGTCTATTGTACAAAGAGATTGGAGGGTTATTTTCAATGATAGTTGTATTTATTGTAGCTGAGATTGGAGAATGATCTGCAGAAAGGTTAAATACAGAGCGAATTTCTATATAACGAGGAGATAAATGTTTAGCGGTGAAAAAATCAAGAAAGTCGGGGATTTTATTTACATCAGTTAGCCAATAGGTAGGCTCACCTTTACTAATAAAACATAATCTATTAGTTTCAATTCTTTTTAAGAGTGCTTTCCCTCTTGGTGTTATAATTGTACTACCTTAGATTTTATGTTTAGCATAAAGGTCATCTCCGACTAAGAATCTAGAGCCTAGGCTTTCAAAAAAAGTATTAAAATCTTCTTTTAAATAACGTGCTTACGAGGGCATTACACTTCTGAGATAGCCATTGGGCAATGACAGTCGTATATCATGACACTTGCTGCCTGAAAATAATCTTGTTTATGCGGCGCAAGCTCGTAGTGTTTTATGTTAGATTTTACTATAATCACAGTACCACTATGTGCCTTTCCACTTGGATGATTCGTGGAGTACACCTTATAACCAAGGATTTTAAAATAATTTTTATCTATAATGTGTGTTTCTGATATTAATATAATTTGTATGTCCTAAAGTTTTAAAAATGATTCCAACTTAAGTTTACATTTTATTAGGCTATTAGCGTTCCAAAGAGCAATGAGTAATGTCTTCATTATTTGTTAATAGATGACAATTTACTTACTACTACTGTTAATAATGAAATGATATTGTTTACCTGTTTATTTTGTCTATTAATTAGTTCGCTTTGTTTTTCGATGGGTTTTTCTAGTCTACTTACAGAATTCTCTTCTATTCTTGCTCTTTTGTTGCTGTAAGAAGCATGCTCACGCCTAGAAGAAGTGACCGTTTGCCATGGCGGAGGCATGACTGATATCTGCATATCCTGGTCAAGGATATCCTTGACCAGGATATGCGAAAGGCTAAAATTCATTTTCTTATCCGATTTTGAATAACTACAAGCTGAATAGCACTTAACGTAATAAGTCTTAATAAGAACTCACTCTATATAAACAAAACCACTGAGAGCTCGGCCTAGCACGTCTGTCTACTACGATAGCTAGATTGCGACTACCTGACATAAATAAAACCAAAACCTTCCCCTGGATGAAGCAGCTAAACCACCAACTGGTTTTTTATCCTTGAACTAAAGCCAAAAATTAGTCAAACAATCAAAATATACAAAGAAATGAAGAAAAATTTAATCCAGAAATATTTTTTATCACTTGCAATAACGACAATAATAACGCTAATACTTCTAATTTTAGGCTTAGTAATGTAAATAATAGTTTTAATAATTACAGGAATAGTCAGAATGTCACCAGCAATGATGAAATTGGCAAACCTTAGAGAACTAACATATGAAATTCAAGAATTAAATAAAATCTGCAATATAAGTGAAATGCTTATTGCAGTCAAAAAATTAAGAAATACTCTTCAGCAGTGCACATCAAAATCTCAGCAATTTCAGGCATTCATTGAATTCAGTGATGGTTTAGATTTATAATGGGTAAGTTGAGAATTTGTAGCTGGAATGCAAATAGACCAAGACACAAAATAGGTGAAGTAATTGAATTTCTCGAACACATGAAAATAGATATTTTATTAGTAAATGAAACAAGACTCACTAATGTTAATAAAATCAAAATTCGAAATCTCACAGTAATTAGGAAAGATAATATTCGAATATCTGTGTATCTGTCATTGAGGTCAGACGTGATTATAACGTTCTCTCATTTAATAACGTATTTACATTCAATGTATAGTTTTGCTTGTTCTTTCAGTTAATTTTTACTTTACAATGAATATTACTTGTAGTGGGAGCAATTTTAGGGTTGCTAAAACTATCAAATGCAGCAAGTGTGAAATTGCATCTCATCAGAGTTGCCTTTCTCGAACTGGGCATCCATTTAATAAAGAAAAGTTCTTGAGCTGTAGAAGCAATGTTAAATCTCCATCGAGCAATATCTCTAATTTATTGAACTCTGCAATTACCAGTAAGGTCATTCGTGAGATTATTAGAGAAAAACTTAATGTTCCAAGAGAGGACATAAAAGGGAAAATTAGGAAACTTAAAATGGACATCATTGCTATGAATGATAGAGTTTCCAATATTGAAGAGAGTATAATCAGTTCAAATAATTCTTCGAATTTAGCCGTTGAATATAATGATATTATTAGCAAGATTAAGGAGTGAAATTGGAGGTCAAATAATATTATTTTATTTAATGTGAATGAGAATATTGCCTCTACCTCGTAAGCGCATCCTTCGTCGGATGAAGAAATTGTTAGTAATATTATCAAGATGATTGATCCTTCTGTTCATCTGGGGTCAAAGATGAGGAGAATCAGGAGAAGATCATCTGATAAATCTCGTCCTATTTGTTTAACCCTAAGCTTAAAAAAGGAGGTAATCTCCATTTTGAAAAATAAGTCTAAGTATAGTGGTCCTGTAGTCATTGCTCAGGATCGTACTAAGGCGCAGCGCGATTATTTACGTGCTCTAAGATCTGAATTAAAAACGAGAACTGTTGATGGTAATCAGAACCTAACCATTAAATATTTTAATGGTACGCCCAAAATTGTTAATTCTAAAACTAATCGAAAAAAAAATTGACTGGTTCCTAAGATTTATTATCAAAATGTTCGTGGGCTCAGAACTAAGCTTGGAGACTTTAGAAATAATGTATCATCGAGCTCTGTTGACTATGACATTATTTTTGTTGAGACGTGGCTTTGTGAAAGTGTTTCCAATTCTGAGCTGGGTCTATTAAAATACAATATTTAAAGACTAGATCGGAATAATCTAAATAGCATCTTTTCGCGTGGTGGAGGTGTTCTGATTGCTGTTAGTAAACATCTCTCTAGCATCCTTTTGAAGGTCTCAGTTCAGAATATTGAGCAACTTTTTGTCAAGGTCGCTCCTAATAACAAAACAGTTATTATTGGCGGGGTATATATTCCTCCGTGCTCAGACATCTCAATATATGAGTCTTATTGTAAATTGGTTGAGAAGATTTTTCTTACCAATGCTTTCTTCGAGCTTGTTATTTTTGATGACTATAATTTATCGCACTGCTCTATTTTTAATCATCTTAATGATCTACTTGCTTGCCAATCTATAGGTCGTTGTTCTGTATTGAATCATGCTCAGTTAATTTGTGATTATTGTAATTTATTAAATTTAAAACAGTTAAATAGCTGCTATGACTCAGAATATCCTCTTGATCTTATTTTTTCATCATTATGTAATTTTACTATCAATATTTCCATTGATCCTTTTTTACCTCCTGACAATTATCACCCACCTTTAAATATCTCCTTTTCTTTTCCTGCTCCTTTTAAGCCTATTTCTACTCCTTATATTAATAAGAATTTTTTTAATGCAGACTATGCAGCTATTAACTCTTTTCTTTCCGCTATTGACTGGGACAATTTAATCATAAACCTTTCGTTGGATGATACGGTTGACTTTATGTATGACCAATTCAATCATGCTATTAATCAATTTGTTCCTGCTCAAGCTATACGTCTCTAAAAATTTCCTGTTTGGTTTTCTAAAGAATTAATAAAATAATAAAATTAATAAAATTTCTTTATATTGGTTTTAAAATCTCTAACTCTTTTGATGCCTATCTTAGGTTTTCTAATGTTAGATCTCGCTGTAAATAGCTAGCTGGAAAATGTTGGGATGACTATATCTTGAGAAAGGAATCTTCTATTCCTTTCAATATCAAAAGTTTTTGGAGTTTTGTTAACTCATTGATAGAACCTCATTGTTCTAATTCTTTTGTATATAATGGTTAATTATTAAGTAATGATCTTTCAATTTCAAATGCCATTGCTGATATTTTTCAGCCAGCTTTTAAAGGATCTCTTTCCCCTCTGTCTGCTATCAGTGACGGGGGAATCTCAGACTCATATATTAATTTATCCTCTTTGTCAATTAGTATTGGTGAAGTATTTGCATGTATCAAGGATCTTAGTAACTATTGTAGTCCTTGTCTTCATAATATTCCTCCTATTTTTCTAAAATCTTGTATTTTTATAATTTCCAGAATCTTGTGGCTTATTTTTAATAAATCTTTGTCTGTTGGTCTCTTTTCCAAGTTATGGAAGAAGTGTCTTGTTAAACCTATTCCGAAAAATAGTATGCCTTTCTCTATTTTAAATTTTAGACCTATCTGTATTCAAAGCACTATTCCTAAGATTCTTAAGAATTTAGTTAGTACAAAGCTTTCTGCTATTTTTAAAAATATTATCATTGATCAACAACATGGTTTTGTTTCAGGGAGATCTATTATTACTAATTTATTAAATTACTACAGTTTTCTTACTACCAATATTGAAAAAGGGTTTCAAGTGGACACTATATATACTGATTTCAGTAAAGCTTTTGATTCCATCAATCATTTAATATTACTTCATAAGCTTCACTTGCTTAGTCTTAATGGATGTATTCATTCTTGGATCACTAGTTTTGTATCTGAAAGATCTCAAATTGTTAAATTAAACAATTTATTTTCTAGGGAAGTTAATGTTACTTCTGGTGTTCCACAAGGCTCCCATCTTGGTCCTCTACTTTTCATTCTTTTTGCAAATGATATTTTTAATTATTTTCGTAATTCTAGATTTCTACTCTATGCTGATGATCTGAAGATATTTAATTGCATTAGCGGTCCTGAGAGCGCTTAGCTTTTGCAAGATGATCTAAATAGACTTTATAATTGGTGTCTCAGCAATAATTTGTCTCTAAATTTTTCTAAATGCCATGTTGTTTACTTTAATCGTAAGAGGAAAAAAAATTCTCATATGTATAAATATTTTTTTAACTCTTTTGAGTTATCTTCTCTTGATTTCATTAGTGATCTTGACATTAATTTCTCTTCTAATATTTCTTTTAAATTACACTATAATAATATTATTTCTCGTAGCTTCCATACTGTGGGACTTATAGTTAGAATGTCTAAGCACTTTAATAACTCGAATACATTAAGAATACTTTATTGTCAACTGGTTCAGCCTATTTTGGAATATGAAAGTATTATTTGGTCTCCTTATTACATCAATCATAGTTATGACATTGAGAGAGTGCAACATAAATTTTTGAGACTTGCTGTTAATCATTGTAACCATCCTATGCCTTTTGACTCTCATAATTATGATTCTATTCTTGACCGTATGAACTTATCTACTTTAAGTAAACGAAGGATGATCGCAGACATCATTTTTGTTTGTAAAACTGCTCATGGCCTCATTAATTGTTCAGATATCGTCAATATCTTTTCTCTCAATGTCCTAATGAAGAATTTAGGAAGTCTTGAATTATTGCATATTCTACCTCATAATACTTCCTATAGCTACTATAGTTCTTTTAACAGAATAAGTTCTAATGTAAATTCTTATTGTAATCATTTTGACATCTTTTCTCAATCTATTTTTATTGCAAGAAATATTCTTAACCGTACGTTGTAATCTTATTTTGTATTTTTTAATCTTTTTTTTTATAATCTCTATTTTCTTCCTTTTTTTTGTATTCATTATTTAGTTATAATCTCTTATTTGTATTTTATCCTGATCTCGTTTATTGTATCTTTTTCTTTATTTGTACTAGTGGGTTTATTCCGTAAAATAAATAAATAAATAAATAATACCAACACTGCTGGTAGCTTAGTTATAGTTATCAAAAATGGTATACACTATACTAATATTTACACGTTGACTGCCAGACGGATTTCCCATGGTTTGTCTGAGGCGCCAACATGAACTTTTCCTTATGCGATGCATATTATGATGAAATATTATTTCCAGCAAATAATATGAGTTATAAAATCATGATTGAAGCATTTTTCGTGTTGGCCCCCACGGCGTTGTAGGCAATAATTAGAATTGTCTTTTTTTGAAACAATCATGCTTCGGTTGCTTAGTGATTATTTTCAGTTTTTAGTCTTATTTAGTTCGTTCTACGAACAAGTAATAAAAAGAAAGTAACTGTCTTAAATTGGACAGATAAGAGGGATATGTTGATGCTATCTACAGAATATTTCGCAGAAATGACAACTGTATTCAGAGAAGAAACTGCTCCAAAGAAAAGCCAAAAATGGTGGTTGAATATAATTTAGGGAAATCATCGGTCGACTTATCTGATCAAATGATTATTTATAGCTCACCACTGCGTAGAACTATAAAATGGTACAAGAAACTGGCAATACAACTTTTACTAAATACTTGTATTGCAAATTTGATAGTGTTATTCAAACACGTAACCCGGAAAAGTATTGCAATTCCTGATTTTAGGATAAATCTAATGAATTGCTCCGAAAATGATTGTATTTCTCAAAAAATAGGCGTACAGAGTAGACCTCGTCATGAATTAAAAATATGACGGGAAAAGCACGAAATGTAAGGCGATTTTGTAAGGTCTGCTATACCAAAAATTCAAAACAGCTAGGAAGAACTGAAGCAAAGAATTATACTAAGAATGTGGTGACACATTGTTCAGATTGCGTCAAATAACCTTTTCTTTGCCTTAAGTGTTTCAATCTGACTCATCGCAAAATGCACTGAGAATATGTAGATTTTTCATGTACTAATAATTCTATATTGCATTAATTTCTTCAAACCACTATAGTAACAATGGTATTATTGAAAAATTAATCATTTTCCATATTTACTATAACTATGTACTTTTAGTATTGACCGCGCCGCCGTTCACCGGTGGCCCCCACGGCACTGTAGCAAAGTCGAGTGCCGGTCACCAGTGACCCCCATAGCAGTCAACGTGTTAACCTTAAACGGGCATTGCAGAAGGACTGTATGTGTGTTAGATAAGTTAGTAAGATTTATATTTTAGTCCAAGTAAAAGCTTTACGACCAAAGACTTAGAAAGTATTTTTAACCCTTTGCACTCGAACGGCGCCGATTAGAAGTCTTAAGGGGTACACCTAGTGTTAAATTTAAAAAAAAATCAAATTTTTTTCCTATTTCGATAGGTTATCTTTTTAAAAATAACATACTAAAATTTCAAATGCATATCTCGAATATTTTTTGAGTTATAACCATCTGAAAAGCAGCCGGACATCGAAAATGAAATCAGTAAGTTAAACTTTAAGCTCGTTTTTCTCGAAACAGCATTTTTCGAATTTGCTGCAGTGATTACTCGGAGACAAATGATTCGATCGCTATTTAATTTTTTCTACATGTTCTGTATATAGTTCTTCATACAATGCACTACGAGTTTTTTGATCTGATCAAAAAACGAATTTTTGCAGGCCAAAAACGACCAAAATTTTGAGGTAAAATTCAAAATTTTTTTAATAATTATTTAGAGACGGTCGAAGGATCAAGAAAAACTTGGAGAAAGTGATGTAGGTGAGATTACTATAGTGGACTGTATTATATGAGAAGAACTGATTATAAGATTTCGTGTCACAGAGTTTATTAATAAAAAAATAAAAGAATAGAGAGCAGATAAAAATTAAATAATAATATAAAAGAGAAACGCAAAAAATTAATATTAGTCCAGTCAATCTAGCATTTTAAGAGGATTTTGCTCCGACCGAAGAGCAAAAAATTTTAAATGATTCAGTATGTGGTCTACATTAAGATGTACATTATGCGCCATCCGAAAAAAATCGTGTTTTTCCGTAAATCGTGATTTATATCTCAGAAACTAAAAGTTGTTGGTAAAAAATTTAGTCGGAATAATTTGTTTCTTATGAAATTCTCTTTAAAGTGAAAAAAGTGCGATATGCGAAATTGCCATAGTTTTATTGTAAATGGCGGTCAAGTAAAAAGACAAAATTCTGGACACGCTTTTTTTACGTAATGTTTTTTAATAGTTAACATTAATATATTTTTATGAAATTTATGAACAAATAACATTACTTCATTGACAATAAGTACGTTTAAGAGAATTTTACAAGAGACAAATTATTCAGAGTAAATTTTTTACCAAAAACTATTAGTTTCTGTAATATAAGCCACGATTTACGGAAAAACACGATTTTTTCAGATTTTTTCACATTTTGATTTTTAATGCAAAAAGCACACATTTTTCGGATGGCACATAATGCACATCTCAATTAAGACCACATTCCGGACCTTATAAAATTTTTTTCCGTTTCTTACGTGCAACATCCTATCAAAATTCTAAGTTAACTGGACTATATGTGAAATAATAAGACGCACGTGGGGCTGGAACCCCACCGGTAGCTGTTCCGTCGAATATTCAATCCTTTTCGAGATATTGACCTATAAAAATTGAATAAAAAACTAAATATTCATATCTACCTGCTTTTTTGTTACAGTAAACATAAGCCGCCGAAAGCCGAATAGCAAAAGGCTCAAGGCTTGTAATCGTGATAATGCGTGTCCTAAGCTTTTTGGGTTTAATTTTTCTTATTTTTTTTTTTCAATTTTTTAGGTTTATATTTATTTAAAATAATGTTTTATATATTAACATTTTTTTTCTTTGTTTCGACAGTAGGTTTTATTACTTTTATGAAAACTAAAATGTAATATATGTTGTATTTTTTTTTACTTCCGATCAGTAAAGTTTCCTTTTGCTTAGGACTGTACTAAATAAACGAATGAAAAACGGGGGGAAGTGGGAGCAGAGATATCCTTATCCAAAAGTGACTGTGAGAGTTATCGTGATTATTGCTTTGCAACGCACGGGATATATGAAATAGATAATGATAAAAAGAAGCGCAAAAGAAAAGACGACAGGTCGACTCTCGCGGCCAGTTTTTTGCGCTTTTTGAGGCTAATTGATGCGTTAAAAACAGCGAAGGTTCAACAGAATAAGATAAAACTAGTTACCTCGTAACTAATAAAAATAACGTGTTAGATTGTCTGCATAGCAAAACAAATACAGATAGCACCATGAAAAGCCATAAATGCTGCTAAAAATTGCGTTAGGTGAATTCAAAAATTTCTTTAAAGAAAATAAAAGTCACTCTGAGGGTCAGTTCGGCTTCGTGACTTAGGGATCCACAGTGAATCAAGTAAGGTGTGTACGTAGAGCTATGAGTGAACGTGTCAGTGCAGGGAAGGTAGTGGTCTTTATCTTCCTCGGTATCGCAAACGCGTTTAACTCTCTACCGTAGAGAGTTATCATGGAGGCGCTCGTAACCAAGAATGTACCAGGATATTTAGTTAGGTTAGCAGCTAAGTAGTTTAGTAATAGAATGCTGGTGTTTTTTAAGAAGCACAGGCTAGTAAGAGTTAAGCTAGTAAGATGTTGCGTCTCGCAGTTTTCGGTCATCAGCCCAACCCTATGAAACGTAAGGTACGATAGGCTGTTTCATACCTTTCTTCTAGAGAGCTCGAGGGTCATTTGCTATGCTGACGACAATGCCCTTTTTGCAGCGGTCAAGGTGAAGGACATCGCGGTTGCGGAAAAGGACATCGCAGTCGCGAAGAAAGACATTGCGATCCCTATCGGTGCAATCGAGAGCGTATGTTTCAGAGTGAAGTCAATAAAGAAAGAGGATTTAGCTTTTTTTTTGCCTTCTGCGGACAATGAAAAGCTTTACCCTAGGTCTACGTAGCAGGGGTGGTTGTTAATACTACGTTTACAGGACCCGTCAATTTGACGGATTTCAAACTTCACAAAGAAATACCGAAAAAAATAGCATTAAATTTCATTATTTTTTACTGAAAATTAATTATTTCATCTAAAGAATTTATTCACACAATTATTTTTTTTTAAGCTTTCCAATTTTAAAAATTTGTATGTAGTATACCTAATCTCTACGAAACCCGTCAAATTGACGGGCTACCCAGTTTCATTAATAATACTTATATATTTGTTTGGTTCGTAAAATCATTAATCCAGTAATAAATATTAGAACAAAAGAAAAATCTCCACTAAAATGATACGACGCGGATAATTTTGCTGCCTCGAATTCGTTATTTAAATCGCACCCTGATAACGGAAGCTGCAGCGGATTATCTGGACTGACAATGAGTTTTTTTTTTCCTAATCTACGAAACTGCTTTTGCGTATCGCCGAAACCTTTAGAACAAGAAACGGTCTCCAGTATGATCGGTGTAGTGACATTGTATGGACGTTTTTCAAAGTAGTGTGCAAAAGTTTCAGTTATTGTAGACAGTCTCCGCTTATTGTAAGTATTTACAATAGGGTAATTGAATTTGGGCACAGTATTTTTTACTTTCACTGATCACCCTTGTTCTAGCAATCATGAGCAAAAACACGAGATATAATAAGAAATTGACCAAAATTACCAACATCAATGAGGATTGTTCTTAGGTGCCCTCCGAAGAAGATCAATATGAATAAGGGGAAAGTGATGATTACAGGGAAGATTCTGAATCCACTGAATTTGCAGAAATGGAAGGATTTTCGGATAGTAAAGAGGAAAACTTCTTTAATATACGTCGTAACAAGAAAAGAGCGCGGATTTTTTATAGTTCTAACACCAAGGATGAGAGGACGAGTATTCCAAGTACATTCCGAGATGTAATGGAAGAAATTGAAATTGCAGCTGACGGGACATGGTGGGTGAAACTGAAAGCAGGGAAATCTAAGGGTAGACCGTCCGTTCATACTATATTCAAGGATATCACAAATCCTACTGGTTACCTAAAAAGAAATATTATGTCGGGTTATGTAACTAATGCTTTTGAATTGATAATTGACGCTCACATTATAATACATATAAAAGACTGCACCGAATCCGAGGCACGTCGAGTTTTGAAGAACGACTAAAGAATTACAGTTTCCGAATTACGTAGTTTTCTTGCAATACCATATGCCTGGGCGCGTACGAAGTAAGAGTATTGAAAGTATCTTATCTATGGTAAAAAAAATGAAGTCATTCTTTTTTCCGGGACACAATGCTCAGAGATAAATTTATGCAAATTCTGAGATTTATACGCTTTGATAAAAGAACCGAACAATTCGAAAGGTTACAAACCGATAAATTTGCACTAATTTCTGAACTATGGAAACTGATTTATAAGTAACAGCCAGGCTTGTTATAAACCACATCAAAATATCACAGTGGATGAACAACTGTTTCCAACTAAAGCACGTTGCAGATTTACACAATATATGCCAAATAGGCCACATAAATTTGGCATTAAGTTTTGGATAGCGATTGACGTTGAATCAAAATATATTTTGAATGGTTTCTCTTACTTGGAAAAAGATGACAATCGATGCTCAAATTCGTTGGGCCAGTATGTAACGTTGAAATTAGCCGAACCGTATTTACATCGAGGAAGAAATATTACGGGCGAAAATTTTTTAACAAGCATCCCGCTGGCTAAAACATTGCTTGAACTTAAGACAACCTTGATTTTGACCATCCGCTCGAAAAAGAGGGAACTACCAAAACCAGCAAAAGAAACAAAGGACAAGATGCCGTTATTTTCATCAAATTTATATAAATCAGAAGACTGCACGCTTACTGTGTATAAAAGTAAACAGAAAATAGAAGTCCTTCTAAGCACCAGGCATAGAAATATACATATAGAGGACAATAGAAAATGTAATCCAGAAACTATTACGTTTTATAATAAAACAAAGTTTTGTGTCGATGTCACGGACCAGATTGCACGCAAATATTGTGTGAAAGCATGATGTTTTTGATGGCACCTTTAGGTATTTTACAATATTTTGATTTGGCAGCGATAAACGCCTGGAAAAATCGAATTTCAATGATCTCTTCATACATATAGCTGCCTTTCGTTTAATAATGTCTTATTTTAGGGTGGTTTGAAAATTCATAAACGAATGTGGATTAACTCATATGATGGTCGAAAGCCATTTGCTATCTAGTGGTTCGGTTAACAATTTTATAAGCGGAAAACATTTTAATCGATGCTAACGATTACATTCACTAGTTTCTTTAGCTTTAAAAATTTTGCATTTTAAAAAATTTATGAAAACTAATGAAATTACTATTTCTGAAAACATAATTGCTTTTTTAATAAAACTGCAGTCAGAGAAGTTGTCTACAGATGAACTGTCTAATGCAGAACTTTTATCCATTATTAATCAGTATTCGAAATATAAATTAGACACTCTTAATAGAACACACGGAAAAACGGCACAATATTATGCAATGTATATAGAATTTGGTAATTATTATCTAATGTTTACAAGAAGCATTCACGTAGGAGATTTTGATTTATAGAAAGTAATGATTCCTATATTATGCAATTTGTTTTTTACATTTAATCAAAAAAATTATGCACGTTGGCATTTAAATTATTATGACGATTTATTAACAATTGAGAAAAAGCATCTGCAACTTGCTGAAGAATTTAAAAAAGGAATGTTTGGTATAAAAAGAACATCTTATTCTTTCTCCCGCGTACCAGTAGATTTAACACTCTAGTAGACAATAAATGCCGATGCAGCGAGAAGATTAACAGTAATTACGCATTTTATAAATTCGATAAGTGTTCGGCAATGAGGGGCAAAAAGTCATGGTTTATGACCGACAATAATTTCGAATTTATTCGACATTTGCGGATTTAAAAAAACTCAGGATGCAACCTCTAATTTAGAAACAAATAAAATAATTAAAAATTCTGCAAATGTAGTTAATTTTATTAATGTACAAAAAAAAATGGGAATCCTTTCGATAGCATTGACATGAGCAATGATTTATTATATAATATTAACACTGGTCGCTGTGCACCTGAATCTGTCAGTAATTTTCTTCTAAATGTTGAAAAGAAAGGACAGGAACTGCGAGACAAATTTATTTTAGAGTGTGCCTAAGATAATCACAGATTTAAAAGTGTTGTAAAGCAAAATAAAATAATCTAATTCACATTTTGTAACAAAAAACAAAAAATTACAATTAACTATAAAATACAAAAAATTCGTATGCAACGATGTTCGAAAAATGCGTCACTTTAACTAGGTGCCAGCACCTCTCGATCAGCGTGTTCGAGATGCTGCCTGTCATCTCAATTAGGAACATTCATCGATTGTTCCTATTGAACAATGAATCACGCCACTTTTCATGGAAGCAGGTAATTGGTCCCGCGTGACGTCATCTCTGGCGTGATTTTCTCCTATTGCTAGAAAATCTCATCTTTTTAGCGTGGAAGATGCTAATTGGCGGAAAAACTCTCTGCCACGATAAAACCTTTTTACCTGCCCGTACCGAAAAGGTGCGTGGTCCTTCACTCCAATTATCACAGTGAACGATTTAAGACGTGTTTTCGATTATCTCAAAAAGCGTCTTCTCAGTAATTAAGACTTCTCTTTTTTTCTCTTCTTTTCTCTATATCTAAGTCATCTCTTCTTTTCTCTTAATGTAAGTCCTCTCTGCTTCTTTTCTCAACATCTAATTGTAAGTATTCTCTGAATTTTATTCTGTCTTTATCAAAGACATCTCTTTTTTCCTCTATATCTATCTCCATCCAATATTCGTCATCTCTTATTAATTCTTCTTTCTCTATTACTATCTTTTTCTAATTTCTTTCTGATTTCTCCTCTCATCTTTCCAAAATTGTCTGTCTTCTCGTGTGACGCACTTCTGGCTATTTCCGGCCAACGTGCGTCTATACTCTTTATCTCATTTAATTTCTACTACGCTATTCATTTATACAATTACTCGTATTAAATTTGTATCTGTTCTACTTTTATTGTTATTAATAAACCCTGTTACACGAAACTTAACAAGATTTGAAATTATACAGTCCACTAGTCATTACGCCCTTATACTTTGTCATATCATTTCCTCTAACATCCTTTGCTCATCTCTGTCCTTTTCCCCAACATTAACTAATAGCGTTTAGGCTGCCTTTTCTGGTAAGATCAATCCACAATTGCTTGTCACGTCTTAGTGACTACTTAATACGTAATTTGCAAGTAAACACATATGTCCAAATTTTGCCTAATTCTTAGTCTGAATTTTTCATAAATACCCTGTTAACACGTTTACGTAATAATGATGTCAATTAGACGTCATGAAAAATAATCTTAAACGTAAGAAACTGGTTCAAAAACTAGTCATTTTGAGGTCCCTATTTCGCACTTTTTGACGAATAATTCTTACATAAATATGACTTATATATGACGTCCATTTGATGTCCACTTGACATCAATATGACGTAAAATCGATGTCATATCGATGTCACATTAATTACAAAGTTTGACTGAAAAATGACTTTCTTTTTCTAGCATTGTATAGGAAATTTCAAAATATTAGGGAATTCTATATTTTTTTTTAGGTGGCGAAATTTCTAATTTTGAAATACTTTAAGTGAAAATCAAATAATAAATTAATAAAAAAAAATAAATATAGCAATAATAAATAAATAAAGCAATAATGTTTATTTTATTTAACGCAATTATTACAGATTTAATACTGAAAATTATCGTCTTGCAAAGAATTTTTGCATCACTGCGCCTTGTGTTTAGATGTCCTTTGACTACCTAATCGGAACCAATTACTACCAGTCTTTGAAAATGCAGCTCTATCCTACGTAGGGAATATCTCCAGTATCACATCTGGAAAAATTATAATTACTTTAATTTTGGATTTTTGTTTCTATTTAGTTTAATATTAACTAGTTGAAATTAAAACCTTTACAAGTTTGTATTATTTTTAAATTCTTCACTTTAAATTTAGATTATTAAAAATAGTTATTATTTAATTAGTTATTTAAAATAGTTGGGAGAATATTGTCTGCAGTACTTGTTTAGTGTAGTCCTCGCTGTTTATCCTCCCAATTTGTTTGATAAATCTTATCTAAAAAAATATATATATATATCAATCATAGAAAATATTTCAATAAAAATCAAAGTGCAAAGAAACAAAATCTTGGAACAACTATAATGTAGTTATAAACAATATAGATACCGTATTAAAATCATAAGAAAAATTTAAGTGTCAGTTACCCTTTGCTTTAAACTTCTTGAGTATTGTTAAAATAAAAATCAAGGATAAACATTATAATTAAATTTTAATACTAGGAAATTAATAACGGAACTTATATACATCTACTTACGAATGTTTCGTAATATTGTTTGTACGTCGATAATTTAAACTCGAAATCAGAAACTGATTTCTAAGTGTGTAGGGGTAATTTTTGTCTAACATTTTCTAAAATATCTCCATCAACATTAAAATTTAGTTCACCACTAAGCGCCGTCTGTCTTTGTTTCAGATCTTTAATATCTATTGCCATTGTTCCTATAGTTGTTAATATAGCATTAACCTTATCTGAAATATTTGTTATATTCGTAAACAATTCTTTGAGATCTCCATCACAAACTGAATCAGTCCGTAATGGATCTTCATAAACAATTTCAGCAGGCTCAGATATTTCTATTATGCTTTCTTTATGTGCGCATGTACTAATCTCATTGTCCGATAAGAGTTCTGCTAAAGGTTCTTTATTTGGGATTGTATCTTCATTACTATGAAGGTGATCCAAAATCAAAGTAGGCATAGGAGCAGCTGTAAAATCATACACAATTTTAATATCGCACAAAACATTAACCAGGATAAAAATACATTTACAAGGGCTCGGATAATTCAAACCCCTTAGATTTTTTTAAAACTTTACACACTAGAAGATGTTGATGTGTACTATCATGTAGCGTTTTTTGAGAATTACAAAAAGTTGATTTTCTGCTTCTTGGCGAGCTTAATTAAAAAATGCCGCAATTTGCCGTTTTCTTTAAAAAATTCCCCTAGCCGTATTAATTAATATTTTTAAAAAGTGAAAAATACATATCGTTCTTTTACTCTCCTACAATATATAAAAAAATCAGGAACATTATAAGATTGTGACTTTTTGCGGTGCGATTGATCAAAAAAACCAATTTTTTTTTAATTAACTTCTGCTTTTTGCAAAAACTATTAAACTTATAAGAACAAAATGGAACGTACTTATTGTTAATAAAGTAATGTTACTTGTTCATAAATTTCATGAAAATATATAATTAATTACTATTAAAAAACATTACGTAAAAAAACAGCATTTCCAAAATTTTGTCTTTACGCGACCGCCATTTGCAAGAAAACTATAGCAATTTCGCATATCGCACTTATTCCACTTTAAAGAAAAATCTTAGTAAAATTTTTTACCAAAAACTATTAATTTCCGAGATATAAGCCACGAATTACGAAAAAACACGATTTTTTTTGAATTTTTTCACATTTTGATTTTTAATTCAAAAAACCCACATTTTTTGGAATACGCATGATGCACATATTAATGTAGACCACTTTCCAGATCATTTAAAATTTTTTGCTTCTAGGTCGGAGCAACATACTATCAAAATGCTAGATTAACTGGACTATTTCTATTTTTTCCTAACTTCTTTAGCAACTGTGTTCCAGTGTAAAGACGAATCTGTCTCAGTTCGATATTATAAATATAAAAGAAAGACGTGTTTCCTATTTTTATAAACCAGTGAATTATTTTTTCTATTTCCTTAAATCTTCTAATTGTGTTAGAGCGAAACAACGTTATAGAAGGGCTACCTGCATAAGACAAATCCTTTTAGGGCCATTAAAATTTTCTAGAATATTCTGAAATATCTCCGTAATTCCTTTCTTGGAATTCATGACACAACAAGAAGGATTTAGATTTTCAAGGTAGTAACTAGCATTGAAGATAATTCCTTAAAGTAACGTTAATTTAGTGCAACAGTTTATTCGTGAAGAAATTGACACTGCCTTTAGTTAATGGAATAAATTGCAATCAACAAGAAATTAATTTAACAAAAAATGTTCAATTTGTCATGAATAGTATCTCGATGGTGACACAGAATTTCTCTAATCGCAGTGAAAGAAGTGATGATATCTTTGCAGAAGAACGTAAAGACCTTGTCTCAGTGGATAATGTAACAGTACAACGTAATGCACTGAAGAGCATAGACTTTTATCATAAAGAAAAGAGTAAAGCCAGAAATACTTTGAATAACGATTTACGATTTTGGTTGTCTGGAAACAGCATTTCTCTGAACGCTGCTAATGATTTAATCGCCATATTTCGCAACTACGCACATCAAGACAAACTACGAGAAGACGTGAAAACATTATGAGAACACCACGTTACGGTATAGACAAAATTCTTCGTAGCAATGGCGCACCATATATTCATTTTTGAATTGATTACCGATGGATTAATTCGATCCATTAATAAATATTACGATGGTAGTCTTGGCACAATTCTTATTCAGCTCTTCTGTGATAAAACGTCTATCTCTAAGTCATCAGATACTCAATTTTGGCTTCTGCTTGTTGCTATAGAAGCTGACTTTTATACAGAACCATTTTTAGTTGGCCTCTTTCATAGTTTCTCGAAGCCAAATGATTGTAATGTTTATACATTTACATTTGACAATGATATAGAGCGTTTCAAACAAGTAGAATCGAAATTAATAACCAAAAAGTTTAAGTCAAACTCAGCGCCATTTTTTCCGATGCTCTAGCTAGAGCATATTTAACACTCAAAAAACGTCATAGTTGGTGTTCTAAATGCACTTAAGGAGGAGAATGGGATGGGTGGGTAAGTTTACTTTTCCGCTCGGCTATCGATGACTTCTATCAATCTATGAAATTAAACGGCATATATGCGTTACCGTCAATTTATTCAAATTTCATTGGCCGATATGTCGAAAAGGGTTGAGTATTGGAGGGTAGTTTAAATGGCGAAAATGTAGCTCTTATCAACATTTACAAGTGTGCAAAATTTCAAGGAAAAACAAGGGGGGCTGACCTTGTCTTCTCCTTGTTAGTTTAGGACAATGTCCTGTTTTTTCTCCAACTTTTATTCTTTTTTGTATTTTTATACCTCCTGCGATGAGGAGGTCCAGCATTCACACCATCGTTTGCAAGGTCTTTTCAGTAGCCTGCTCGAGTTTGGCTTCTGTGTTTGTGCTATCTTAGGCAGACGGTTGTTCTCCATTCTCGCAACGTGATCCCTCCATTCTCTCCTACTTTGGCGGGCCCAGCGCACTATATCTTGGACATTGCACTCTTTTCTTATATCTTCGTTGCAATGGCGGTCTAACAGTGTTTTGCCAGAGATGGAACGTAGGGTCATCATTTCTGGGCTCCTTAGTAGTCTCTTAGTAGCAGCGGTTTCGGCTCTTGCTTCAATGGCATATGACATAATTGGCCTTACACAGGTCTTGTAAATACGAGACTTGCAGTTGATGCTCATGTACTTGTTGCGCCAAATTATGTCTCTAAGACAGCCGGATACTATTACTGCTTTCCTTGTTTGAGCTCGTACTTCTTCTATGATGTTCTTACTGCTAGTTATATTGACTCCTAATTAGCGGAATTTCATCACCTGTTCGACGCTAAGTCCATTAACTGAAAGTTTGCATCTTCTTGGCTCTTTGGATATTGTGAGCGACTTTGTCTTATGTACAGAAATGTTGAGTTTAAATTTTTTGGCTGTTGTTTCAAATCTGTGCAGCAATCTTTGCAGGATGTCCTCGTCTTCGGCTATTAGCACTGCGTCGTCAGCGTATGCTATAAGTTTTATTTCCCTAACCCCCATTCTGTATCCTTTTCCGGCAGTCATTACTTCTTTTATTATTTCGTCCATGATTAAATTAAATAGAATTGGGCTTAAGCTGTCTCCCTGTCTTATTCCATTAGCTACGTGTACTCGCTTCGAAAGGGCTCCGTTGGTTTTGATGAAGCACGTGTTGCCGATGTTGATTTCCTCTATAATAGCTGTGATGCCAGGGTCCACTTTTATTTGTCTTAGTACATTGATTACATCTGTTAGTCTGATTTTATCAAATGCTTTTTCTAGGTCGACAAAGCATAAATAGGCAACTTTGTTGTATTCTATTGCCTTTTCCACGATTTGCCGCAGAACGAAGATGGCGTCTGTTGTGGACCTGTTTTTTCGAAAACCCTGCTGTTCTTCGCTTATTCCTGTATCAGCTACAACTTCTGATATTATTTTTGTGAATAGTTTCATAACCGCACTCAGAAGGCTAATGCCCCTATAGTTTTAGGGGACGGTTTTTTCCCCTTTCTTGAATACCGGTATGATTATGCAATCTTTCCATTGGATTGGCACTTTCCTTTCTTCTATAATTTTATTGAAAATGCTATTCAGGTCGTCTATCAGTGATGGTCCTCCGTATTTAATTAGTTCGTTTGTGATATTGTCCAAGCCTGGGGCTTTACGGCTCTTTTGTTTCTGGATTGATGCCTTTAGTAGTTCTTTGGTGCACCTCCAATGTCCTTGTTCGTCAGTTGCAGCTTTTTCTGTTTAAGTCTTAGTGTCAGACTTACGGTAAAGGTTTTCGAAATGTTTTTCCCAGCTTTCTTTGGGAATTCTGCATATTTGCACGTATTCATTGCTGAGGCTTGCTGAGGCTTGCTGAGGTTTCTTAGCATGTTCCACACTCGTTTCTGACCTCCGTACATGTCATGCTCCATGTCTGTGGAAAATTTCTCCCAAAAGCTCCGTTTTATTTCTCTTATCTAGTTATTCGTCTTGTTTTTTATTAGCTTTTATTGCAAATAGTTGATTCTCTTGTCTCTATATCTTATATAAGCGTCTCTTTTCTCCATGGCTAGGTCTCTTATTTCGTTTGTGAACCATTGCTTCTTGTTGTATTTCTTCTTCCCATCAACTCTTCGTTTACCTAATGCTTCCTCGGCTGCTCTGGTTATGTTTGTGGAGAGTTTCTTCAAAGCATCTTCCACATCGTCGCTTGGTCCAACTTTGTTATTTTCTATGTGTTTCTTTAGTCTTTGCTCGTAAAGATGTTTGGTCGAGTCGTTTGAAAAAGATTCGAGGTTCCATCGTTCTGCTAAGTTTTGTGGAACTGTCATCTTTAGTTTAACCATGCGTCTGAATGTTGTGAGTACCAGGCTGTGGTCTGTTCCGCCATTAGTGGAGCTTAAAGTCTTTACGTCCAGTATATTAGAAGGATGCACTCTTCTATTCGTTATGGCGTAATCAATTATTGACTTTAGTCCTCTGTTGTTTGCGAAGGTAAATTTTTGTTGAGCGTTGTGAGGGAAGAAGGTGTTGCTTATTCGGAGTTGTTTCTAGGCACAGAATTGTATTAGCTGTTAGCCGTTCTCCTTTGTCGTGTCCTCATGGAACCGGTTTTTGAGACCTGGTATTATCTCGTTCCCGATTCTTGCATTGAGATCGCCAAGAATAAAGACTTCGCTTTTTCTTGATATTACGTCTAATGTATTTTGGAGGTTCTGGTAAAAATTGTTTTTTTCCTCCTGAGGCTTCGTCATGTCCGGCGCGTACACAGCTATTACTTTGGTTGTAATATCTCCATGGAACTTAAATATCACCCGCAAGATTCGGTCATTAATGTAACTGATGTCATGAATGTTTTGGTGGAATTTTTTATGAAGCATGAGTCCGACTCCGGAAGAAGTTCTTTCATGTTTTTTTCTTACCGCAATTTACCAGGAGATATTTACCATACTTAGTATTGTCATTTCCTTTCTTCCTAGTTTCCGATAGTGCACAGATGTCAATTCTGTTTCTTTCCAGTTTCACTAGTATTTCTTGATCTCTCTTGTTGAATGCTGTGTTGTTCCAGCATCCAATTCTTAGTGTGTCCAGTTTTTGGAATCTCTTTTTCCGTGTCCCTGCCATGTCGTGTCCGTTGCGATCCGACCAGCTGTTATCAAAGGCTTTTTCGTTGGGTCTGTGAGCATTTATTAAGTTTTCACCCCCGGTAGGTTGCTAGCCTCTCCGAGGAAGTTAGCGGGTACCCCATCCTAGGTATTTTTTGTACCTAGACTGCTTGACTTGAATGACTAGATAATCACTCTCGCTAGAGTCGTGATAACACCGCTATCGTTGTTCTAGTAGTTAGTTCTAGATTCTCGTAGTTAAAATAAAAGTTAACAATAACCATTTCCTCTGATCTAAGTATTAATATAAAAATAAATAACATTTACCTTCGATAATTTAAATAAAAGAATCACTAAGTAATACCAGTAATTTAAGTAAGATAAATTAACTAATCGTAAAGTAATATTATAACGAATAAATATTCAGAAGAGAACTTGTAACTCATTTTGATAATCGGATTCAGATGAAACATACTCGAGAAAGGAACAGGAAATATAAATTATCGACTCTTAGAAACCCTACACAGAAATCGTTGACCGATGACATACGCCCTCTTCAATAACCATATCAGTAATATAAATAAAAGAATAAGGAAAGGTAAAATTGAAGAAAGGCATATGCTTTCTTTCAACAATACATAGCGAAAAGTCGAAGTAATTTCTAGAACCTAAGCCTGGAAAGACCAAAGGATCTCGAAACGTGTTGTTGGAAAAAGAATCATGACACCAAAGTGTCCAGTGTCCGTCGAATACCCCTTCGCTCTCCCCAGAGAAAGTCACTGTTATTCTAAGTTCTGGAAAACCATAGGCGTAGAAGTGGCTTGGGTCGTGGTTGTATTAGTCCTAAGGACTGGTATAATTATGATTAACTGGTGCTCCTGTACCTATGCAATGGTAATATAACGAAATAAGAGGGAAAAAATAAGAAGGAATGAATGTGTGAGGAGTAATGCGTGATCTCGATAATATTGAGCTAGTGATAAGTTAGTCCATGTGTGAATAATAACTTAAAGCCTGATTGCGTGATGAAAAACCAATGTAACTGTGGCCCCGGGGGTCGAAAGGAGAAACCTTATGGACAATAGCCGCCATAGACAGCGTTAATGTGTAAAGAACAAAGCGGATGTCCTCTCGAGTGACGAAGATAATTGCTTTATAATATTGCCGGATTGGAGCCTTTTCCAAATAGTCATATCTTTGTAAAAAACAATTCTAGAAAAAAAACGGAACTTGGTAGGAGTAGGGAGGTCGGTCCTAAAGGTCAGCGCTATGCCACCTCCCCTTTTTTCTTTATGTCTTAAGGTTATATAAAGAGGGACTCTTTAGCCTGCGAGTAACTTTTTTTACTTATTCACTTAGTTCACTTATTGACTTATTTACTTAGTTCACTCATTGACTTATTCACTTAGTTGACTTATTGACTTATTCATTTTTTTACTTATTTCACTTATTCTCTTGGTCAATTATTCGAGTATTCGCTTGCATTATTCCATTCTTACTCAAGGTTCTTACTCATCAGATTCAACTATTAGCTTATTGATAAAACTAGTCCATGTTCTTGTTCTCGTTTTGTTCCAAACTTTATATCTTATAATTTCACTTATTTTATTTTACATTCCAAATTTATATTATTTTGCTTGTACAAAGCTATAATTCCTGCTCTACTTTGATTTGGAAATACATTTCCTTAATACTTTAATTTGGTGAATCTTAATTATTGTGCTTGTGAACCAATTAACCTGTGTGAGAAATCACCCATATCCCAGATCAACGTTGTTCTGATCACCGACGCTTCCGCCCGACGGCCCCATTCGCCTTAGAACGAGAGAGTTTAGTAAAATCCAAAAGTCTACAAGAACTAAAGTAAGTACTCGGCAAACAAAAAATTAATAAAATCATTCTAACCAAACTAAATAATAAAATCATTTTAATAGAGATTATAACCAATTACATCGAGAGTAGAATTAAACTAACACCGACAAGAATTTCAATCGTATACATAATAAATTAATTAACCGCATAGTCAATTTACTAATATAGTTTCCCAACGTTCTAAATAACTGCCCATAGTGTTTTATAACTTCATCCTTTTTACCGTGCAATAACCCGAAATAATCCTATAACATATCCTCGTCGTGTCCTTTTTTATCGCTTCTTGGACTTCGGAAAACGAACCTGCCTGGTTCCGGCTAAACTCAGTGAACGCTGAGTGGCCATACAGGCTTAACAATAATACTTTCCATCAATCGTCAGTTGAGACGTAACACAATAATTTATTATTGACCCATAGTATTATGGAGTCAGGCGACGATTTTTAGTTTCTGCGAAATTAACGCAAAAAGAAACCTAGTATTTTACATTCACTGGACTCGGAAGATGAGTTTTGGGTAAATAGAGAGAAAAATGAAGAGAATACATTGCCGCAGTTTATGTGTGATCAACAAGATTCCTTTTGAAGAATACAATCAAGAACAAAAAATGTTGCCAGAGATACATTATGATAATGCTTTTTCTATTTATAAATTATTTCTTTGTGATGATAATTGACCTTATGGTATTAGAAACCAACAAATATTATGAATAATGTGCGCTATAAGCACATTCATCAGTTACTATTAGAAACCACAAACAGCAATGGAAACCAATTACTCGGGATGAAATGCATATATTTATAGGCATTTTGTTAATAATAGGTGTTGTTAAGGTACCAGAAATCCGGTTATATTGGTCAAAAGATCTCATGTTCAGTAATGAACGTATAAAAAGTGCAGTGTCGCAAAAACGATATTTTGATATTCTTCAGCACTGGCATTTTTCTGATAGCGATCAAGTCTGTTCCAATGATCGATTATTTAAAATAAGTATACTTGTAGAAAAGATAAACAGAAACTTTAAAAAAGTAGTAAAACCTGGAAAAGAATTAGCAATAGACGAAAGTATGATTTCTTGGCGTGGTCGGTTACAAGTTCGGCAATATATTCTAAATAAACGTCATAAATATGGTGTAAAACTTTATAAGCTATGTCTTATAGAAAAGTATACCTATAAGATACAACTTTATTCTGGCAAAAGTCCAACCGCAACAAAACAATCACATCCACATACTGTCGTTATGGAACTCATGGATGATCTTTTATATGAAGGAAGAATTTTGTACGCTGACAGTTATTATACTAGCGTACTCTTAGCTGAAGAGCTTTTGCAACAAAAAACATTTTTATGTGGAACTCTTCGAGCAAATAGATCATTTTTGCCGGAAGCAGCGTAACAAAAACAACAAAAAGGTGAAATAATTAGCCTACAGAAAGAAGGTATAAAATTTATGAACTTGACAGATAAGAGATCAGTATTGATGGTAACAAAATGTAAATACCACAAGTGTTCCTTTACGGAAATCACTACCAGAGGACACAAAACTGTGCGAAAGCCGGATTGTGTTATAAGCTATCATAAAGCTAAAAAAGGAGTTGATATTTCTGGCAATTGGTGTCTGCGCAATTGGAAATTTGTGACATATAGTTAATCTACGAGACTTATTCAAGTAGTGTATAGGTGTTGTTGTCGCGTTAGTGTCGCGTAAGGTTGCATAAGGACGAAGATACAGGAACGCGTGGGCCAACGTTTAGAGCGGAAGTCTTTTGTTTTTCACGTAATAGTATCGTCGTGTCTGTGGTTGCACGCGTAGAATCGAGGTGCGCAAAGGCAGTCGTCGTGGTCAGCGCGCGTAGTGTCACTGCGCACCGACCACATAACGCACAGGGGATAATCTATCTCAATGCACGGGATAGCGCGTAACGCTTTCCCTTTCAGCGAAACGTAAAAAATAAAAATTAAAAAGAATAAACAACTTATTCCAGAAACAGTAAACTATTATAATTGCACCAAGTATGGCGTGGATGTACTTGACAAAATGGCTCGAAAATATAGCGCTAAAGCAAGCTCACCCAGATGGCCTTTACAAGTTTTTTATAACATTTTAGATTTAGCAGCTATCAATGCTTGGATTCTGTATAAAGAGACCACTCAAGTAAATATTTTAAACGATTTTATTTTCCAATTGGCTGAAGAGCTAAGACGTAAATATAGAGAAGAAGTCGAGAAACCCTATCATTTTAATGACAAAAATTCATACTACTGACGCAAAGAAAAATTGTCAAGTTCAAGAATCAGACAATAGAAATAGATGTAAAAACCTATCTGATAAATGTAATAGAAATGTATTTTAAAAACAGAATTTATATGTAAGAAATGTTTTTAATAAATTTTTGAATAATAAATCTTTTATTTAACACGTTAAGTGCGGAACCGGTTTTGCTGGCTTTTACACTCTGCCGGCAGTGAGCCGGTTGTCCTCTAATATTGCGATAATCAGAGATGATCCGCAATTTCAATACATGCAATTTTAAAAAAAAACAATTCTTTATAAACTGAAGAAAGAGGAAGGAGACGTTCAGAAAGTTCGGAAATACTGTTCTCGCTGTTATGATCAAAATTCAAAATTTTGTGGGCCCAAGATAGCAAAAAAATTGATTCGAAACTATTTTTTTTTAAAAAAAACATCAATTTTCTTGTATGAGTTATATTAACTTACTTCAGTAAAAATAGGTATATAACCAACATCCGCAAATCTAGTGTTAATGCTGCTATACTCTTAAATTTGTATTACGTCTTAACCTCTTCTAAATGTTTTTTCTCTTTCGTAATAATGAGGTTTTTCTGTATAATAAATAATAAATAAAAAAAAAATTAATCCTTTTGAAATAGTAACGCCCTTTTCTGCGGCTTTACCTGTCTCTTTCTCCCGCCCCTTTGACAGGAGGCATAAGCTGAAGCTGTAGCGCATGTAGAATAGGGCACTTCTTATCTACCCCTTGTTGCATAAGGAAAGGACCAAAGCGTTTTATGTAAATGAGGGATATTTAAAAGAACGACAGCAAGGAGCGCTGACCATATACGACAAAGAGTTATAGAATTGTTATTACAAGGAGAGTTACTAATTGTATCTTTTAAGCAAGAATGTTACATAATTAGAATTATTGTTTAATCAAAAAAAAAAACAAGTTTATTTAACCTTTTGACCGTAATAAAAGTCCAAAAATGACATTAACTGATAACGTTTTGGCCGCTTTTTGTGGGTAGATTAACCCGCAGTTGATAGAACATGGTGATAATTAACAATAACATAAGATAAACTTACAATTTTTTTCTTGAAGATGATCTAGTGACCAAAGAAATTCCACAAACCATAACATCTGACATGATACAAATAATAGAAAAAATTCATCAGTGAATAGTCAAACTGATAATAAATTATAATTACATTACTGCTGAAGAGCTTCTACAAAGAGATAAAAAAGAGAAGGAAAATGCTTTTTATAAAGTAAAACAAACTAGTTCGAGAGAAGAAGACAATGCGTTATAAAAAAAAACAATAAAGTTTTGTTATTACTATTAAAAAAAAATAAAAGTATTGGGTTAGCAAAAGAGTAAATTCGGTTTGCACCAGTAGATAGCGTTATGTTTGTTTCGTTATTCTTTTGTCAATGTAAGAAATTCTTTTTTCTTAAGATTTGGTAGTCGATAACTTTAGGTCGCTATAGAAATAAATTTCGTGTAATTTTGTTTGGAACTATTAGTTTCCATTTTACATTTTAAAGTCAGTATAGTCGACCTTAAAATCCAAACCGGATGTTCTTAAATCCTGAATTAAACATAAGAAAAATGTTTAATTTTTACTTAGAAAAATGCAAGGAAAATAACTTGAGTTCAGTTAATAAGTGGACGTACACACTGCCACATGAAAAGTATAAAAAATTAATAATACCAATATCTTGTGTTAAGTTTATCAATATATAAATATAATTAACGTTCAAAATAAAAAATACTAATTCTATTTTATTTCTTGTTTGTATTAAAAAAACAAAATTGGATTAATATGAAATAAATTTTAGGTAATATTTGTTGTTACCAAATTGAAATTAAATAATATTTACAATTGACTAATTATGAAAGTGGTGTAAGTCAATTTGCAGCCTGGAAATATATATTAGTCTAGTAAAATTTGCCCAAAAGAAACTCATTTAATTAAATCACATATTGATAAATAAGAACAAAAATTCCCAGATTTTACATAAATTACCTATAGTTTTAAATTGTGAGATTTGCTAACATTAAATTTTCTCGAAACGAAAGAAAATGAACTTGCACCACTTTCCAAATAAACGGTCCATATGATAAGCCTAGTTAGTATAAGTATATAAGTATGAGTATTAGTATGATGTTATAATCAGGTCATACAACATGAAATGATATTAAAAGCATAAGAAGAGTTATTTGGACGTAAAAATTAAAAATCAAATTTCGTCAAATTTTATGTTCGCTAAATGAACTATGTGTGACGTCATATTAAAGTCATGTGTTCACTAGGAATAACGAAGTGAACATGTAACTAAACGAATCAGGAAAAAAACTAGTATTACGAATAAATAATTGTTATTTTACTACAAAAAAATGCAACTAACTTATATATACCAGTTAAATGAAAAATAGAAATTAGATTTTGCCATGTAGAAGACAATTGCCTTAACACTATTCCTACCGACACTTAACATATACCTATTCCAACCGTGGCCGGACAAATGACCGGTCTTAAACAACTTATATTTTTCAATATTAAATGCAGACCAATAGCAAACTTACCAGTATAAAAATATATTTTCTTTATTCAAGAGTACATAAACTACATTTTATTCTTTTTCGTCGCACTTTTTACAAATGGGCTTCTCAACTGTACATTTTCTGCATACGTACTTTTTACATTTTATACAGATTTTATTGGCCTTATTATCTTTACAATACCTTATCTGACATGTTTTTCGTTTACGGGAACCTGTACTTGTACTTGCAATTGGTATTTGTTGATTTTCTTTGCCAATCTCTTGTTGGTATTCGATGGCAAGTTCTTCTGCCAATTGGAATAGTAATTCCTGTCTTGTAATTTCTCCTTCCGTAGTTTCTTTATATACCACCCATGCATTTATCCAGGCTAAATTCAAGATATTAAAACATACTTGCAAAGGCCATCTCCGTGATTTAGATTTTACCGAATAATTTCTGGCTATTTGGTCAGTCACATCTACGCCAGATTTGGTGCTATTATACAACTGAATTGTCTCCGGTGATCGGGTGTCATTTTCTTCAACTTATACCGAATTGTGCATTGAGCTGAGAATTAGAACTTTTTTTCTTAGTTTGGCCTTGTAAGCTGTCAACATACAATTATTTGAGCGATAGAGTTTGGTTGAGAAAAGTGCCATGTCGTCGTTTTTCAGTTTTGCCAGTCTTGGTAGTTCTTTTCTATTTGCTCTAATTGTCCCAACAATCGTAGTTTTTTTTGCTAAAAGTTTTGTTGCTAAAGGTAGGCTTGTAAAAAAGTGGTCTGTGGTTATATTTCTTCCAGATCCTACATACGGTTTTGCTAATTTTATAGTGACAAACTCTCCAAGAGGAACTAAGGGCTCTCTTCTTTCATTTTTTCCCAAATATGGAAAGCCGTTTGTTATATATTTGCTACGTACATCGGATGCTAACCAGAATTTTATATTAAATTTGTCTGGTTTATTGGGCATGTATTGAGTAAATCTACACCTTGCTTTCGTTGGAAACAATTGTTCGTCAATAGTAATATATGGCCATGGTTTATAAAAATTTTGACTGTTGTCAATAAACTTGTACCACCCTTCCGAAATCATAGCGAATTTGTTGGTTTGTAAGCGTTGGCTTCGCTGATTTCTGTCGTCAAATTGAATAAATCTCATAATCTCCGTAAAGTCATGTCTACTCATAGTATTTGAGAAAAAAGGCGAGACACACATACTATATTATTCCATAGAATTGCTATATCTATATTCTTAGCCTCCTATGCGCCGCGTGCATACAAAATTGCAAAAAATGCATATAACTTTGCAGTAGACAATTCCCATTTATATCAGAACCATCTAAATGCCTCTGTCTCTGTGCACTTTCTTATGAGTTCGATTATATTTATATCAATTATCACAGCAAATGCCGTCCTAACTTCGCCTTTCATAATATAACGTTTACTATACCCTGTCGGGCCTGATGTTTCCCTAAAAATATTATGACTAGGTGCTCTTCCAGGATTAAACCCTGTTTTTACTTTCTGCCAAACAGTTCAGTCCATCGCAATTTCTCTTACCTCTTCGTCATTCTCATTATCGGAACTAACTAAAACTCTCCTTTTCTTTCGTAGTCTACATACGTTCAAAATATTCTCTTCGTTCTCATCGGCGTTCGAGTCGGTTTCAAGTGGATCCTAATTTTCCGTATTGTCGATTTCCATATCCAGAATTTCTTGATCATCTTCAGAACATTCTGCATCGATATCATTAATTTTCTCTAATAATACATTCGCACTGCTCAAACGTCTTGACATCTTGGGGACAAATATTCAATGCAAAAAATAAAAACAAAAATATGGAAATGTAAATCAATATAGATAAAAAAAATCAATAAAAGATTAAATGTGAAACTTACTGCGACATATTATTAGTCTTGTTCTCAATTTTGAAAATGACACTTACAACACGTAATACGATATAAAATACTATAAAATAATAATAATAAATGACTGCCAAGTATCCTCTTTGTGACTTTCACGTTATGATGCACTCTGTTTGTGTGGCAAGACTCTACTGATTTGAATTCGTGAGATGACGTCTATATATATGTAGGAATGTGGATTCAGTGTAGAGGTGAAATGATTAACGTACACCGATGTTAATTCTACTTATTTAATATTTAATACAGGATGAATAGAATAGCCTTAAAAATAGTGCTTCACACTTTTTTCAACGAAATATAAACAACTGACGTTGACACACGCACGCCCAAGCCCTTCGGAAAAAACTCTCTTACATACTCTCTTACAACTCTCTTACAACTTTCTTACTTACTCTTCTCGATCATTCTCGATTATTCAACCTTCGATTCTTTCTTCTTTCATCCGGTTCGGGAATGCTCTTGAAGCATCGACGCAACTCGCGATAAGCCAGCGAAATCCGATACATCAAATAAAACTTATGTATATATACGATTGCCTAATCTTTTATATTATTTCCGCTGTGTTCCTTACTGTTTACTCACGCGGCTCTTTGCTCTTTATCTTTCCCACATATATGTCCTTCAGTTATGAGTTCATTTCTTTCCCGTCATAGTAGATAAGATTGCGTGAGAAAATTTGAGGAAGTGGACCATATCAGATCAATTAGGCAAATAAACACCTCTAACCCGATAGTCAAGTGAGAACTGCAAACACTTAAAAGTGCCGTAAATCATTTTCTGGATTGCACGTATATGATAAAATCATGCCACAATTACATTACCTTTCGTTTGTAACGAACTTATAGTTTTGGCATTGAGTGTTGGAGAAAAACTATTACAAAAATGTATAAATCGTACCAACGGTCAAATGACCGGTCGTGGTAGGTAAGAAAGACTACAAACTTTTCACAGAAAATAAACAATAAAAAAATAAGTTAGTATTGAAAAATGTATCATACATATATATGAGGAAAAGTCATAAAGTTTAAAGGCAATTCGCTTACGTTGAATGTAGGAAATTCCAATTAAAAATTTAAAAACGGTCATTTGACCGGTCCCGGTAGGAATAGTGTTAAGGAATAGGTATAACCGCGTATCTATAGAGCAAGCCGATAGGTAGCGTATGAATAGATCGTAGGTCGATATAGAAGTAGGATATCGCTTCTGCTTTTTTTTTCGTTGAACACCCGATTAAGACAGACGTAAAAACTGTAACCACCGAAATATATATGTAAAGGAAAACCCCTTTAATTTGAATCTGTAACGCTCGGCGGAACTAATGTAGGAGATGGTCACGTGATGAACAAGAGTGTATATATTTGGAAACGATTAAATGCGATGGCAGTTAGAAGTGAGAAATACAATTAAATAGTTAGATAAATAGAAAGGATAGAAATTAGATTTTGTTCTTAAAATTTAAGGGAGATAATTAGTAAGAAGATTATAGAAAAAAATAGACAATCGTAATATAAACTGTAAATGTCGTTTCTTTGATTACAGGTAAGATCTGGTAAAACGGTGTAAATAACAATTGTAAATAAAACTTGTAAATATGTAAAAAATAAATACTTTGATTACAGAGCAACACATTAGTTTAAAATAATTGGCGATTCCTTCGAAGAATAATTCTATTATATATAATATATATGTAAAGAGAATACTCTCTTTGAATGGAGCGCGCTTAAGGAGTTCCACGCGCGCATCTATGACACCCGCTAGATGGCTAAGTAGAGAGTAGATCACGATCGATAGACGGAGGATTAGGAAAACGATAGGAAAGAGTACGGATCAAGAGAAGACGACGTAAGGGTGATAAGTGGATAGAAAGAATAGGAGAGATCAAAGTAAAGGGGTAAAGAAGAGAAGAATAATTGACTTTAATTGTCGTTTCTTTGATTTCAGGTGAGACTGTTAGTATTTAAAATGTAACTCAAATATTAAAGAAATATAATCTTTGATTTCAGAGAAACTAACTTAGTTGTTATTCGAATAACCTTGACTTTCCAAAATAAACATTACAAAACGACAATTTTGTCTAAAATGGAGTACAAGCTGCAATTTACGTTCAAAATTATAGCATCACCAAAGGATAAGAAGACAAATGTGATAGCTGTTACTTCAATTAAATCAGAAGAAAATGTAAGATACTTATTACCACAAGACATGATGTACATAAACGAACATTCGGAACTAATGAAAACAGAAGTCTATAAGAGGATTAAGAAAAGTATTTGGGAAAGAGGTCAAGAAAGGTCAGTATGGATCGCAATGAAGGATAATTTAAAAAACACATACTTGGACGATGGAGGAAATATAATATTCAACGATACATATTTAGAAAAGGTAAAAGAAGAAAATAAAGTGGAAACAGTAGAAAAACAGGTAAATTTACAGCATATAACAGAAAGGTTTATGATTGAAAAATTCACATATAAACATCCTAATGCGAAGCAGTGGCTCGAAACATTCGAAAAAGAATGTAAAAGGTTCGGAATTAAGAACGATATTGATAAAATTGAAACACTAAGGTTATTTTTAGATAAAGCAGGGTTAGATTGGCATTCCGCGACTCTAACAACATTAACACTAGAGTCTGAATGGACTGAATGGAAAGAGAAATTTTCAGAAACATTTGCAGACAAAGGATGGAATACTGGAATGTATGCCGTAACCTACAGATACAGAGAAGGATCACTAATAGAATACGCAATAAGGAAAGAAAAATTATTGCTAGATATGGATAAAGACATTAGTACACAAACGTTAATAATACTTATAGTAGCAGGATTACCTGAATTCATAAGAAATAAAATAGATAAAGAAAAATGCGAAAACACTACAGGATTATTACATGAAATTAGGAAAAATGAAAACTTAATAAAGAAAAATAATTTCATGCAAAAGAGAGAAGATAAATACGAGTATAAAAAGAGATTTGTAGAAAGGAAACACTGTGGAATTTGTGAAAAGTTAAACAAAGGGAACAGATACCATCAAGAAGACTCATGTTGGTTTAAAATGAAGAATGAAAATGAATCTAGGAAAAGTAATGAAAATGCAGTGTTGAGGGTAGATTTGAATACAGAAAAAAAAAACTAATAACTGTCACACCACTGATAAAAATAAAAGTAGTATTAGAACAAAAACTAGAAATAAACGGAACATATGATCCAGGTTCCCAAGTGTCTCTAATAAATTCAAAATTATATAAATAAAAAAAAACAAGATAAAAATAAAATACTCTTAAAAACCGCCAATGGTGTGACACAAACGAAAGGTTTAATAACAATAAAGTTAAAAATTTTTGAAATTGAAGAGGATGTTGACGTATTCATTATAGAAAAAGAGGACTTTGAGGATTTAATTATTGGTTTGGACATAATAAAGAAATTCAGACTAATCCAAGATGAAAATTTACATATATCTCAAAAGGGGAAAATACAAATAGAGGAGAAAATAAATAATGTTCCAACAAAAGAAATTGAAGTAAACTTTAATGAATGCGTAAATGAAGATAAATTCCAAACAAATATAAATCATCTAGATAATATAAAACAAGGGAAAATAGGAAGTCTAATAAAAAAATATAACACGATATTTGCAAAGAATAAATACGACATAGGAACCGTTAAAGAATATGAAGCTCGAATAGATCTACAAGTCGACAAGTATTGTAGCAAGAGACCATATAGGTGCACTATTAATGACAAAAAAGAAATAGAAAACCAAATAGCGAAACTATTGGAATATAAATTAATCGAAGAATCATATAGCCCATTTGCAGCACCGGTAACTCTTGCACTCAAAAGAGATGAAAACAAAAGATCAAGGTTGTGCATAGACTTTCGCGATCTAAACAAAATAGTTATACCACAGGCTCAACCATTCCCATTAATAAATGACCTTATAATAAAGACGAGAAATTGTAAATACTTTACAACATTAGACATAAATTCAGCTTTCTGGTCAATCCCATTACGCATCGAAGATAGACATAAAACAGGATTCATTACACAGGAAGGACATTTCCAATGGACATGCTTACCATTTGGTCTAAAAACGTCACCGGCCATCTTTCAAAGGATTTTGGCTAATATCCTAAGGAAACACGAACTAAAGCATTTTGCGGAAAATTATATAGACGATATTTTGATATTCTCGAAATCATTTGAAGAACATATAGAACATATAGAGAAAGTACTAAAAGCAATTATAGAGGAAGGGTTCAGACTAAAGTTTAAAAAATGCACATTTGCATCGGAATCTGTCAGATACCTCGGACATGTAATAGGACACAATACAGTGAAACCAATGAAAGATAATCTAGTTTCGATAAAAAACTTCCCCAGGCCTACAACACAGAAGAATATTCGACAATTTCTTGGGAAGATAAATTTCTACCATAACTATATACCCAAAAGTTCAATTTTATTAGAGCCACTACACAGATTATTAAGGAAAAATGAGAAATATATATGGACAGAAGAATGCGAAAAATCGTTTATAGATGTAAAAAGACTATTATGTTCACAACCAATATTAGAAATATATGACAAGGATTTACCGATAAGAATATATACAGACGCATCACTACAAGGTATTGGAGCAATATTTAAACAACTACAAAAAAATGGTGAGGAAAAACCTGTAGCATACTTTTCAAAAAAATTGAATGAATCACAAAAGAGGAAAAAAGCAATTTATTTAGAATGTCTGGCGATTAAAGAAGCGATACAATACTGGCGATACTGGCTGATCGGAAGGAAATTTACAATACTCTCGGATCACAAACCACTAGAAAACTTGAATGTAAAAGCTAGAACGGACGAAGAACTAGGTGAATTGACCTATTATCTATCCCAGTACAACTTTGAGATAAAATACATTCCGGGGAAAACCAATATCGAAGCGGATAGTTTAAGTAGAAACCCAGTATTAGAAGAAAACCAAAACGCAGAAGAAATCTTGCAAGTAAAAAATAATATAAGTTTAGACACAATAAAAACAGATCAAGAGGAAAATGAAGCAATAAAGAGAATGAAGACAAAATTAATAGAGGAAAAGGGAGTACTATACAAAATAGTCAGAAACAAAACAAAAATTGTGCTATCAGAAAATTTAAGTATAGAAATGATAAAAGAAATACATGAGAAATGGTGCCACATAGGAATCAGACAGATGATAAATAGAATATGTCCCTATTACACAGCAAAGAACCTTACCTCTAACATAAAGAAAATTTGTAAAAACTGTGAAATATGCATTAAAAACAAATCAAAAGGCCAAATAAAATATGGACTAATGTCTCATTTAGGACCTGCAACAAAACCATTTGAAATAATGTCAATTGATACAATTGGAGGTTTTGGAGGGCGAAGATCTACAAAGAAATACCTCCATTTATTAGTGGATCACTTCACACGATACGCATATATAATAACATCAAAAACTCAGAGTGCCAAGGACTTCATTAAATTAGTAAGAAATGTATTAGAAACGGATGAAATTGGAATGATACTAACGGATCAGTATCCAGGAATAAATTCGAAAGAATTGAAAGAATTTTTAGGGAAGAATAATATAAAAATAATATTTACAGCGGTGAATGCACCGTTTTCCAACGGACTAAACGAAAGGCTAAACCAAACTCTAGTCAATAAAATAAGGTGTCGAATAAATGAAAAGGAAGGGAAAAAAGCATGGACAACTATTGCTCAGGAATGCGTGTACAAATACAACTTAACAGAACATACAGTGACAGGTTTTACACCGAAATACTTACTAGATGGAACAAACACAAGCATTTTACCAAAAGAATTAAAAAACAAGATAAATAAAGAAGACTGGATAAATGATAAAGAAAAAGTCTTAAGAAGAACAAAAATATCACATAGCTATAACAAAAAAATATACGATAAGAATAGAAAATATCACAATTTCAACGTAGGGCACTCAGTATACATAGAAAACGGTAATAGACTAAACAGGAAAAAACTAGATAACCTTAAAATTGGACCATTTAATATTACAGAAAAAATATCAGATACGATATATAGGATTAATACAGGAAAGGAGAATTCAGAAACAGGTCTGTTCCACGTATCGAAACTGATCCCGTTAAGGGAAGCTGAAAATTACCAGTGAAATTTTCCCCCGAGGGGCGGAGATGTAAAGAGAATACTCTCTTTGAATGGAGCGCGCTTAAGGAGTTCCACGCGCGCATCTATGACACTCGCTAGAGGGCTAAGTAGAGAGTAGATCACGATCGATAGACGGAGGATTAGGAAAACGATAGGAAAGAGTACGGATCAAGAGAAGACGACGTAAGGGTGATAAGTGGATAGAAAGAATAGGAGAGATCAAAGTAAAGGGGTAAAGAAGAGAAGAATAATTGACTTTAATTGTCGTTTCTTTGATTTCAGGTGAGACTGTTAGTATTTAAAATGTAACTCAAATATTAAAGAAATATAATCTTTGATTTCAGAGAAACTAATTTAGTTGTTATTCGAATAACCTTGACTTTCCAAAATAAACATTACATATATATATATGTAATATAATATAATACACGAGTACACTATTTTATTCGACGACTACTAGCTTTGTGATTCTTTAACCGAGTCCACTAAATAATCCCAACAGTTTTCTCGGATGATATATTCATATTATATTTTTTGGAGGTGATAATGAATTTATGAAAAAGCCTATGTAAGTTGTCTTCGCTGTTGGCTATTTGGACAGCGTCATCTGCGTTAGATAATATATGGAAGTTCCTGTTCACCATTTTGTATCCAGTCATTAGTTTTACGCTCTCTATTATTTTGTTTATAACTATATTGAATAGAAATGGACTTAAACTTTCACCATGTCTAATACCGGTATTTACTGGTATTTTTCACGTTAATTTTTCTTGTTAAGATTTCCGTTATGTTGGTCAGTTTTATTCTGTCAAAGGCTTTGGTTAAATCGACAAAGCACAAATAAAAAGGATTATAGTATTTAATAGCTTTCTCTATGTATTGACGCATGTATCGGTTTTTCCTTAGTCCTTGTTTTTACACGCTTATTTGTATTTAGTTGCACAGGGTTTAGCTATTATTTTTGTGAATAATTTTTAAACTGCTTCCAGTAGTGGTACTCGCCGGTAATTTGCTGGATTCTTTTTGTTGCCTTTTTTGAATATGAGTGCTGTTAGATTTAACCTCCACGCTTCTGGAACATTTTCTTCTTTTATTACTTTCTTAATATGCATTGTTATTGCTCTTATTAGACGTAGTCATCAATATTTCATTTGTTCATTTGTGATTGTGTCCTTTCCCAGAGCTTTTCTATTCTTAAATGTTTTAATCAATCTAATTATTTGGCTTTCGGTGAAAATCCATTCTGATCCTAGGGTCTCAATTTTCGTATAACTATTGTTGTTGTTATCGTCTACATTGTACAGCTTTGTAAAGTAGTTAGTGAATTTGTTTTTGTCCAAGATATTGATTTCCCTATATTCCTTTACTGGCTTTTCTAATGACTTTAATAGTTACCAGACGCTTTTTTGATGCCGTAAATGTCTTGTTTAGTCTTTTAGTAACTTTTCCCAATGCTCTTTTATGAACGTTCTTATTCTTAGGTTACCCATATTTCTTATATTTTTGTATCCTTCATGATCTTCTGTAGTTTTTTGTGTTGTATATTAAATGTACGTTTTCCTCTTTTCTTTACATAATGTTTTTACTTTTTCTGTAAACCGTAGCATTCTTGTCTATTGTTGTTTGAATTTACCTGTTTTTTACCGATAGCTTCTTTAGACACAGTCAAAATGTTATTTGCTACTTTCTTCCTGCTTTCCTTCACCCTATTGCTTTCATTTATGTTGTTGTCTTCTAGTTTGTTTTTTAGTCGTGTCTTATACAGATTTCTTGTACTCGCATTTTCTAACGACTCTATATTTACCTTTTGTACATATTCTGGTTTATATTTTATTTGTGCTTATCTGCTCTTTCTTATTTTGCACAGTAACAAGCCGTGGCTTGAGTTAATATTTGCTGATGATATTACTCTGACGTCGAGGATGTTTTTAGGATGTAATGTTCTGTTTGGTAAAACATAATCAATTATTGACCTTCATCCACTCGTGTCCGGCCACGTATATTTATGTTGATTCTTGTGTTGGAAAAAGGTGTTATTGATTTTTCGATCGTTCTTTGTAAATAGTCCAGTCATAATCTCCTTACGTTTATTTAGAACATTTTCGTTGCATCGCTCCCCTCTATGACATCGTTTCCAACCATTGCATTCATATCACTTATAATAATTATCTTTTCTTTTATTGGAATGCTATCAATTTCATCCTGCAGTTCTTGTCAAAAGGATTTTTAATCTTCGAGTGGTTTTAATGCATCAGGAACGTAGACAGCTATGATATAAAGTTGTGCACCCTCCATTTTTAATGTTTAAGATAGTATTTTATCATTTTTATATTTTATTTCTATTATGTGTGGCTCGAAATGCTCATGTATGACTATTCCCTCCCTAAAAGTTGACATTCTAGTGTAACTTTCTTTTTCACTATATACTAAAATGTAGTTGTTATATTTCTTTGTTACTTTTCCTTAGCGTCTGGTTTCGGCAAGAGCGCAGATATCCATTTGATGTTTACTCATCTCTAATATAACTTCTTTGTTTTGGTTATTCTAAGATCTTATGCCCAGCAGGCGACTCTTAAGATATTTTTCCGTTTCTATATCTTTGTCTTTGTTCGTTCTTTGGTCTTATTTCCGTAGATTTTTCTATTATCCGAGGATACTATTTCTTTCCTATCAGACAGGCATTCTTTTTTACGTAGGGTAAGTGACTAACCTTGTTCTCTAACCCTGCTTCTTCATCTAGGCTAAGGACCAGCCTAGATTAAGTAATAAGGCAGTTTATGATTATCAAAATGATTTCAGACAAGATTAATGAAGTCTTAACTATTCTAGGAACACTTTCATCACAGATGAAAAATTTGAAACAAGGACTGACGGCACATTGTGGTCAAATATGTCGAATGTTACCTGTGACATCTTAGCAAATATAAGACAAAAATTACCACTACACATTCAAGGCTTTTCCGATCAAGGCATTGCGACTGAGCGATTTTAGATAAGCTTCAAAACATCAAATCTATTCTTCGTCACTGTGAGTACTAATTTTAAGAATTTTATTAAAGAATGTAAAACCAGAAATTTTCGGCCATATTGAGCCAACAGTTGCGTAGTAAATTTTTCTTTTTATTCTTTCATTAATAATCAAATTACATTAAACAAATCCGTAAAATACATTATCAAGAAGTCTTTCATTTATCGGTATTTAAACTTTGGAAAATCGAACTTTCGTTTTTTAGGACGTTAAACTGTATAAAAAATTGTATTAAGTAAAAATTTAATTTATTTAAAAAATAGTATAGTTCATTTTAAAATATAGTTTTTAGAAGTTTATTTGGTTACAATTTTTTTTTAAGTTCAATTAGAGAAAAAAATATTTTTTAAATATTAAAAAAATATCATAAAAATAAAACTACAAACCGTAGACCTTTGTTCAATTTGTTTTTCAATCGTCTTTTCTCTCATGCATACTCATACTCTTACACGTTCACTCACACACTTTGCTGAGGCTAGGTTTACTTTCACACTTATATGAACGGGACTATCGCGCAGCGATTATGTAATCTCTCATAATAATGAAAATAAAGAATGTTTAATAGTTGATGATTATATAGTAAATTTAATTAATTCATTATTTTGAAAGTTAAGTAAGATAAGTGCAAATTTCTTATTACTTTTGTTTAAGTAAAATAAGTCATAACATAGTTAAAATACTGGAAAGTATTATTACATATAAAAAAGTTGTGTTTAAATAAAATATCTTAAATAAAATTTAATGTTTTAAAAATTTAATATTAAATAATTTTATATTTTATTAATAACGTTGTAGTAAATTTAAGAAAATTTTTATTAAATTTTAATGTAAATAATGAAACTAAATAATTAAAAAAACATATTTTAAAAATACCATTATGTGCACGCTTTAAAAGTCATTCTTTTTTAGCGAAAAAGAGTTACTTTTGATTATAAGATATTTTATGGAAATATTAAAATAGTGAAAAAGCTCGTGTAAAAAATCAAATACCTTATGTTTCGTTGATTGCTACTTGTTTTTTTTTATCTATAGTTTAGATATATTCAGAACTAATTTTAGTGAATTGTTCTGAATGTGAAGCGTCACTTATATACGTTTCCGGGACAAAAGCATAACGGTAGTCTCTTGCACCTGCCACATCAACGCTTAGCACATAGAGAATATTCTTAAACTCTTATCCTTTGACTCTCGAAGCCCAATATCTTAAGTAAACATCGGCATGCACTCACACATTCTCGGCTTCGCTGACAGTTTCTTTCAACTGTTTTATTTCACTTTCTTTCTCCACGAATCAACTATTAATAACAATTTTTTTCCTTCAACGTAAGGACATAATACATCTTTTAAAAATGTCTTGTATAAGTGTGTCGTAAGTTTGCCGGACTTTGAGCTTACGACGATAACATTTTTGTATACTTTTGCTAGCTCTTGTACGCTTTTTGTAACTCTACAGCAAAATGTACCTTTGGACTTTCTTAAACAAAGGTATACATGAGGTAGTAATTTTCCTGACATTGTTATAAAGTATTAAGCAGTGTACGAATGGGTAATTTTATTCATATCGAGAATTTTGACCAATACACTTTCGGAATTTTTTATTGACAATGTTCCATTGTAGGTGGATTGATATTGGCACCCAGTTTAGTCGGTATTTATTAATAAATCCGGATAAAACTGCAGGATGATTGAAGAAGTTTTTAATTGAAACTGTTATGCTGCTCTTATTATCTCATCAATAGTTACAAAATCTTTTGCACTGACATATCGCGTTATTTTTCTTTGAGAGATTCCGTGTTTGCTGCTGACGAGCAGCACCTACAACCCATTTTTGCAAATTTCTCGTCGTCACCTGTCCAATAAAATTAAATATGTATTACCGAATTTAATTCTTTTATTTATTTTTTAAAATAGTTTCATTACAAGGGTGTGATGATTAAAGTTACTTACTAGCTGATTAATATTTCGAGCTTCTATAAAACGATCGTATGTCCATGAATCAATAAAGTTGTACTTTTCAAAGGAAGTACCTCCCGACAGAATTGTGTTATCCCACTTTTTAAAATGTTTTTTTGATTTTAATTTTTTGCATTCTTTTACCTGCAGAGTTTTTAATGTCCATTTAGGATGTTTCCGAGCAAGCGAGACTACTTTTATATTTGTTTCCACAGGAATTACAGAAAACTTGGTTTTTTTTCGGGGCGTATAGTCTTCGTCTCTGGAACTAGTTTCTTCTACTTCATGAAAAATATTTTTCTTCTCTGTTTTATCTCCATGCTTAAGCTCTTCATCAGTAATCAAATTATAATTTATTTACTATTCGCCGATGAATTTTTTCTCCCATTGGTACCATATTCGATGTTATTGTTCGTGGTGATTTTTTGGTCACTAGATCATCTTTAGCCAGAAGATTTATTGCTTATTTTATTGCACCTTTTAAGTTCAATTTTAATGCATAAGCATCTATTAAGTTTGCATCGCTTGTAGAACTGGCAGACACTGTTATTTTTAAAATAAATATTTACTAATACGTTTTCTTAAAATCACGAGTAAAGCACACTTTTCTTTTACGAGTTTAGATAATTTTCTCTCGGTTTTTTCTATAAGAATGGTAAGATTCTCGATTCTGTTAAGTATCCTGTTTGGATATTTATCATTTTGTTTTATTATAAAAAATATCAGATATTTGAACAACGAAATAGGGATATTTATTTAGGGCATTATAAAAATAAATAGACATCTACTCTATTGTAAAGTGTACAAAGAAACCAACAATAAAAAAGTTTTTTTTCTGATTACTTAAGAGTGTGATTTAAAAGAAAAATTACCCTATAAAATCAAGGAAGAAGCCATAAAAAATGCGAAAGACTAACATTACAAGCATTTAAAATATAAGTACCATCCGAAAACATGTATGGGGTCTAACATCCAAAAAATTATTAATTGTTGTAAATGCTATATATATTGTTACGACACCGTTTTGAGCCGTCCCTGGAAAAAGGACGCGATGGCCGTTTCCAGGCAACGAATTTTTGATCGTCAGATCTTGACAGGAGCTCGGAAAGCACGGACGTATTATTATTACTATTACGGAAAATTGTAGAAAGGGCCTTAACCGTGGAGATCCTTTATAATATGGTTTATTATTCTTTTCTTAACTTGAGTTCGGGCAGGGCGTAACAATATAATAGCTTAGTTAAAACAAGGGTCAGGATAACTTAAACCTTTTAGCACCGAACGACGATATATCGTTGCGCCTCCGTTGGGGCCTTATTGTATTCATCAGAAGAGGTCTGTGTTTCAAAATAACTTTATAAAATGTTGAAATGGTTCATATTCGATGCAACACAAGTGAAAAATTGTTATTAGATTAAACTTTTTGTTATATATTATGCTGATTAGTGCCGCGGGTCTGTATATGTTAGAGCGATAAGATAGAAACGGGATATCCCTCGGATATTTGTCGACACGGGATAGTTTCTTTGGACCGTTATCGCAATCTTTATGATGTTTATTATAGTTATCGGAATATTCAAGTGGGATGCGTGCATCGACTCGGCAAGCCTAAAATCTTTTTCAGTCTTTCTTGATCCTTCTAACGTGCAGTCAGTATTCAAAACCATCAAAGTTTTCATAGAGACACAATTAGCAGTAGTAAAATTTGTCAGTTTTGTTGATACCTTCTTGAAAAAATTATACCCTGTTACGAACATGGATGACGCAGAATATAATAACACTTATATTTCTTTTAGTGACGTATTACCTGCTGCACGATCCACTTGTGTAGTAGATCTGTCTGACGCTTGCCGTGCATCATAGCGTTATCCTTCCGTTTTATTATCCGACTTCTGTTATTGTATTGCAAATGATTGCAAAATGCAATGTCTATATATTATACTAAAAGATGTTTATAGAGCTATGACCAAATGATGACTTTTTTATGTGCAATAACCATTTGAAAAAGAGAAATCACATTGTACGATTTTTGTTATGTCTTATGTTCATGTTATTCTTATGATTTTCAACAAATAATAAAAGACAATTTGTATCGTTTTATTCTCCATTTATTTCCGAATATGCTACTTTTTATATTTTGTAAATATCACTTCTACTTTCGTTTTTACAAGCATTTTCGTAAACCTCTGCAAATTCGCCGATTCGGCCCGGTATTCTTCGCTTATGCAGGTTTTTTTCGCCGGTGCTAAAAGGGTTAAATAAATGACCAAGTTAGTTTCTGTAAAAAAAATAAGAGTGTTATTAAACGAGTTGTTCTTGCTATATACAATATATAACAGATTTATTCTACCTGTAAAAAAAATAAGAGGAACGACAATTAAAGTCACTTATCTGTTGTCTCTTATCCATTTTCTTCCTTATGACTTTTTCAACTTTTGTTCTCTTTATTCTTCCTACTACGTGTCAATTAGTTCATCCGTGTTCTTCCTTATGACTTTTTCAACTGATCCTTTGTTCTCTTTATTCTTCTTACTACGTGGCAATTAGTTCATCACCTTGATGATGACTCATTCGCCACCAGCGCCTCCAACGGGTGTGGTGGGTACGTGCGCGCATCTCATTATGCGCGCTCAATTCAAAGAGATTATATTCTCTTTACATATATACGTGTTACTTATTATGTATTATTTATAATGTAAATATTATTCATTTATTATTAGCTATGTATTATTTGATATATAATTATTACTTATTTGTTATATATTATTTATTATTTGTCATGTTTTTTAATTGTAATTATTAGTCATTTGTTATACTTTTTATTTTTTTATTATTTATTGCCAAAAAAAATTAACAAGGAAAAGTGTGATAAATGATATTATTGTTCGATTACGAAAGTTCCCTTTTTTCATTATTACAAAGAAAAGGCGATAAAGATTCTTCCCTCCTCCTTACCCGGTCAGCATCCATAATGAGGAGTACCGTCCAAGGCAAAAAAAAAACTTGACTGATCGAAAGAAAAAAAGAATAAAACATATTTTACATTTTAATTTTCATAAAATTTGTAAAATATACTGTCGAAAGAAAAAGAAAAAAATGTAAATATATAAAACACTATTTTAAATAAATATAAACATAAAAAATTGATCCTAAAAAGACTCGAACACGCAGCACTACGATTACAAGCTTGTGCCCTTAACCACTCAGCTTTCGCCAGCTTTTGGTTACAATAGCAACACAAAGGAAGATATAAATATTCAGTTTTTTTTGCAATTTTTATCGATTGATATCTCAAAAATGGTTGATTTTTCAGAGATACTCTAACCAGTATGTGATAATACTAATCAACATCTACAAGTGTCTAAAGTTTTAAAAAAATCTGGGGTTATACGCCTTGGCACAGCCCTTGTTAGCTTCTAGCGGTGTCTTTGTCTAGTACAAAGGTCTTTATAACGGGTGATTTATCGCTCTCGAATTTCTTTTCGTCTATACTATAGGGAGTCCAGAATTAGAATGAATGCTTGCTTCGGAAAATGAGTCGGCGTAGCTGCGTGAGGCAGTGCCTTTGGTGGGGATGTGAGCGGTTGGGAAAATTCTTGGAAAGTCTACGCGCGCTTCTGGTAATGCAGGTTAACAAGGAGAACATTTCAAGTGTACATCGAGTTTCCCTTTGAAACATTGCACACTTGTAAATATTGGTTAGTACTACAATGCTATCTATATAACTCTTTTCAATGCTTAACCCTTTTCGAGATATTGGCCGACGAAATTTAAATAAATATTTCAGGACGTATACATACCTCTTTATTTCATGTAATGTCATAAGCCGCGGTAGCCGAGCGGCGGGTAATGGCACACGCTCTAAGGGAATAATGAGTTTCAAAACAAAGAGATGTAACTTTGGGGGGGAATTATTTTTAATTTACATGTTTCTACACCCTTTATGTCTGTAAAAATTTCGTCGCATGATAATAGATTCGTTTGACCCCTCCAGGATTCAACTTATAATAAAAACTTATTTCCGTTAACGTATGGAAATAAAACTTTCTTTAAAAATATCTGGTAACAATTTTTCGTAAGCTTCCCAGACTTTGAGCTTACGTCGACTACATTTTTATATAAACTAGTAAGTTCATCTACCGTTTTCTGTACCCTTGGGCCAAATTTACCTGCTGGTTCTCGTAAGCATAGAAAAACATTTGGTAATAATTTACCAGATAATGTTACCGCATATTGTGCCGTGTACGTATGCGTAACCTTATTCATATCACGCTTTTTAATTAATACTCTTTTCACATTTTTTTTAAAAAGCGTTCTGTCGTATGTCGATTTATACTGACATCCTGTTTCGTCAGTATTTATAACAAAATCTTGACCAAACTGCGAGATGACTGAACATGTCTGTGCACGAAATTGTTCAGCTGCTTCGATTGTTTCTGACAAATTGAATTCTTCTCTTTCGGAGATGTATCTGGTTATTTTAATTTGGCTGATTCTGTGGTTCATTTTGAATACTATTACCTAAGATTCTGATGCTTTAAGTTCAAAAGTTTTTGATTGAAACTGTCTAGCGACAGTTAAGGCCCATTCCAGCAAATTTCTCGTCGTTACCTGTTCAGTTAAATTAAATATGTATTTCCGAATTAAATACCTAAAGTTTACTTTTTGTTTATTAATGTCAACGTTTGCGTGTTATGTAAAATACAACTTACTAGCTGAAAAAAATTTCGAGCATCCTCAAATCAAGAGTAAGTCCATGAATCAATAAAGCTGTATTTTTCCAATCTACTACCTACTGATAAAATACTTTGTTCACACCTTTTTATACAATTTTTTTGATTTAATAGCCCACATTCGTTCTTCTGGAGGGTTTTTAAACTTCAAGTAGGATGTTGACGAGCAAGTGTTACTACTTTTATTCTTGTTTGTAACGGAACAAAAACACTCTTTCTTTCTTTTTTTTCTTGTGGTTCATTATTTTCTTCGTCTGAAATATTTTATTTGAACTCATGAAATACATTTTCAACTCATGGTTCATTGTTATTAATTAACTCTTCATTACTCACAAATGTATAATTATTTATCATTTTTACGATTACTTGATGAATCTTTTCTCCAATCTTGATCATTTTTTTATTGATCTCTGAAGGTAGCTCTTTTTTTCTGAAGGTACCAGATCGTCTGCTAGAAGTAAAGTGAAAGCATACTTCAATCTACCTTTAAATTCCATTTTTGATGCATGTGCATTTGTTAAATAAACACTGTCCTGCTCGCGAAACAGAAAGGCACTTCCATTTTTTGAATTAAAATTTCCTTTTCATAACACTATTTTTTATTTGATATAGAGAATATTTGCGAAATTATAAAAAAAAATTTCACTTCTCTGTATAATATTTCTCTCTCATAAAGTGTAGATGTTATTCTTTTGCTTTCTCGCATCAGAATGGCTTTTTCCTCAGTTCTGAAAGATTTCTTTTGTTTTATTTACTTTAAAAGTTTTTTCTTAACAAAATAGTACCATAGTAGCATTTCTTGTTTTTTTAATGATATCAGTTTTATATTTCGGAGATAAAGAAACGGTGCTTTCTTCAGGACTGATAAAAGTACATAAAAGTGGCCCAACGCAAAGTTTTGATAAAAGATAAACAGTCTTTTATTTTTAATTATTTAACAGTTAAGGATTTTGTTGGAAAAATAAAGCGAGTTGCCTATCTGGGTATCTCAGGCGTCTCCGATACAGTGGTACCAAACCACTTAATTTTTAGTAAGTTGGCAGATGGTGTAACAAAGGGGTTAGCGCGCCGCGGTACAGGTGGTAGCCACGTGTTGAGTTGCAATATTATGTAATTTCTCAGTTATGTTAAATAAATACCTTTTTCAACGATACTGCGTATTTCAGTTTATTAAAATAATCCGACAGATTTAAAAGAAATATCATAAAAAAAAATTCCTATCAGAATCGAAAGAAAAGCAAATTATTTTCCAAAATTCATATATAAGATTAAATATTACAGCAATGTAAAATAATAATAATTGAACAAACGTCACTTTGTCTACCCTATGATGAATATTTTTTCCGGCAAATAAGACTTTTTATAAAAAAATTCAAAATTGCTCTTTCTTAATAGAAAATAGACGAGAAATTGCATCTCGTAAAGATGCAATTGTAATACATTCTATATTACACCACCAGTTGTCCGCGACAATATTCAATGATATGATAAAATACTCATGGTTTGCATCGAAACTATGCGAAGAAAGAGCAATTTTTTTAAATGTAAATTAAGTTTGCTTCCTTGAAGAAGAATTGAAAATCCCGTGTATATGTGGGAAATCTTCATTCATAAAATGTAGCGTATGTCGATTAAATTTTTGCTTCGTTTGTTTTTATGACAAATTTTATCCAGGAACTTGCTTTAGTTCAAATATTTAAAAAAAAATTAATTTTTGTTGATTTTATTCATTTTGTGATACTTATTAGGTGATATTTATTATGTGACATGTATTATGTGATATTTAGTATGTATTGTCTGCAATGTACTTTTTTTATTTTAATTATTTCCTATTTGTTAGATATATGTATATAATTTATTTTTTATTTTTAACTATGTATTTCTTAATTTATAATTATTTTATACATACGTATATTATTTATATTGTATTGTCAGCAACGTAGTTTATAATTTTTAATTATTACATATTTGTTAAATATATAATTTTTTTTATGTAATGATAGCAATGTAGCTCTAAATTTTATTATTACATATTTTTTAGAGATGTAATACGGCAATCGGAAAACAGGTGAAAGAAGCTAAAAGCAATACTTCCAAGGTGCATCGGGCTTATACTTTTTTGTTATTTATCAACATATTATTTACTATTTATTGTCACCTATGTATATTTAATTTTTAATTATTACCTATTTGTTATATATATATAAATAACAAATAGGTAATAATATATATATATATATATAGGTAATAATATATATATATATATATATATATATATATATATATATATATATATAACGTGAATTATTAGTATTATTAGACAGAATAAACCAATGTGTTGCTCTGAAAACAAAGTTTTTTCGTTAACTATTTACAAATTTCGTTTACATTTAAACATTGACCTTTCCTATATACAAATCTTACCTGAAAACAAAGAAACGACATTAAGAGCCTATTCTTCCTAAACTCACTTTTTAAATAATTAATAAATAGTAATGTTGTAATTAACAGAATATAAAGTATAAAGTAATATAAAATATAAAGTGTACAGTCGGTTTTCGACCTTATATGATCAGCCTGCATTATCATGAGAGCGCGTAGGTAGTTCGAGAGTTTTCACGTAGAATTTTCATCCCCACCAAGAGTGCTGCTTCGGGCGGCCACACCCATAGGTCCCACTTTTCCCGAAACAACCAGCCATTCTGTTTCCAGACGCCCTACTGAGTAGACGGAAAGAATTCGAACGCTAGACGATTTACTATAAAGACCCTTTGTGCTAGACAAAGACCGAGCGACTATAAAGCTAAGTACCTTTGTAAGACTTTCTATTGTAGACCTCTAAGGTCTCGAACCTTATAGTTGTATCAGCATATTTATTTGTGTATTCATCATCTTCCAGGGGTTTTTATGCCGAAAGGCTTTTCCCCTTAGAGCCAATAAAGGAACATAGTTTCTCTCTGGCTCAACCACGTGTCTTATTTATCGCCTAATCCATAATTCCACCTTCACAGCTATTAATAAAAAGAATCGCGAGAGGACTCCATGTTGGAGGAATTTCGCAATATCCATTTTGGTGCCTCCTGTGAGGTGTGAATTCCACGGCTGGTTTACGAACCAGGTGACTAGATCGGGTAATTAGACGATTTCCAAGATAAGAGCTGCGTGGTCGAGTATACTGAGTTTGCTGAACACGACGGTATCCATCTTGATGGGCTACGATAGAAGTTCTACATAAAGATAAGTACATTCAATTTCTCTACGTACGGCGGGGCATACGTAATAATTCATTTGATTTGATAATACAAAAGATCCGTGGAATTGCGTCTTCCATCCATTCTTATTGACGTTCGTGATTCCCCGTGAATCTTAATTTTGCATGACCGGATATATATATATATATATATATAAATATATATATATATAGATATAATTAATTTTGTTTTACGATTAAAACTATTGTGATACTACGTAAATTCATATCCTTTATTCAATTCAAGAAATTTCGGTGTTATATGGGAAACTCATATCTTTATTCAATTCGAGAAATTTCGGTGTGTTATATGTGAAATTCATATCCTTTGCTCAATTCGAGAAATTTCGGTGTGTTACGTGTAAGATTTATATTTCTTTGTCCAAATCGAGAATCTTCGATTGCACGTGTAACGGAATCCCTTGTTCAGTTCGAGAAACCACGATATATTGCACGTGGCGATAAGTTGCGTCATATCCGGTTAGAGAATTTCCGGGCGTTGCACGCGGACGGTAATACAGTTTTTTGTCGAGCCACGAGACCTTTGTCCTTGTCTTGTAAGGAATTGCAGTAGAGGGGGGAGCGATACTCGCTGTGAGCAGAGCCCATTTGGATTCCGGGAGTAGGATCGAGTCTGACGTCATCACGGGCCAGCCGTCCCCACTACCAAGCGATTAACACACGCTGCGTTGTAGCACGCCGCGCAGGGATACTTATCGCGCGTTAAGGCACACGCGTAGGGATACACAAGGCGCGTTAAACTCACGCGTCGGAGTGACAGTAAAGACTACGGAACTTTGAAATTCGTGTTGATAATTAATTAGTCGACTTTGCACGAAATGGAGGTCACGAAACGCCTCAAAGGTGAACGGGCGCATCTTAAGGCGCGATTGACACACCTAGAGAGGCTCCTAGAGCAAGGGAAATTAAATGTAAACGAGTTGAGATCCCGTCACGGTTGGCTCCGGGAGCAATTGAAGGATTACGAACTGTCGAGTGTAAAGGGTTTAATCGACGGCGCGGACGAGAACGAATTTAACGACTTCGACGAACTGGGCGACCGGTACTACGCGATCGAAACAAAGATTAACGGGATCGCGGGTGCTAGCGTTCCACCTCCGAGCCCGAATCCGTCAACGACCACGGTCGAAACTCCGCGTGCGATTGCATTACCCCACATCGACCTCCCGCATTTCGACGGCGACTTAGATTCGTGGCCCGCTTATAAAGAGAATTTCGTGTCTCTTATCGATGGACGCACGGATTTATCAGAGGTCGACAAGTTTTAATATCTGCGAGGTTCGCTACGAGGTTCGGCTCGTAAACCCCTCGATAGCTATCGCCCCACGGCAGCGAATTATAAGATCGCGTCGAATGCGTTGTTGAAGACGTACGACCGACCGCGATTATTAATAGCACACGCGATAGATGCGATATTAGACCGGGAGAAACTGAGGGACAACGATCGTGCTGGACTGGAAGGCCTTATGCACGACGCTCGCGCGCGCGTCAATCATCTAACATCATTGGGATTAACCCCGCTGACTGTACTGACTCACCTATACGCACGACTGACTCCACCACAATTCCAGGCTGAATGGCGCAAACATGCAGGTTCCGACGCGTATCCCAGCATAGAAGATTTATTTACCTTTTGGACCGATAAATTGGTAGAGTTGCCTTCGACGACGAAATCGTCTGTTCGAAAGGACAGAGGACGCGATCATCCGGGCGCGAGTTCAAATAGTTATCTTAGGAAACGCAAACGAGATGACAACCAAACAACATCGCGACCATCGGGGGTTTGTGGGAGGCCGCGGTGAAATCATTTAAACACCATTTAAAACGGGTAGTACGCGAGCTCCTATTCACGTACGAAGAATTAACCACGTTTACAATTGAGATCGAAGCCATCCTTAATTCGCGACCTTTAGGTCCCATTTCGGCGGACTCGAACGACGCCATGGCATTAACTCCAGCTCATTTCTTAGTAGGCCAACCTCTAACTAGACTGCCCGAGGATGATTGCATCGGCATTCCTACCAACAGATTGTCGTCCTGGAAAATAATTACGAAGGTGCGACAAGACTTTTGGCGTCGATGGCATCTTGAATACCTCCATGAGCGGCAACAACGACAGAAATGGATCAACCAGAAAGGAGGGCTCAAGAAGGATGACATCGTCATTCTCATCGATAAAAGACAGCCCTGCATGCGATGGCCGTTGGGACGAGTCGTCGACGTACATCCCGGAGACGACGCCGTCATCAGAGTCGTCTCGATCAACACGGCACAAGGAACGGTCAAGCAAAACGCGACGACTGTCTGCCCTCTATTACAAGATGTAACCCCCCTACACGGTGCATCGGTAGAGGAGCGCCTGAGTCGTGGGTCAATGTGAACACACTCAGGAATCTAATATTGCAATTTAAAAACTGGTGGCCACCAAGTAGAATATAATATAGTATAATGTAAAACTATATTCAAATTCTAGTCGTCGACGACATAGCATATTCAAGGCGACCTTAGAACCGTCTTTCTCAATTTCTGCGAGTTTCTTTCAACGAAACCAAGGTAGTAACCTATTCAGCTTTAGTAAGACATTCTCCACCTCCGCAAACCTTGTAATTTTCTTTGTACGTACAAGATTAAGAACCTCGCTTGGCCAGCGAGTTTAGACTGACTTAGTATAACCCTTTAATCGAACTCCATATCCCCACCCTTCACTCATGAGCTGTATAGTTGATCGCTGACCCTCTCAACGGGGGGAGTATGTACGGTCGGTTTTCGACCTTATATGATCAGCCTGCATTATCATGAGAGCGCGTAGGTAGTTCGAGAGTTTTCACGTAGAATTTTCATCCCAACCAAGAGTGCTGCTTCGGGCGGCCACACCTATAGGTCCCACTTTTCCCGAAACAACCAGCCATTCTGTTTCCAGACGCCCTACTGAGTAGACGGAAAGAATTCGAGCGCTAGACGATTTACTATAAAGACCCTTTGTGCTAGACAAAGACCGAGCGACTATAAAGCTAAGTACCTTTGTAAGACTTTCTATTGTAGACCTCTAAGGTCTCGAACCTTATAGTTGTATCTGCATATTTATTTGTGTATTCACCATCTTCAAGGGGTTTTTATGCCGAAAGGCTTTTCCCCTTAGAGCCAATAAAGGAACATAGTTTCTCTCTGGCTCAACCACGTCTCTTATTTATCGCCTAATCCATAATTCCACCTTCACAGCTATTAATAAAAAGAATCGCGAGAGGACTCCATGTTAAAGGAATTTCGCAATATCCATAAAGTAATATAAAATATAAAGTAATATAAAATATAAAGTAATATAAAATATAAAGTAATATAAAATATAAAGTAATATAAGATAAAGTAATATTCTATGACACCAGATAGGTAATAATTTGTTTACTTAAGCGCTCGCCGAGAAGGTCAGATCCACTGTATCTTTTTACATGGTTCCTACCTTATATAGTGATTGAGCGATGTGGCAACATCGCGATCTATGTATCCTTCAACCGTCTAGCAAAAAGATTATATTCTCTTTACATCTCATGCCCTCGAGGAAGAAACTTTTCCTAACTGACGTTCTCAACTTCATTTATTAACATCCGTATTGGGATAAGTTTCGTTAGGTGATATAGGTTTGACTCTGTTCTTTTATGTCCCTTATCTATTCTGCATATTGTATTAGAGATTTTTTTCATTATTTTGCATGGTCCTAGTCTTAACTCGTCCAGTTTCTTTCTGTTGAACCTGTTTCCATTTTCTATATACACCATATCTCCTTCGGTAAACTCCCAATATTTCAGTTGTTTATCGTAGAGTTTCTTGTTGTATTTATGTGATTTTTCCGATTTTCCAGTGCAATTTTCCTATCTCTTACCCAGTCATTATGTGATTTTCCTTGTTTTAGTTCTTTCGGTAAGATCGATACATCTGTTTCATATATCAGATATGTTGGTGAAAAGCCTGTTACTAAATGACTTGTTTCATAATACTTTTTTACATATTCATGTGCTACTGTTGTCCAGGCTTTCTTTTTCCTTTTTTTTTCGTTTACCTTGCATTTGATCTTATTGACTAATGTCTGGTTCAGCCTTTCATCTAGGCCATTCGAGAATGGTGCGTTTATTGCTGTAAGCACCATTAATATATTTTTCCTCTCCAAAAATCTTTTAAACTCCCTTAAATTAATTCCTGGGTATTGATCAGTTAGAAGCATACCCACATCCTTTGTTTCAGTAACCTTCCTTAGCAATTTTATGAAATCCTCTGCATTCTGAGTCTTCGATGTTGGTATAAATGCATATCTAGTAAAGTGATCTACTAACAGGTGTAAATACTTCTTCGTTGATCTTGCCACCCCCCCCGAAACCTACAATTGTGTCTATTAATACTATTTCAAACGGCTTCGTCACTGAGCCTAGATGGGACATAAATCCATATTTTCCCTGACCTCTTGCTTTGTTTTTGATACAGATTTCACAGCTCCTGCAAACTCTTTTAATATTCTCTGTTAAATTATTTGCTGTATTTAATGTGCTAATTGTTTTTTGCATTTGTCTAATTCCTATATGACTGAAATTCTTATGGACATTTTTCAGTAGTTTAAGACTAAATTCTTCCGAAAGTATTATTTTATCTTTTGCTCCCATTCTTTTTAGGCACACTTTATTTTTTTTTATTAATTTGCTTCTATTTATTTCTATTTCTTCATTGTTATTTTGGTTGAATATGATGTCTTCTAGTTTGATCAGATTTATTATCTTTAATTGTTCTTTCATGTTCTCTTCTGATTCTAACACAGGATTTCTACTTAGACAATCTGTCTCCAGATTCTGTTTCCCTGGTGCATATTTTATTTGGAAGTCATATTGTTACAGATAATATGTTAAATCCCCCAATTCTGCATCAGTTCTTGCCTTAATATTCAAGTTTTCTAGTGGTTTGTGGTCCGAGTACACGGTTAATGTCTTTCCTATCAGCTAATATGGCCAGTATTGCATTGCCTCCGCTATAGCTAAACATTCAAAATATATTCCTTTTTTTCTTTTTTTGAGCGGTATTGAGTTTTTTAGAGAAGTAAGCCACCGGCTTTTCTTTTCCGTCATGCTGGGTTTATTTTAGTATTGCCCCCACTTCCTCTAAAGAAGCGTCAGTGTAAATATTTATTGGTAGAGTTTGGTCAAAGATTTCTAAGACTGGCTGACAACACAGCGAATTTTTTACCGTATTGAACGCATTATGACATTCGTCTGAATATATAAATCTTTGGTGTTTTCTCAGTATTTTATGTTATGGATCTAATATGACTGCTCTTCCTGGTATGTACTCATGGTAGAAATTTATTTTCCCAAGAAATTGTCTTATGTTTTTCTGAGTTTTTGGTTTTTGAAAATTTCTTATTGCTATCAAATTATCTTTCACTTGTCTTACAGAGTTATTCTTAATTATGTGTCCTAGATATCTCGCAGAATCTGATGCAAATATGCACTTTGTTAATTTTAATTTGAAGCCTTCGGTGTTGATTGCCTCCAGTAATTTTGATAAGTGTTCCAAATGTTGTTTGAAGTTTTCTGAAAATATTAGTATGTCGTCAATGTAATTTACAGTAAATTCTGTGAGTTTATACTTCCTTAATATGCTACTTAGTACTCTTTGGAAGATCGCTGGTGAGGTTTTTAATCCAAATAGCAAACAAGTCCATTGAAATTGGCCTTCTTGAGTTATAAATCCTGTCTTCCTCCTATCTTCCGTTCTGAGAGGGATAGACCAGAGCGCAGAATTTATGTCCAGGGTAGCAAACACTTTGCAGTTTCTGGTCCTTACCAATAGATCCTCAATTAAAGGGAATGGTTGTACTTAAGGTACAACTATTTTATTTAGGTCCTTGAAATCTATGCATAGTCTTGATTTCCTATTCTTCTCTTTTTTAAAAGCCAAAGTCACCGGTGCCGCAAACGGACTGTAAGATTCTTCAATTAGTTTTTTATCTAGTAGTCTTGATACTTGTTCTTCTATCTCCTTTCTATCTTTTACCGTTCATTTGTAATGTCTTTTATTGCAATATTTGTCCGCTAATAAGTCTATTCTTGCTTCATGTCCACTAACTCTGCCTATATCATATTTATCCTTAGCAAAAATAGATTCATATTTATTGATCAATTTATTAATTTCTTCTTTCTGATAATTGTTCAGATATTCTATTTTTATTTTGGATTTTTTTTCTTCTTCATGTTTATTAAAATAATTGTTGCAAATATTCGTTTTTCTTCTTTCTACTTCATTTTCTACTTCCATACTTTTTACCTCTTGTTTCTGAGTTATTTTTAAGTCCTTATTCTGGACCAGTTTGAACTTTTTTATTAAGTCTAATCCGATTAGAAAATCATGTTTAAAATATTTTTCATCCATGACATATACTTCAACCTGTTTTTCTAATGCAAAAATCTTAATTTTCATCTTTGTCATACCGATAGCTTTTTTAACACCATTAGTCGTGACAAAACTCATTCTATAGGCTCCGTTTTTTTTTCCTTTTAGTATTAATAATTTTGAACTTATTCAAGATACATTCGAGCCATAGTCATAAATTCCGTTTACCGTTAACTTATTATTTAGTAGTAGTATGACTTTTATTAATGGTGTATTTATTCGTTTTTTTGATCATTTTTACATAACTGGGCCTCTATTACTGCATTATTTACATGTTTTTTAAAATCTTCCTTTATCTTATTATTCCCTGTAGTTTCAAACCAGCATGTGTCCTCGGAATGATAACGTTTTCCTTTGTCTAGTTCTTTACAAATCTCGCATGGTGTTGATATAATATACTTGTTTGTGGTATTTATATTTCCTTATCCTTTCCTGACGTAGGTGGTTTTTTCTTTTACTGCGTATTTATGTTTACCTGTCTCCTTAAATAGCTTTACAGTGTTGTCTAAAGCTTCTCTATCCATTTTATTTAGGATAAATTTTGGTAAACCATCTGCAATCAGATCTACTAGAATCCTTGTGTCAATTGTTCTACTCTAGTAAAAGTTTTTGTTTTTTTAAAGCATAATCTAATAACAATCCTTCCTTGTATTTAAATTCTAGTGCGTAGGTGACTGCATCCCATCCATTGCTACTGAATGCCTCACAGAATTCATTCTTCCATACTGACCACTCTGAATCTATTGTCAGCTTAGTAAGCATGGCACTATACCAATCCGTGCAACTTCTATCCATGAATAGTCTGAACAGTTCAATTTTTTTTATATTCGTACCTATATTGAAACGCGTACATTCTCGTTCAAAAATTTCCATCCACTGACTCGCGTTTTTACTCCTGGTTGTAAACTTTTCGATTACAAACCCCTCTGCAATTTGTTTCATGTTCTGTGGTCTATCTTCTTGTGTATTTTCCATTAATCTTTTAAACAATCTTTCTACGATGTCCTCTTTTTTCTCCTGCGACACTGCAAGGGGTTGTTTCTTCAGTTCCTCCAAATATTGACCCTCGAACTGTACATTATCCCAATCTAAATAAACTTTCTTAAGTTTTTCAGTCATCGAAATCCAGACTCTTCTTATCTGATTCCTTTTAGCAAGGCTGTTCTTAACTTTACTATAATTATTCGTTTTCATTAATTCTACGTGATGTGAGATTGCTTGTCACTCTTCAGGAATTTTATATGGATTTTTATTCACTGTTGTAATCGAAGTCACGTGTACCATATTTGATTTTGAATCTCGTCCAGGTAACAGCGCGAATTCGAAACAAAGTTTCTCCATTTTTTAAATTTTTTTTCACTAGTAATGTCGTTTTATAACGTGAATTATTAGTATTATTAGATAGAATAAACCAATGTCTTGCTCTGAAAACAAAGTTTATTCGTTAACTATTTACAAATTTCGTTTACATTTAAACATTGACCTTTTCTATATACAAATCTTACCTGAAAACAAAGAAACGACACTAAAAGCCTTTTGTTCCTAAACTCACTTTTAAAATAATTAATAAATAGTAATGGTTTAATTAACAGAATATAAAGTATAAAGTAATATAAAATATAAAGTAATATAAAATATAAAGTAATATAAGATAACGTAATATTCTATGACACCAGATGGGTAATAATTTGTTTACTTAAGCGCTCGCCGAGAAGGTCAGATCCACTGTGTCTTTTTACATAGTTTCTACCTTATATAGTGATTGAGCGATGTGGCAACATTGCGATCTATGTTTCCTCTAACCGTCTAACAAAGAGATTATATTCTTTTTACATATGTAGGATTCCTTTCTTCTCATCAGTATTTTTACGAATATCTGCCTATCGAAGAGTAGGAATACTGGTGTTAATAATGGATTTGTTCATAAAGAGTAATAGACCATTTAATGAAAATACAATTTATTCTTATACAAGACAACACAAAAAGAGATATTCACTGCTTGATTGCCAGACGATGACTGACTCCTCCGTTCCTCGTTCTTCTTCAACCGTCTTTTCCTATAACCACCTATCGNTTGAATCGGATTTACACTGATGGTAACTGTAACGCAACTTTCGACTTGATACCACTTTATGCAACTTTACACGACTTTTTACGACTTTATATTGTACACATTAGATCTATTCTCTTTTAATCCCGGCTGAGCCCCCAAATGTAAGATTCCTTTCTTCTCATCAGTCTTTCTACGAATATCTGCCTATCGAAGAGTAGGAATACTGGTGTTAATAATGGATTTGTTCATAAAGAGTAATAGACCATTTAATGAAAATACAATTTATTCTTATACAAGACAACACAAAAAGAGATATTCACTGCTTGATTGCCAGACGATGACTGACTCCTCCGTTCCTCGTTCTTCTTCAACCGTCTTTTCCTATAACCACCTATCGCTGCATTCCGCTACATTCCAACGGTCCTACGAATGCTTATTTACCTTGCGATAGCGTCTCGCTCTTATGATCTAATCGGCATCAGCAGTCCTAAATACACATTCCTTTATATCGCGTGAATGCTATCGGCAGCCGTAAAAACTGTGAAAACTATCGGCTCTTAGGTGTGCTTTAGTTCGTATTCTCTTCGTCGAATTTCCCTATCCCACACATATATATTGTTTAATATTTCTTGTCAACTGTGTATTATTTAATTATTAATTATTACCTACTTGTTAAATGTATATTATTCATTATTTGTTATGATTTTTAATTTTAAATCATTTATATTACAAGCGTAACGAATGATTAAATCTTGGTCTTCTTCTGTTACAACAAAAGAAGATAAGAATTTCATCGCTGCTTCCTTTGTAACACCATTTGCGTTTTTTGGAGTTCAGTCTGTGATAAAAACAAATTTGACTGATCGAAATTAAAAGCAATGAATAAATAACTCATTTTTTATTATGTGTTATTTAATTTTTAATTATTCATTTTACTACTTACCCAAACTAAATAATTGTTATTTTCCAATTTACTTAGAACATTCACGAGTAAAAAAAATTTGAAATAACAAATTTCATAATAACAATGCGCTATATTTACAAAAATTTCTTTTTTTTTATTAAACATATTGTTAAAAAAATAAAAAAAAACAAAGATGAATAAAACATACTTGACATTAATAAAAAAAAAAAAAATAAAAAAAAAAACAGAAAAAAAAAAAATAAAAAAATAATAAAACCGACAAGACTTGAACTTACGACAAAACAATTACAAGCCTGTGCCATTACCCGCCGTTCGGCTACCGCGGCTTATGACATTACATGAAATGAAGAGGTATGTATACGTCCTGAAATATTTATTTAAATTTCGTCGGCTAATATCTCGAAAAGGGTTAAGCATTGGAAAGAGTTATATAGATAGCATTGTAATACTAACCCACATTTACAAGTGTGCAAAGTTTCAAAGGGAAACTCGATGTACACTTGAAATGTTCTCCTTGTCAGAGTTAGACCAGCATGTAGATATCTTCTATTAGGATTAGGAGATCTAGTATAATGTGATTCAAATTTAGGAAAACTATTAATATGGTTTTGAACATGCTTTTTTCTTTCCTCAAATAATTTTCTTGATGATCTATTCATCATTCCACGTAAATCATTGCCTACATTTGCAGAGCTTAATACTCGTTTTAAGCGTCCTTCACTTATTTTAAAAGTATCTAAAAAGAATTTTTTACACACGGGAACTTTTCCGTTTGTAAAATGCCTTTTCCGTTTGTTGGACATCTTCGTTCCACAATTTTGCGCTCGACAGTTTCGTAAAGCAATACATTTTGTTTGTTTAAATTTCCAAAACCCCAAAACTTCTCAAAAATATTCTTTCTTTCTTTTTCATCGTAATTTTTTGTGCATGCATTGTGACAACGGCATTCTTTTTTTTCGAAAATTTTTTCCGGTACAATATTTCTGGTTTGAGTACAATATCTTTTTCCTGAATTCCGTTAAATCTTTCCCTCTTTCTGGATGTGTGATTCATCATTTTTTTCTCTATTGTTATTCATATCTTCATCCTCTGAAGACGAATATTGTTGTATAATTCGGTTCCTTTTTCGATTTTTTTTTAAATCATTACTTACTACTTCTTCTTTACTATCTGAACTAAATAGTAGTCTTGTTCTGTTCTTCCCCATGAGTGAAATAATTTCTAAAATTTAACATTTAATTTTAAGTTTTATATTAATTAAACGTACTGGTTATTCTACTAACGCAATTGTCCAAAAACTGAGGTTAAATTGTAAATACTAATTAATTACTATTACCTTTATCACTACTTTCTGACATTATTAATAGTAAATATATTATCTTGATTATTTAAGTATAAATGGAGTTAGGCTACTTTCAAACTACAGGGTTCGATTATTAAACTAACTCTGAAAACTTATGTGTCAAAAATTATCGTATTTGCTCGGATTAAAAGAAACCTAAAATACTTTACTGATAAATAACATAAAGTTTTACACGTAACCATGATAACCGGAAGAAACTGAAAAACGAAGTTAGGCCACTTTCAAAATAAACGGCTCATATATTTTTTTGTTCTTATATACAAAACAAATAGTGCGTATACCTGTGTTGTGATTGTATTATCTAGAAAATTATGCTTTGCTAGTTTTTTTAAAATTAAAAACAGAATTATACTTTGCCTGTAATTTGGTAATTTACTGTGATTAGCTTTATTTGTTTCTTATTACAGCTACTAATTAAGAAGTAAACATATAACCAAACAAATTGTGAAAAGTGCAGTGTTGTCGCATAAGCGTTTTTAGGGCGAAAAGTATTTTTGTTAACGTTATACTTTATTATCTTTCTAGAAGGTAATGAAAGTTTTAATTGCAGCAATATAGGTATCTTCAATTTTGATCTAAATTCATTTACTTAATTTTTCACTGATTTATGGTTCTTAGTGTTGTTGTTAATGTGCCTTGGAGAGTGTTTAGTCTTATAATAGGTTTTAAATATATTTATTTTAACTTCTTGATCATTTACAGTAAGCATTTTCCTCTACAAAATGGCTTATAAAAAAGATACCTTATTATCGTTAATAGTTTAAAAGTTTTTATTATTATTTGATGTATCAAAATATACATGCGCGCGTATATGTATACGAACTTTGAACGCGTAAATTCATATAAAAAGAATGAATAGTAAAATATTTTTAATCTATGTATTTAGTTTACCTTGCAAACATGTTATTTTCTCCTTTATTTAAAATATGTATTTTTATGAATTAAATCAGAAGAAGCCCTGCTATATTTATGTAGTACAGAATAAATGTACAAAAAAATTTTAAATGATTTTTTACTTCTTTGTTTGACAAATTTTTTGCTTTTTTTCTGTTCGACATGTACCTGACAATAATATAATTATTATTCGTACCGGTACAATACCGCTTAAGTGCAAATTCTGAATAATAGGAGTTGCATGCATGTGATGAGCAAATGGCGGCTCTGTTCGTAGGCAAGGTTTACGTAAATGCGTCTCATGGTGTATCGGACAGTAGCTGGATGCGCATGTTTTGTGTGGATTGAGGAAAATTCTCCAAAATAGGATTTTCGTCGATGCGACATAGGCTAAAGTGGTATTTCTATATTACTGGCAACACAACGGTTAAGAACCTACGCCCTTAACGCTAAGCTAACAGCGGCTTATGTTAAATTGTGTAATTGACAGGTATATATGCATGTTAGACTATTTATTAAAATTTCATCGGTCAATATCTCGGAAAGGGTTGAGTATCTGCTCTTACTTATAGGGTGAAATAGATAGTACTAATCGACATCTAAGCGTATGTGAAGTTGTAATAAATTCTGAAAGAGACTGTGTTGTTAGACTCCTTGTAAGTACATGTTTTGCACATTTCCAATGACTAATATTCGCATAATTACAGAACCTTTTTAATGTACTAACCGTAAAAGCTATGTCAGGTCTCGTCGCATTAGCTAAATAAATGAGATTACCTATTAATTCTCGATATGGTTTACTTTTCATTTCTAAAATCTTATAATCTGACTGAGGTTTTTTGGTTTTCATTAATTTTATGTTTGGTTTTAATGGTGTACACACAGATTTACAATTTTCCATTCCAAACTTTTCTAATAGACTTTCTATGTAGCTATTCAGCGACAATGTTAATGTACCTTTACTTTTATTTCTATCTATATATATTCCTAGTATATATTTGGCTTCACCTAGGTCAGTCATCTTAAATTTTTTCTTTAATAAATTTTTGATATCGCTTATTTCATTTAAACTCTTAGATCCTATTAATAAATCATCTACGTAAATAACTATTATTGCATCGCAGTCTACTTTACTATATACGCACGGATTTTCGGGTGATTTCTGGAATTTTATACTAGCAAGATACGCATTTAATTTTTCATACCATTAACGACCCGCTTGTTTTAGTCCGTAAAGGGGTCTTTGTAATAAACAAACTTTTTCCTCGTTTTCTTTACTAGCGAACATTTCTGGCTGGATCATGTAAATATCTTCATTCAGATCACCTTGAACGTAAGCCGTTACGACGTCCATCTGATGAATGTGCATGTCCATTTCCACACAGGTCGCTAGAAATGCTCTAATTGTATCGTATCTTGCGACGGGGGCAAATACCTCGTCATAATCTATTCCCTTTTTCTGTTAGTCGCCTCGAGCCACCAACCTTGCTTTGAATTTTTCTATTTCTCCATTTTGCTTTCTTTTTAACCTAAAAACCCATTTATTATTTAATATTGTTTTATTTTCTGGTTTACTCACCAATTTCCAGGTTCTATTTTCCATAAGCGAGTTGTATTCGTTTCTCATCGCGTCTAGTCAGAAGTGTTTTTCAGGGAGAGTCATGGCTTCACTTGGGGACTTTTTAATTTTTATTTCCTTTTCTACATATAATTTCTTTGGCCTTCCTGGCCTACCAGTTTTAATCAGCCTCGGTCGTCCTCTGCCATGTCCTTTTGATACATCTCCTTGTTCTCTCTCACTTTCTTTCTCGAGTTCTGACTCTGAACTCTCTTCTTCATTTTTAGAGTTTCCCTTCTCTGTTTCTGTTTCTGTTTCAGTTTCTGTACTTGATATCACATTTTCTTTTCTTCTCTTTATAGTGATAGGTGCTTTAAAATAATTATTTCCTATTTCTTCGAAAAATCTTACGTTCCTACGTTTTATTACTTGAGCATAGAGAAGAGGAGTTTAGAAAATCCTTGGGTGCAGAGTATCCTGGATTCAAGGGCTACGTTAGGGTACCCACACCGGTAGATTAACATAACCGTTCCCACATTACTCCAGACCCCTCACGCCCTGCTTCACCACAGCCTACGCCTAGGCGTAGGACACCTACTTCGGAGATATTAAACAAATTTGATTATAAAAGGGAGATTGATAATTTAAGAAGGGAAATAGAAATGATGAAGAGGACGGCACCCTTTGCCGTTCCCTCACCTGTTCAAAGAACTTCTCTTTTACTACTCAGAGACTACACTGAAAATGTTCCAAAATTTGACGGTCATAATATCTCTGTTACACAATTCACAAGAGCATGCCGTCGCGCTTTTGATTCTTTACCCTTTGGTTATACTAGCGACACAGAAGCCTCACTTACAAGATTACTTCTTTCAAAGTTATCCGGACATGCCTACTTTGCAGTAGAAAATTTGAAAGTAAATAGGGTCGAAATTCTGATTGACCGGTTAAAAGAAACGTTCCTTTCATCACATGATGCTAACTATTATCGTGGACAATTAGCAACAGAACGATTAAAAAGCGGAGAACACGTTCTAGAATATGTAAGTAGAATGCGCGAACTTACACAATCAGTCATGGATGAGGAAAATAAAAACTTAGGTTAGTTAGCTTACAGCCAAGAGAGGAAGATTGAGAATGAAGGATTAGATGCCTTTACCAAAGGCTTACCTAGGGATAATCGTATGCTTAGGAGATTCGAAAATTACGATAATTTTGATCAGGCTCTTACTTGCCTGGTAAAAGTTGATAAACAGCTTAGGGAAGACGATCGAAAGTTCTCATCTGATTCGCTTGTATCGCGTAAATATGTCGCAAATATCCGACCGATTAAGGAAAACGGGGAAGTAAGGTTCTGTAATCATTGCAAACGAACGGGACATTTAGAGGAATCATGCTGGCGGAAGCATGGTAGCCCTTTTTCCAAAAACACTAGTAATCCACCCGTAAGCATTCCCAAATCTCCGACAAAGGGTAAAAAGCCGGTGAAGAAAAGGTGTAGTTATTGTAAACGAATAGGTCATTCTATTTTGGAATGTCGCACCTTAAAATACAAATTAGAAAAGAACGCTTCGGGAAACGCAGAGACGGGGGCGGCGAAAGATGCCCGTCGCTCCCCGACGATCAAAGTGCGCCCGAAAAGTCCGGTCCCAGTCGCGGAGACCTTACCAAAATTGACTGGACAAGTGACATTTATGATCGACACAGGCGCCGAAGTAAATCTACTTAAGATAAACACTTTAAAACCTCCATCGACAATTGACGAGACCAATATACTTTTTTTGACAGGAATCACTACAGACAAACAGAAGACGCTAGGTACTACTTATATTCGTATGTTCAGGGAAGACATAAAATTTCATTTAGTAAATGAAACCTTTCCTATACGCACCAATGGGATCCTTGGAAACGAATTTCTTGCTTCCAGGTCAGCTATAATTAATTATCCCAAAGGGTGTCTAAATTTTAAGAACATACGTGTGCCTTTTTCCAGAAATGAAAGTGTCTGCATTCCGTCGCGCTCGTCTAAAATTTTATATTGTCATATTCTAAATTCAGATATATCGGAAGGTTATTTACCTCATTTTGAATTACCAGCTAGAATTTTCGCTGGAGAGGTTTTAGTTAAGAATAATTACGGGAAGGGTTATTTTAAAGTTTCTAATACAACACCGGAAGTCTTTTGGTTTGAAATTCCGCGTGTAGAACTTATTGAATATAAAGAACATACTCTTCCAAGTTCAGGATTCAATGCTAACATACCAGCATCCGAAACTTACGATCCTGACTTATCTGGCATCCTTGCATCTATCCATAAAATTTTCACTGATCCAATTAAAGAAGAGAACAGTAATGACATTGCTTCTGAGGCCAAACCTTCCTTACAATCCTCCCGAGCCAAATCCGTCAAATCTCTTCTTCGCCTTGATCACCTAAATTTGGAAGAGGCGCGATCGGTCATGGAATTAGTCAATAAGAATGCAGACATTTTTCATCTGCCCGGAGACCCACTCGGATGTACTGACGTACTTAGTCACAGAATTTTTACTAGTGATAACATTCCTGTACACAGAAAGCAGTACAGATTTCCTCCCGTACACAAGGAGGAAATCCTACAACAAACATCCGAGCTTCTGGAAAATGGCATTATAAAACCGTCTATCTCTCCGTACAGCTTTCCCGTATGGATAGTACCAAAGAAGGCAGATTCACAGGGTAAATTTCAATTGAGAATGGTAATAGATTACCGTAATTTAAACGAAAAAACCATAGGTGACGCCTACTTAATATTAAACATAACTGAAATCGTCGATCAGTTAGGAAAAGCGAAATATTATTTCTATTTTCGATTTAAAGTCGGGTTTTCACCAAATAAGGATGCATTCTAAAGATCAGCAAAAAACCGCTTTTTCAACTCCATACGGACATTATGAGTTTACGCGCATGCCTTTCGGACTTAAAAATGCGCCTGCAACCTTTCAACAAGTCATGGATTTAGTGCTAACAGGGTGGCAAGGTGAAGAAATGTTCGTATGTTTAGACGACGTAGTATTATATTCAAAATCATTAGAAGAACATAAAATTAAATTCACCAAACTTGCTAATAGACTACGTACGGCTAATCTACGGTTACAACCGGACAAATCCGAATTCCTTCGACAAGAAGTGATTTATTTAGGCCACATTATCAGTGAGGATGGGGTAAAACCTGATCCTAAGAAATTAATCGCAGTAAAGGAATTTCCAAAACCTAAAAATGCGAAGGCGGTCCGACAATTTTTGGGTTTATCCGGCTATTATAGGAGATTTATACCATCCTTTTCAAAAATTGCGAAACCACTATCCGACCTTTTAAAAAAAGAAGCTTCTTTTAAATGGGAAGCTTCACAAGATGAAAGTTTTGTTTCGCTTCGGGATACTCTATGTAAAGAGCCTATTTTAATTTTTCCCAATTTTGAACAACCTTTTAATGTAACCACTGATGTGTCTGCTTACGCGATTGGCGCAGTATTAAGTCAAGGTTCCATTGGTAATGATCTTCCTATCTCTTATTGTTCGAGAATACTTAATAAAGCCGAAACAAATTACTCGACAATTGAGAGAGAGTTATTAGCAATTGTTTATGCTGTGAACTACTTCCGACCGTACCTATACGAAAGAGAATTTACACTTGTTACAGACCATCGCCCATTGGTAAGGTTAAAATCAATTAAGGATCCTACTTTACGTCTAGTGAAGTGGAGCTTTAAATTGGCCGATTATGATTTCAAAATTGTTTACAAACCGGGTTCAGCGAATGCAAATGCGGACGCTTTTTCACGAAACCCTTTCGATATTAGTAAAATACTAGCTGTACTTACGAACAATTCAAACGACTGTACAGTTACATTTGAAACAAGACAAATACAGACGGACGACGACAACAGTGACTACGACATTTTCAAGAACGTCACAAACGACCCCGTCAACCAAGCTGGTAATATTAATAACTTTTTCGATTCGCTTCATAATTTACCTAAGGCAATGGAGTAAGACGATAATTCTGACGAAGGGAGTACAAATGAATACAACACAATCTACTCTCCACGACCAGCAATCGCCAGTCGACCGGCAAACCTCAAATAGTCTACTACGAAAATATTATAACTATTAACTTTTTCTTATAGTTGTACTTTGAAATATTTAATTGAAAGTCTCTTTTCTTATTACTTTGTTTCAATAGACAGTCTTTATAAAGATAGTCTAATACTTTACGCTAACCAATGTTCATATATATATATATAGAAGAACAGTCTTTATTAAGATAGTTCTTTCTTATTATTTAACTATTTTACATCGGAAGACAGACTTTTCTTAATCTTGTTCTTTATTAAAGCTTATTTAATTAATAAGCTACTTCAACAATTTATATTTTGTCTTTGATAATTGTAATCGAATTGTAGTATACTACTTAAGAGATCGTACCGTTCGTTATTATAATCGATAGTTTTAAATAGTACACATTTGTATTTCATCGCGAGTTACCTCGAATAGTATTGCGCGTAACGTCGTGAGTTTTGTTGGGTTAATTAGTGTAATCAACAGTGTATATTAACATTTAAACCAAATTTAATTCAAGAATATACTTTATTTTACCGAACTACTTACTTGTGTGTTAACTTACTAAGTTCCTACATTACCACTATCCTTTGATAATTTTCACAAATTCTACGAAGCGTTCGAGGATCTTAAGGAACCACGAGGAAGCAACGATCAAAGTGGAGGCAACCTCATACACCTTAACCGTTCTTTGAAGCAACCAATCGTTAAAGATTAAATTTTTCTTGGGTTCCCCGTCTACGGTAACCAGACTTCTGGAAAACCACATCAACAAGGTAAGAGATTATAAGCAACTACGAATATTTTCGAGCCCGTTCCCGGTTATAGTTCTGAATTCTCAGGTTGACCAAAAAGGGCAACTTATAAAGCAAGAATCGTTATTTTTCCCCACTTAAAAATAAATATTGTTCTTGCTCCTTTGACAACCCCTTCTGGAAAGTCACAGGGTGTAAAAATGCTTTGAACTACTCGGTTAACTATTTTCCTTATATGGCTAATGTGCAGTTTATTTCCTGTCCATATTTCATATGGTGTTTTTTTATTTAACACTGACTTAGTGGGACATCTGTTTCTTATATAAGCGGCGGCGCTTACTGCTTCTGCCTATAGACTTTTTGGTAATTTTGCATCTATGATCATGCATCTAGCCATTTCCGTGAAGCGTCTGTTTGCTCTCTCCGCCACTCCATTTTGCTGCTGTCTATACTCTACCGTCAGTTCCCTTCCCATTCCTTTTTTTTATGAACTCTGTTAATTTGTTTGATGTATATTTCTTGCAATTGTCTAGTCTTAATTTCTTTATTGCATGTCCTGTCATTTTTTCAATCCGGGCTTTATATTCTTTGAATGCCTCTAATACATCCGATCATTGTTTAAGAGTTTTAATTTCTGTGTATCTTGTTTGGTCATCTATAAAAGTAACAAAATATTTTACTCCCTCTAAAGATGTCGTCGGCATCGGCCCGCAAATATCGCTGTGAACAAGTCCTAAGATTTCTTATTCTCTTCTGGTTAAATGCTTGTAAGTTATTTTGCTTTGACTACAGATTTCACATAGTGTGTCTGTTCCATTCATGTTGTCCTTTATTTCCGTAACCATTTCATTTTGTTTCAGTTTCTTAATGTCGTTATAATATACGTGTCCTATTCTCTGGGGCCATTTTATTAAATTTTGACTAGGCGTATAGGTTGTCATAACAGATGCCTTTTTTCTTTCATCTATTACGTACAAACCATCCTTTAATGTTGCTTTCATAATAATTTTTCCATCTTGTCTTCTTACAACTGCACCTTGTTTATTAAATTCTACTTTGTACCCATGTTTAACTATTGTGGACACTAATAACAAATTTCTTTTTATTCCTGGAACAAACAACGTATTTGATAATTGTATTTGTATTACCTCATTTTTGAGACCCAATGTTTTAAACTTTACTCTCCACTCCCTGAAGCTTGTGTACAATCCTCAGTAGCTGTATATAAAGGAATATTGTTGGTTTCTAGGTTTACATATTTATTTTTATCATTACTTATATGCCTGATTGCACCACTATCCAGACACCAGCTACTTGTGCTATGTGCCACTGTGTTTAATGCAATTTATAGCATTGCCTCATTTTGATAGTTTCTTGTTGGGTTTCTTTTATCGCTTTGTTGACAATTTTTTGCGAAATGGCCAATTTTTCCGCATATGTAACATTTTCTATCTTTACCTTTATATTTGTTAACTATGGATGGATAAGCTTTATTTGCGACTGTTGTACAATTTTTTCAGTTGCCACTTATGCTTTTTCGCTCTCAGATCTATTTTCAATAAATTTTTTTTTATTCTCATTTGTTCTTCTATCAATTTTATTTTAAATTCTTCCAATGATCGAAACTCCTCTCTAAATTCTATTGCCACACAGATGGTTTCGTACTCACTTGGTAATGAGTTTAAGAGGAATAAACCTGACAGTCTCTTTGGAAATTCAATACCTGTTTCTTCTGATCGTTTCACAATGTTATTAAACTCATTAATAGATTCGCTAATATCTTGACTAGATCTCATTTTTATCCTTACTAACTGTTTTAATAATAGACCTTGCCTCATTGCACCCCTTGATTGATGTACATTTTGTAATTTTTCCCAAGTTTCTTTCGATGTTTTCGCGTTCCTAATATAGCTGTGTTGGTCTGATTGTACACTTAGTACGATATAATCAAACGCACATACATCGAGGTCGTACCTTTCTTTTTCATTATCTTCTGTTTTTTCGATTACCCAGCTACATATCCCCATAATTTATTAACGCGTAACACGCTTTTCATTTCTAATTTCCACGTTTCATAATTTAAATTGTTTAGTTTTTCAATCTTAAAATTTGAAATATTCATCTTTCTTTTTTTTTTTTCCACATGTGGTTATCTAACCTTAATATTATATATATATATATATATGCCAACACGTGCTTACCGACTTCCGGTTTTCTACTCTATATATTATTTCCGGGTTTTGTCCTGGGCCCATAAAGTCGTTGTATAAAATAGTGTACTCGTGTATTATATTATATTACATATACCAGAAGAGTAAGTTGAAGTTTGCCGGTTTTTACAGTAGGATGTCGCTAGCAGGATTTAGACATTTCTATGATTTGTTATATACACGATTGTTTTCTTTTGACATTAACCTCCAAAAACACCTAAGTCTCATTCTATCAAAATAATAGCGTCATAGACGTTTATATCAATGAATATGTCGAGTTTCGTTCCAAATAAAGATCATTTGCAGCATGCGTTGCTTTTCTTATTTCATCAAAAGAAAAAAGCAGCTGAAGCACATTGTTTGCTAGTAAAAACTTATGGTGAACATGCTCCAGTGATTAGAACATGTGAGACATGGTTTCGTCAATTTAAAAGTGGAGATTTCGATTTGAAAGACAAGGAACATCCTAGTGCAGCGAAAAGGTTTGAAGACGAGGATTTGCAGGTGTTGTTGGATAAAGACCCAACCCAATCACAACAAATATTGGCAGAAAAACTAAACGTGTCCCGAGTAGCAATTTGCTAATGTTTAAAAGCCATGGGAAAAATCCAGAAGTATGGAAAATGGGTGCCACACGCATTGAATGACAGGCAAATGGAACATCGAAAAACCATTTGTGAAATGCTGCTTCAACGGTTCGAAAGGAAGTCTTTTCTGCATCGGATTGTCACGGGTGACGAGAAATTGATTTATTTTGAGAACCCGAAGCGTTGTTTGGTGGGACCAGGATGGTGTGGTGTACCAGGAACTATTAAAACCTGGTGAAACGGTAAATACGGATCGCTATCAAAAACAAATGATCAATTTGAATCATGCGTTGATCGAAAAACGACCGGAATAGGCCCGAAGACATTGCGAAGTTATTTTGCAACATGACGTCGCGCCGTCTCATACCGCTAGATCCGTGAAGGACACATTAAAAACAATTAATTGGGAAATATTATCGCAACCGCCGTACTCTCCAGACCTCGTCCCGTCCGACTTTCACCTTTTCGCATCGATGGGGTACTCACTTGCAGAGCAGCACTTCGTCAATTTCGAAGAAGTTGAAAAATGGCTCGTTGAATGATTTTCCTTGAAAGGCAAAAAGTTTTTTTTGAATGGTATCCATAATTTGCCTGAAAGATGGACGAAATGTGTAGAATGAAATGGCCAATACTTTAAATAAAAGTATTTTGAGATTCTTCTAAAATTTATGTGTTTTACCTATTTTTTAAGGGCGCCAATTTCAACAAAAACTAAAGTATGACTATCTCCAATGAACCAATAAGATGAAAACTGGAAAAAGACGGCAGAATAATAAAACAGACGATGGCATTTAATTATTTGGAAGTAGAGATAACATGTCACCGAAACCTCTATAGAGAAACAAATACCTAGGTAAAAAAAGCGGCAATGATCTCAGTTGCTCTAAATGATATCATTTAGAGAAATAAATTCCTGAGATAGGAAACAAAAATGAGGGTATATAAAACATGTGTCTGCCCAATATTGACGTAGGCCATTAAAAGTAGAGCAGAAACCAAAAGAACATAACAGGCACTTAGAACCGCTGAAATAAACATTCTAAGGCCGAATGTAGGAAAGACAGAAAGATTGCACAAGAAATACGAACATCAAAAAATATTGCGATATATAGTATATATTTAAATAAGGACGTGTCAGAAGAAGAAACTGGGATAACCACATATCTAGAATAGACGCTGATAGAAAGGTAAAAGAAGCATGCGAGGAATCAGTCCACCCTAAAGACCCCCCAAGCGATAGCGGGACTGCCGAGTCTCGGACTCTCCAGAAGACCCAGCCTAGGAAAAACACAGGCCTTAGACTTAACGTAAAAAGGTACGAATTTCATCCTGCAGTTTTTAGCAGAAGGATTTGTAATCTTCCTGTTGTTTTGATTCATCAGGAAAGTAAACAGCTATGATATAGAGTTTTCCACTGCCCATTTAAATGTTAAAGATAGTATCATATCATTTATGTTGTTTATTTCTATTATGTGTTGTTCAAAATTCTCATGTAACTAACCTTGTTCCCTGACCCTGCTTCTCTATCCAGGCTTAGGACCGGCAACAGTTCCTCTGTGCTGCTAAATTCACCTAGAAGAATACCGCAGGCAGAGTAAGGCAAAGAAAAAGTATTATAAAAGTGTAAGCTGAAGATAAGACGCAAAAGCTATTAGCAAAAGTTGTATAGCAAAAGCTATTTGCAAAAGTTGTATAGCAAAAGCTATTACCCAAATCAAATATATCAAAGTGTTTAGGTAATGAAAATAGGCCGAAGCTATTAGACAAAGCTGAAATGCCATAACTATATACTGAAGCTAATATGCCCAATGAATAAACTACAGCTAATATTTTAGAGCTATTAGCCAAAGCTTTTAGCCTAAGCGTATATGTTAAATAAACTTGCTAAAGCTAGAAGGTAAATTTGATGTGGGCAAACTAATATGCTAAAGCAAATATGCAAAAGCTATAAGCTAAAATAACTTGCCAAAGCTAAAAGCTAATGCTAATAAGATAGAGAACTTACCCGAAGCAATTATGCCGAATCTATTAGCCACAGCTAAAGTGAGAAAAGTATTTATTAAAGCTAATATGCCTAAGCTATTAACTAAAGCCAACATACAAGAACTATTAGCTGATTCTGTTTAACGAAAGCTATTACCCAAATCTAATATGTCAAAGTGTGTAGATAAAGCAAACAGGCTGAAGCTATTAGCTGAAGCTGAAATGTCATACCTATAAGCTAAAGCTAATATGCTGTAACTATAAGCCAAAGCTTATATGCAAAAAGGTATAAACTACAGCTAACATGTTATAGCTATTTCCTGAAGTTAAAAAGCAAAAAATTAAAGCTAAACCTAATATGCAAATGCTATTAGCCAAAGTTAATATGTTTAAGCTATTCGCTGAAGCTTATAGGCAAGAAAAAGAGCAGAACCTAATATGTTAAAGCTATGAGCTTAAGCTTACATGTTAAAGCTATCAGCTAAAGCTTTTTTTCTATAGCTAATATGCCGAGTATATTATCTAAAGTTAATATGCCTACAAAATTAGCTAAAGCTAATATGCCAAGTCTAAAAGCTAAAGCTAATTTGCATAAGCTATTAGTAAAAACTAATGTGACAAAGCTATTACCAAAAGCTGATACGATAAAGTTATTTGCTAAAGCTAATATGCAAAAGTTGTTATCTAATTCTTAGAATCCTAAGCTATTAGCTTTAGCTAATATGCCAAATCTAATATTCGAAAGAAATTAGCTAATCTTAATATGTCAGAGAAAATAGCAAAAGAAAATATGCTAAAGCAATTAGTTAAAGCAAATATGCAAAAGCTAAAGGCTACAGCTCAATTGGCCTCTCTCAAGCTTGTACTGAAAGTCGTTGCTTCCGGAATTGTCATTTTGGTGTAAAGATATAGGTTTTCGGGCTAGATGTAATAACAGGTGAGTTACAGCGTCCCATATAGCTCCTGCCAGGTACAAAGTCCTCCTATAGACACTGTGAAGTGCGTAACCGTGAATGACAGTATCAATAACTAACTTTACGCCTCGCAGCACGTCAATAATGCCTAAGACAGCGGCGCTAATATTTCCAAATTTAAGAAATCGCCAGCACACCTCGACCCAAGCTTTACTAGTGATCCTTTTTATTTCGTCCTCGTACAGTAAATTTGAGATTGATACTTCTTGGGGTATAACTGACTTCCCTATTGCTTTTCGAGCAATTGTATTTAGGATAGAAGGTTTGTCCGCGGGAAACATGATATAGTCTCCTAGTTTGGTCAGATCTTGTTCCGTATATATTCCGCTAGCGAAAATTCTCGTTGCTTAGTATATTTCCAAGTCGGTATAGTCATAGGTTTCATTACAGTAAGAGGGAGTGACTCTATTGGGTTTGGAGTTAGTTTATACCAGGAATTTTCTAGGTGAAACATAGGCGGTACTGATGTATAGCATGTCACCTGCATCGCTTGTACGAATAAGATGATGGTTCAAGGTGTAAGGAACAAGGTTTTGTTTCATCTGCGAAAAGGTAGCTAGTTGTAACACCCTGTTATCCTTGCTATGACTACCTCAACCGGGATGCATTAAACTATGTGGATGATCCCCCTCTGCTGCGACTGCAATGTATCCGGGTCCTTTCATAAGGCGGTATGCGAAAACTTCGGGAGCCTTGATAGTTATTGATAAAGCGTTTTTAAGAATCTTTTGTTCCAATTTGCAGTGATAACTCATCACGTCCCGATATAACTGTTTGATTTGTGTCCGGATATGTTTTTCTACATAAACAGATTTGCAGTTCATGTATGTGAAGATGTCCAAGTTGGCAACGCCCACTCTCCTTTTACTCGCGAACCTATTTCCCTTTTTCATTTCGAAGATGACCAGTTTGGGATGTTCAGTCGTTAATAAGGTGTATCCACAGACTGTATATTTAGATCTTATTGACAGAGTAAAAACTTTATCCAGCGAATAGACTATCTGGTCGTGATCGTTTAAGGTGTCCTTGACTTTATTTGCTTTTCCCTCGTATAGTAACCCACACTTGGTGAAATCGCAGGAATCAGCGCGGAGAGAGTCCCAGTCGTTATTCCCCCTGTCAAGGTCAACGCACTCTCCGTTCCCAAGTTCCCATATAATCCTGGACTGCAGAAGTATTTTCCTCGTGGTTATCTTGACGGTGGCTAAATAGCTTCGAAGTGTGATATTTACGAATGCGGTTAATATCACGCCGTCCCAACTACCATATGGGTCAGAATAGGAAACTCCCCCACATTTCCTTTTGTTATCCACCTTCCCGGCAAACGTCACTAGTTTTGAGGTAGTGCGATTAAACTTTAGTCCTCGAATAACCGTTCTTTAAATTTGCATCTGTCCGTACCGATGCATCTCGAAGCAGAGCTCTCTGTTTACCTCCTGCAGGAATGCGTAATGTTCATTTAAAACATCGGAGTTGTGTGAAAACATGCCACACTTCTTTACTGTTCGATCTATTTCGACCTTGCATTGGATGACCATCGCGCTATTAAACTCGTTAATCTGCCGTAGCTGAATATTTACCTGAGTTACGTTAACGTCCTGGGAGGGGAGGTCACAGTCCTCTACATTAAGAAGAGAGACGGTCGTGATGTTTGCAGACCAGTGTCCGCAGTCGTATCCTATTATCGCGCTAGTCGGGTGAGGTGACAATATGAATAACAGAACTAACAGCTGCATTAGAGTAGTCATCTGGAAGTAGAAGGTGTCACAGTTCAGATTTCCAGTATGGTATTATCTTTCCCTCCTATCCGGCGACCTTTAAGTGGGATTTCTTTAACCGATTAGGATGAAATATTTTGGAATCTTTTTTGATATAATACAGTACTTTCTCAGTGGGTCCTGGATCGTTAGAATATATTAGTTTCTCCTTGTCGTTTTAGGTAATGATCCAACTATGTCCATAGCTATCCTATCAAAGAAGGACCCTAGCGTTTCAGTGATTACCATAGGCTGTTTAGTTTTCACGCGGACCAATTTTTTTATTAAGCACAGTAGGCATCGTTTTATATACTTTTGCACGTCGGATTTCATATTTTCCCAAAAATATCCCTGTCTGATTCTGTTGTAAGTTTTAGTGACCCCTCTACGTCCTCCGATCAGAGTATTATTCATTTCTTCTATAATTGATAACCTCATGTCCACTGGGGGATATTTAATTAGATTATTGCAGATTATTACCTTAGTGGTTGATTTTAGGAAGACACGAACAATTGGAAGATATACGTCCCGCCAAGGTATATTGCAAATGCTTCCGCTAACTGAAATACTAATACTTTTTATTGCTAACTTTGTAGTTATTTTCCGCAATATGGGAAGGATATTATTTATATTTCGTGGGATGAGTGTAGGTCCATCATTCTTGTTTTCTCTAACAGGTAACCCCAAGTGGTATCTATGTGGGTTTTTTATTACCTTTACAGGTCTTTAAACTGTGGTAGAAAATTTTTACTGAACAGTCGCCTTCCTCCATCATCCACAGAAGTCCCATCCGTATCTATAAATTAAACAAGGCTGTCCTTCCTTACTTAAAAAATATCTCTTAATTCTACTATAAGTAAGTAATAAGTATCCTTCCTTTAAATCTAGATTTTTTAATTCTTATGTAAAATTAGTTTTTACATCGTGGGAGTACGGTGATTATTTCGAGAGTATGGAACGGAATCTTTTTATCATTAATAACCAGAAAATTACTCGAATAATCTATGTTTTCACCGTTATTTTGGAAAAAGTCGTTTCGGAATATACCGACTTAGAGGATAGGAAAATTTCTACTTGCAATGTGAAACCGGACCACAAATTCGAGGAAGGTCAGTTTCACCCGTCCCAATGTATATACGTGTGTACTATTTATTCTGTTCAACTTTAAGATATCCGTTTTATCTATATGCAAATATTTCGGTACGCAATCTTCCTTCATTAGATTCAGCTCTGATCCGGTTTCAAGCATAAAAGTCACAGAAAATTAAGTTCTTTAATGTTAGTTTGAATTGTAGGAACCCTGCTTTGGCTATTTAACTGGACTTCTACGGGTTAGGCGCATGTGTTTCGTGGAAAATAATCGCGCCTATAAGAGTTGCTGCTCGGTTGCGAGGGAGACAGATAATTTTCCTCCTGCTTTACCAGTGAAGACCGCGACGTTTGTTCGTCATACCTTTTCGCGACATGTCCCGTTTCCTCGCACCATTGAAATCCTGAGTAGTCTCGTCTTTGTCGACAATTTCTCGCAATATGCCCTATTCTATTACATATTTGGCAGACGACGGGTGAGTCCGCCTCTACAATCGCTTTTGGCGAATTGTATCTACTCCTGCATTTTGAAGCGTCATGTCCCTGCCTTTGGCATAGCTGACAAAACAGTATCTTTGTTCCGGGACAGGAATTCCGGCGGTAGTTTACTGGAGCGGATCTTCTGCACTTATCAGCGGTATGTACGGACTGGTGATATAATTGACACCTTACATCTAATACGGACTTGAATTAGCTGCGTCGTGCGCTTGGTGACAGTACGAGAGATCTTTCTAGTTCTACTGTGGAATCAAGCGTTTGTTTTAATGTTAAACCGCGCGGTACTCGAATTTCTATGTCTTTATTGAGTCCGCGTAAGAACTGGTTGCGAAAATCTTCTTCTACCGTCCTCAATATCTGATCAGAGACTTCCCTATGATTACGGGTTTTATAATTCTAAATTACAACTAGACCGATTTTCTTCATTCGTATGCTGAATGAATGGACCGACTTCATCGGATCTTGACTGGTCTCCGCCAGTTTCCTCATCAATTCGCCGTTCAAATTTCGTTCTCTGAACGCGGCTACTAGTAGGTTTAATAATTGATTTATTGTTCTTATGTCCTCCCCGGTATCGATGGTGTCGTATGTATAGCCAATTAATCTCGATTTTAACATTTTAATAAAAATAATTTCCGCACCTTTGGGAATCATTTCTTTCGCCGCGTTACATTGCCGAATAAAGTCCTTTAAGGGAATGTTTTTCCCGTCAAACATGGAAATTTCCTTTATTGCATATTTTAAGATTGTTAAATGATCTGACATTTCGTTAATGTTTCGTAATTTATGAGATTCCCCAGCAGGTTTCGCAATAATAGAATTTTTCTATGCGGATTGAAGAACGGTATTGCTTGCTTCGGTGATCGTATCGAGTAATGATGTATTACTGATGTCTAGAACTACGGGTAACGATTGCTGTTTGCTCATGCGGGGGTATGGGAAAGATGTGTGAGGTTGAGTAAGATTTTCAGATTTGCCAGGATTTCGGGTAGCTTGACTATAGACTCCCTCGAAATTTGATTTATCAGATTTAGGACGGGTATTCATTACTTGTCATATTCAATCACAATTCTTTGTTTAATCCCGGACGAGCCACCAAATAAGCAAGATATGTTACGTCCTGTAGCATAATATATAGTTTGGTCTGTTTTTTGTCAAGCTGTTAAGCCTTTACCAGGGAATGACCTAAAAAATTTTGATAGCAATGACGAGTAACGAGTCCGGCGGAAATGACTGGATGGAAAGAATTGATGCTACTTGGCTTAAGAAATAAGGTATTATCGAATGTCGTGAGATATTTGAAGTAATTAGTCCTGCTACACCTTTACCTTTTCGTCGTTGTCGGTTTCTATTCCGGGTCCTAGAGTCGGTTCTAGGACAGACTTAGTATCAATAAGCACTGGTTTTAACTATTTCCACAAGAATGATCATTTGTACCTTAATTTAATAAAATATGTTCACTCTTTCACCTTAACAAATAATCTATCTTTCATGATACACGGATTACACTGATTACAGGATAATTTCTTGTTAACAGATTTAATACTAACTTATAAAGTAACACAGAATTACGGACTAATAAATAATACTGGATTTCAGACTTATGAATAATACTGGATTTCAGACTTATGAATAATACTGGATTTCAGACTTATGAATAATACTGGATTTCAGACTTATGAATAATACTGGACTTCAGACTTAAGAATAATACTTGATTTGAGACTTATAAACTAATGCAGGATTAAACAGAAAAATATGGCGCCCCTGGCTTTTTATATCTCCTCTTATATTCTTCGTCCGTGGTTACTCCCCAGCTCGTCTATCTCTTCTTCTTAACGAATCGGTTTTCGGAAAAAGCATTTTGTCTTCACTATTGGTGAATTCATTTACGTCTACGACCCTCATTGGTTAATGAACTTACAGTCGCTATTTGTATTTAGGAGCTAAGGTTCAGACGATATACAGACCCAAGGAATCTGAGTGTCTCCACATGTTGGTGGGGAACTTTATCCTTTAGATAATTTATGGTCTCTTGAAACCGATAGGAGTAGATGTGTGTTTAAGGGTGTTTAGATTATATGATCATCTCTAATCTCCAGCCGATGTTGGAGTGCTGGCCTCATCGTGTACATGATCTATACGGGATACTCGAAAAAGATATCGAAGGCAGAAAAGAAGAATAGAAAGAAAAAAGAAAAGGGAAACGTCTAAGGACGTAACACAAACAACATTAGCTTATTATTTTTAGCTAAAAGCGTTATCATATTAGCTTTTAGTAATATCTTTAGCATAATAACGTTAGCTAATAGTTTTAGCATGTTAGTTTGTGATAAAAGTTTTAGCACATTAGCTTTTGCAAGGAGCTTTGGCTTATACCTTAAGCTTATTAGCGCTAGCATATTAGCTTTGTTCAACAACTTTTGCATATCAGATGAGGTTAATAACTTTGGCTAATTGCTTTAGCATATTTACTTTTGCATATTAGCTTTCGCTTATTGCTTTAGCAAACTATCTTTGACACATTATCTTTGGCTTATAGATTTAGCTTGTAGATTTAAAATATTTGCTTTATCAAAAAGCTTTGGCTAATAGCTTTACTATATTAGCTTTAGCTTATAACTTAGGAATATAAGCTTCAGCTTATATACTTAGCATATTAGCTTTAGCATAATAGCTTTAGCTAATAGCTTTACCATATTTGCTTAGGCTAATAGCTTTATTATATTAGCGTAAGTTTTGCATTATTTATGTAGCTAATTTCCTTTGGGTATTAGCGTTAGTTAATATTTTTGGCATATTAAATTGCGATAATAGCTTTGGCTTCTTAGTTGCACCTGATACTATTATTATTGTTAGCGGTGTTATCACGACGCTAGCGAGAGTGATTATCTAGTCATTCAAGTCAAGCAGCCTAGATACAAACAATAACTAGGATGGGGTACCCGCTAACTTCCTCGGAGAGGCTAGCAACCTACCGGGGGTAAAAACTTAATAAATGCTCACAGACCCAACGAAAAAGCCTCGGATAAAAGCCGGACGGATCGCAACGGACACGACACGGCAGGGACAAGGAAAAAGAGATTCCAAGAACTGGACACACTAAGAATTGGATGCTGGAACATCACAGCATTCAACAAGAGAGATCAAGAAATACTAGTGGAACTGGAAAGAAACAGAATCGACATCTGCGCACTATCCGAAACTAGGAAGAAAGGAAATGGCAATACTAAGTACGGTAAATATCTCCTGGTGTATTGCGGTAAGAAAAAACATGAAAGAACTTCTTCCGGGGTCGGACTCATGGTTCATGAAAAATTCCATCAACACCTTTATGACATCAGCTACATCAATGACCGAATCCTGAGGGTGGCATTTAAGTTCCATGGAAATATCACTACCAACGTAATAGCTGTGTACGCGCCGGACATGACGAAGCCTCAGGAGGAAAAAGACAATTTCTACCAGTACCTCCAAAAAACATTGGACGAAATACCAAGTAAAAACGAAGTCTTTATTCTTGGCGATCTTAATGCAAGAATCGGGAACGAGATAATACCAGGTCTCAAAAACCGATTCAATGAGGACACAACGAACGAGAACGGCGAACAGCTAATACAATTCTGTGCCCAGAACGAGCTCCGAATAAACAACACCTTCTTCCCACACAAATCTCAACAGAAATTTACCTTCGCAAACAACAGAGGGCTAAAGTCAATAATTGATTACGCTATAACGAATAGAATTGTGCATCCTTCTAAGATACTAGACGTAAAGACTTTAAGCTCCACTAATGCCGGAACAGACCACAGCCTGGTAGTCACAACATTTAGACGCACGGTTCAACTAAAGATGAGAGGTCCACAAAACTCAACAGAACGATGGAACCTCGAATCTTTTTCAAACGACTCGACCAAACATCTGTACGAGCAAAGACTGAAAAAACATATAGAAGAAAACAAAGTTGGACCAAACGACGACGTGGAAGATGCATGGAAGAAACTCTCCACGAACATAACCAGAGCGGCTGAGGAAGCATTAGGTAAGCGAAGTGTTGGTGGGAAGAAGAAAGACAACAAGAAGCCATGGTTCACAGACGAAATAAGAGACCTAGCCATGGAGAAAAAAGACGCTTATATACATTATAAAGACAAGAGAATCACCCACTCGCAATATAAGCTAATAAGAAACAAGACAAACAACAGGATAAGAGAAATAAAACGGAGCTACTGGGAAAAATTTTCAACGGACATGGAGCATGATATGTACGGAGGTCAGAAACGAGTATGGAATATGCTAAGAAACCGTAGCAAGCCGTTGAATGAATACGTGCAATTATGCAAGATTTCCAAAGAAAGCTGGGAAAAATATTTCGAAAACCTTTACCGTAAGTCTGACATTAAGACTCAGACAGAAAAAGCTGCAACTGATGAGCAAGTACATTGGAGGTGCACAAAAGAACTACTAAAGGCGTCAATCCAGAAACTAAAGAGCCGCAAAGCCCCAGGCCTGGACAATATCACAAACGAACTAATTAAATACGGAGGTCCATCACTGATAGACGACCTGAATAGCCTTTTCAATAAAATTATAGAAGAGAGGAAAGTGCCGATCCAATGGAAAGATAGCATAATCATACCAGTATTCAAGAAAGGGGAAAAAACCGACCCCCAAAACTATAGGGGCATTAACCTTCTGAGTGCGGTTATGAAACTTTTCACAAAAATAATATCAGAAGTTGTAGCTAATACAGGAATAAGCGAAGAACAGCAAGGTTTTCGAAAAAACAGGTCCACAACAGACGCAATCTTCGTTCTGCGTCAAATCGTGGAAAAGGCAATAGAATACAACAAAGTTGCCTACTTATGCTTTGTCGACTTAGAAAAAGCATTTGATAACATCAGACTAACAGATGTAATCAATGTACTAAGACAAAGGAAAATGGACCCTGGCATCACAGCTATTATAGAAGAAATCAACACCGGCAACACGTGCTTCATCAAAACCAACGGAGCCCTTTCGAAGCGAGTACACGTAGCAAATGGAATAAGACAGGGAGACAGCTTAAGCCCAATTCTATTTAATTTAATCATGGACAAAATAATAAAAGAAGTAATGACTGCCGGAAAAGGTTACAGAATGGGGGTTAAGGAAATAAAACTTATAGCATACGCTGACGACGCAGTGCTAATAGCCGAAGACGAGGACAACCTGCAAAGATTGCTGTACAGATTTGAAACAACAGCCAAAAAATTTAATCTCAACATTTCTGTACATAAGACAAAGTCGCTCACAATATCTAAAGAGCCAAGAAGATGCAAACTTGCAGTTAATGGACTTAGCGTCGAACAGGTGATGAAATTCCGCTACTTAGGAGTCAATATAACTAGCAGTAAGAACATCATAGAAGAAGTACGAGCTCAAACAAGGAAAGCAGCAATTGTATCCGGCTGTCTTAGAGACATAATTTGGCGCAACAAGTACATGAGCATCAACTGCAAGTCTCGTATTTACAAGACCTGTGTAAGGCCAATCATGTCATATGCCATTGAAGCAAGAGCCGAAACCGCTGCTACTAAGAGACTACTAAGGAGCACAGAAATGAAGACCCTACGTTCCATCTCTGGCAAAACACTGTTAGACCGCCATCGCAACGAAGACATAAGAAAAGAGTGCAATGTCCAAGATATAGTGCGCTGGGCCCGCCAAAGAAGGAGAGAATGGAGGGATCACGTTGCGAGAATGGAGAACAACCGTCTGCCTAAGATAGCACAAACACAGAAGCCAAACTCGAGCAGGCTACCGGGAAGACCTTGCAAACGATGGTGTGAAAGCTGGACCTCCTCCTCGCAGGAGGTATAAAAATACAGAAAGAATAAAAAAAAGTTTGAGAAAAAACAGGACAATGTCCTAAACTAAGAAGAAGAAGAAGAAGACTATTAGAATAATAGTTTTATCATATAAGTTTTAGCATATTATCTATAGCTTAAAGCTTAGGCATATTAAATTATGCTAATAGTAATAATATTTGATCTTTAGCAAAAAGCTTTGACTAATAGTTCTGGCATTTTCCCTTTTTCTGATAGCTTTAGTTTATTATCTATTGCTAATAGATTTTTTCTTTGAACTGTTGCTGACAGCTTTAGCTTATTATCTTTGGTTAATATCAATGGAATATTAGCTTTGGTATATTAGCTTTTGCATATTAGCTTTAGCTATTAATATTTGCATATTAGAAAGGGCTACTAGATTTGGCATATTAGCTTTAGCTTATTGCATAAGCAAAAAGGGTTTAATATAATTTGCTTTGCACACAGGCTATGGCTAATAGTTTTAAGTAGTAGATTTAAGATATTAGCTCTGTCAAAATGTTGTAGCTTACAGCTATAACATAGTAGCTGTAGCCTAAAACTTTACTACATTAGCTTTGTCTACCACTTTTGGCATATTAACTGTGAAATACTAGCTATTGCTAACAGCTTTGCTATAAATGCCTCAGCTTATTTCTTTAAAATGTTTGTTGCGCCTTTTAGCTTTAACTAATTGCGTTAGCATATTAGCTGTGGCTAATTGCTTTTGCATATAAGTTTTTGTATATAGCAATAGAATATTTGCTTTCTCTAATTTCTATGGCATATATGCATTAGCTTATAGCTTTGGCATATTAGTTCTTAGAATAAGTAAAAAAGAAATAGATAATAGGAGAATAAATAAAGAAAAAAATAAATGAGAGGAGAATAAATAGAAAATAAATATTTTTAAGAAGAATAAATAAAGAAAAAATAAGAGATAGGAGAATAAATGCTAAAGGTATGATAAATCTTGAAGATATAATAAATGCTGAAGATATAATAAACGTCGAAGGTATAATAAATGCTGAAGATATAATAAATGTTGAAGAAGAAGTAAATGTTTATGATATAATAAATGTAGAAGAAATAAACGATAGGAGAACCTATATGTGAATAAAGAAGTAAATATTAAAGAAATTGGCGATAGAGACGTAGATGGTAAAAAATTAGTCGACCAAAAAATGAGAAATAATATTTATAAAGATGAGCAGCGCATGAGGATAAGAAACGAACACAGTATAGAGGAAAGATTTATTTTTGGAAATACATGCAAGTACGACAAGTCAGAAGGATAAGAAGAATCATTGGAGAGATTGTTCGATAATTACGGGTTGACATATACAAAGACTTACGATAAAAGGGTGGATAAAACTTTAAACAACAAAATAATAGGAGAAGTACATGAACAAAAAACATATGCCGACTTTTGTGAGTTGCTTTTTGAAATTCGTACAGATGAAGAATTTAATGCACAACGCGATTCCCGAAAATTCGAAAATTTTCTTTATGAAAACGATGACAAGACTGGTGTTAAAATTTTTTTCCTAACATTTTTTAACGAAGTAGCGGCAAAACACACTGTTACGAGAAAAGACAAATTATTATCATTGTTGACACTAGATAACTTGGGAAAGGAAGAAAAATTGCATGTCGAATACATAGCCCATAAATACGCAGAAAATTTTTATTTACCCGGTGACACTTTAAAAGCCACCAACGTAATAAAGCATATAATTCTAACAACGGACTTAGTCCCTATCAATGTAAAATAATATAGATTTCCAGTGGTACATAAAAAGGAAATTAAAAAACAAATTAAAGAAAAAATTGAAAATAAAATAAAACCATCAGTATCACCCTAAAATAGCCTATTATGTATAGTGTTAAAGAAACCTGATTCACAGGGAAAAAAACGTTGGCGCCTTGAAATAGATTTTAGAGGATTAAATGAAAAAACAATTATTGATGATTTTCCCCTTCCAAATATAACAGAAACCTTGGACCAATTGGGAACCGCAAAAATTTTTCTATACTCGATTTGGCCTTAGGTTTCCATCAAACTGAAATGCATCCCTCAGATGCTTACAAAACAGGTTTTTTAACCCTATTCGTTCATTATTAGTTTAAAAGAATGCCATTTAGATTAAAAAATTCTCAAGCTACATTTCAAAGTGCTATGAATGAAGTGCTATGATTGTACACGGGTTACAAGGAGAAACACTTTTTGTATATTTAGATAAAATAGTAATTTACTCTAAAGATTTAAAAGACTATATGAGAAAATTTGACCTATTTATAGAAAAGATAAAAATGGCAAATTTAAGACTACGACTAGATAAATGTGAGTTCTTAGAAAATAAAGGTAAATATCTTAGGCATATAAAAGTAAGCGCTGGTGTAAAACCAGATCCAGAAAAACTAAAAACAGTTCTGTCATTTTCCAAACCAAAAACGCAAAAAAATATTAAAAAATTCTTAGGGCTTGTAAAATATTACCAAAGATTTGTTTTAAATTTTTATAAAAGTAATTAAACTTCTCACTGACTTGTTAAAGAAAAAATCTGAATTTAATTAGACATCACTTCAACAAAAAGCTATTGACATATTAAAAGAGGCACTGATTTTACAATATCCAAATTTTACTAAACAAATCTTCATAAATACCGATGCGTCTAATTACGCAGTCAGAGGTGTGCAAAGTCAAGGAGAGGTAGGAAAAGATTTACCAATAGCTTACACTTCTAGACTGTTAAATACCACTGAGGAGGAATATTCAACAAAAGAAAAAGAAGGCCTGGCAATGTTACATTGCGTCACTCAATTTAGGCCTCATGTATATATACAGAATTTTAAAATTATAACTTATTACAAGCCATTAGTTTGGCTGTAGTCCGATAACGATAATACTTCAAGGCTTTGGCGTTGGCATCTTAAATCAAACCAATATAATTTCAAAATTATTAAAAAAACCATGAAAGGTAAATTCGAGTGCTGACGCACTTTTAAGAAACCCTGTATAGTAATAGAACCCATAGTACCACGGGACGCTTCCGGGAAAAATTACAAAAATAATGCAGAAATATGGATATAGCAAAGGACAGGGCTTTTATAAGAACTCGGACGGAATAAAAGAACTAATTCTACCTAAAAATTCATTTTTAATAAAAAAGAAATTAAAAAATTTAGTAGCACCCGTTAGACTATATAACACTCATGCCAGGTCCAAACAAACCAACTTCCTACTCCCCCCACAAAAACAGCTAAAACGGAACACCTTGGCGAAACATCGACTATGGTTCCCCCTACACCTAAATATACGTATTTACCGTCACCCTCACGGAAGAGACTTTTACTCTCCCCATTTCAATCTCTACGATAATCCCTACCACTACCATCAAGATGTCAACTACCTTCATCATCTCCGTATCCAATACCACTGTCCCCCTCCCTTTCCTTGTGTCCCTCTTCTTCCAGTTCCTATGATTCCGATGAACCTAACACATGTGCTGTACCCCGTCCAGCACATTCAAGTCTACTTTTAAAAATAGTAAATTTCAGAAATTGTTTAATTAATAGAAAAGACAATTTAATAATTTTCATATTTCACAATGGCAAACCCATTGACAAAGGTGTCTTGGAATTTTACGAAAAATGCAAACTGACAAAATTTGAAGATGTCATGCCTAAACAAGCTAAAGTACCGAATATTTCACATAGGAAGAAATTAATAGCTTCACCAATAAATTACCCTTCTAACAAACAAAATTGAATTAATACATTAAAATCAATGTACGACGTAGTCATAGAATAGAAAATTAAATCTGTATGCATTTCTAAAACTCATTATAAGAGTGATCTTCCTTTGAGAACAACAGAAAAAATCAATAAAGAAGTATTTTCGGTAGTAGTTACCGATAGTAGGTTAGTAGTTATTGTTTGTAATTCATTAGTAAAAACTCCTCAAAAAAAAGAAATAAAAGAAATCTTAGAGGAATATCACTCATCTTCTACAGGCGGCCACAAAAATTTGAACAAACCGTATTGTAGGATAAAAAATTATTACTTTTGAAACAACATGAAAGAAAATGTAAAAAATTTTATTAATAAATGTAAAACTTGTGAAATAAGGCAAATGACCAGAATCAAACCAAAAAGACCAATGATTTTAATCGACACACCTGGTCGCGCATTCAACGAAGTTGCATTGGATATTGTAGGACCATTTTTTACAACTTGCAAAAGAAATAAATATATACTAACTATTCAAGATTTATTAACAAAATTTTCTCAAGCAATTCCATTGGCATCTATAAATAGTGTGTCCACTTTAGAAGCCTTTTACAAAGATATCTTTTGTCTATTCGGCGCACCCTAAGAAATTATCACAGACCAAGGGAGAAATTTTGTGTCCGCTGTGTTTAAAAATCAGGCAAGAAATTGTAATATTAGACAATTCACTACGACTGCATATCATCCTCAGACAAACAGATCGCTCGAAAGATCGCATCATGATTTAATTGAGTATTTAAATGCATATATAAATAGCAAAGAAAATGATTGGGATACATGGTTGATTCTAGCAATGTTTTCTTATAACACCAGCGTACACAAAGGGACAAAACATATCCCTTACAAACTCCTTTCTGCAAGACTTGCGCGGCTACTATTATCTTCCAATTTTATTGAAGAAGATATGGATTTAACATATGCCCAATACTTGAATGATTTATACGATTAGATGGATTGACTTAAAGCTCCAGCAAAACAAAATCTAGAGGGTGCAAAAATTAAAAGCATAAATAAATGCAAAAAATATTATGATAAAAATATTGAGCAAAAATAAAAAATCGTAGTTGATTTCTTCTTGTAGGTAGTAAAAAAGTGTAAATTTGGTAACACCTATAACGCACCCTATAAACTATTGCAGTAAAATGAAAATAATAATGCGAAAATTAAGATAAAAAAGGGAAAAACGCAAAAAGTGCACGTAGACCCGCTTAAAATTTTTAGTAAATAACATTTTGTATCGTTTGTTTTTTTTTCAACCCTACTTTAATACCGTTTTGTCATTTTTCCATCTATCCAGTAACCAGCCAGAAACAATGGCAAAATATAACCAGGAAACCAATCTTACAACCTTCAAAAAAACCGACAACGAAATAGCGATTGTAGAAAAAAGGATATAACTTCAGCGAAGGGCCAGTCAGATAATAGGAGTGGGTGTTCTCCAAACACCGTTGGAGAACACCCACCACCATGGAACCCAATCACCGCTCACATACCATCCGGAGCGAAGGTTCCTCCTATAAGATATTACCCCTAGCAACAAAACACCAGGGAAATTAGTATAAATTGGAGGAGTCAAAGAAATTTGTTAAGGACAGGTACTATCAACTGGTGGGCTCTTCTACAGAAAGGAATTAAATAAAATATATATAAAAACTTTGTAAACACAAATAGTTTAAGACAAATAGTTTAAGAATTTTATCTTTTCTTTTATAATAAACTAGAATATCTTATTTAAAATTATTACCTATCTTGGTTACTCGACTGGATCCGAAAAATTGCGAATCCCTATTTTAAAAAGATTATAAATTATTTTTGTGAAGTTTTCCTCTCATATACTTATATGAATGTTTTGTCCAACATGAATTAACATGCCAGCGCACTAGGGAAGGGTATTCTAGTGTCATTGTATTGTAGATATGATAGCACGACTCATTATTCTTCTCCTCGCCATCATAACCATCTCCCATGCACTCATCAGATTCAACTGCGGAAACGGGCTAATTAACGTTTTCACTATCTCGCTGCGCAACGTGGGGGATTGCAACTTTCAACAGCGGCAAATAAACTTAACCAACGTCTACATACAACTACAATAAGGAGTCGAGTACATGTCCATGCCTGTGATTCAGTGTAAGGTGGTAATCACTCGAATGGTGCAATATTGCGAGATACACTTGCATGTATTTGCGGTGCAAGGTAGGCTCGCAGAATATTTATTGGGACCAACGCAACTTTAGTGTAAAATCGTACACGAAACTGGGACTCTAGTAATTAAAAACAACGTAAACATAGCTAATTTGAAAGAGAATGCTATCACTACAAGGTCCGTCACACTAGCGTGCACTATTGCAAATGACGGCACGTTTTTCGGTACACAATATTCTGACTTACTCGGGTCATGGTCAAATTTCATTGTACAGGCTACATTAAAGGTTACGCTGGCATCATTTACAGTGGCTATGAGGGTATCAACAAGAAAAATACCGCTGCGCTCAGGAACAGTATGTCAACTTGAAGAAGGTCAGTGTTTGGACTTAGAGTACGGATATACATACTGGAATATGATACCGATGAACCCTGGATGCGACTTTTCGGCATACGACGTTTCATACAAGGGGCAGGAAAATAAACTACAGGATTTAAACGAAGTAAATGCCCCTAAAATTTACTCACTAACAACCAAAGAAAAACCGTTTGCTTTAGCCAAAACCACGGAAACACGGTTAAGCGGATTTATCATTTTTAGAACCGAGCATACATATATTTTCATCATTAAAACTTAACCAAAAAGCAGCTTTCTCGAAGAAAAACCAATACTAGTAGAGAATCTAGACATTTATACCTTTGTATATTCAAAATTTGTATTCATTCAAAAGCATAGTCGAGTGCAGCTTACCGGCCTCTTCAATGACGTGATGGACCAAAAATGCGATTTGGAAAAACATGTACTGATGGGCGCTCTAACCTTTGCAACGAGAGACCTACTAGAATTAGCATACACCGTCATGGGCGGGCCGGGGTACACAGCAATAAAGGGTGGCGAAGTAATAAATTCAGAAAAGTGTACGCCCGTTGAAGTACACCTAAGAAAGACCTACAAGTGCTACAACGAATGTCCCGTTATTTTCAAAAACAAGAGTTACTTTTTATCGCCAAAAAAAAGAATATTAAAAAAGATTGAAAGCACCATAGAGGGCAACATTGTATTTTTTCCAGCATATCTATCAGAACACGGATGGATAAGATTGCTTCCTATGGAATTCGACACCAACGCACCAGCAACTCTAAAGCTAAAAACCCCTACAGGATGGTAATACATGTCACTAGTAAAACTAGCTATAAGCGGAATTTATTTGCAAGACCAGCTAAATAAATTACGGAACCATCTAATGTTCCCAGTAGAACGTTAGTAAATATTAAATAATGTCGCCAGAACAACAGCGGGGAAACAAGAAATAGCTTAGGGACTCTCCTTAACGAACTTACTTTACAAGGAAGCGTTAAATATAATAGTTAGGAGCCTGCACAAATTTGTTGGAGTGATTTAATGAGCTTTGGCTCTGTATCAACAGCAATGATGGAAATTTTTATTATTTTAAGTATTGTAAAATTGAAAGCAGACACCATTATCCGTGGTTACACCTTTATTCGATCTGCAGCTGCAGCATGTACTTGTAAGGAGAATTGTGGGGTGCCCTTACCCACCTACTAATCACCGTCTCCAGAAAACAAAAACCGCATAAAATTATCAGGCTAAGACAAAGACAAATCGAACCAGAACCGTGCCTAAGAAAAACAGTGATAGAAATCAAGAATCTTTGGCTTATGCAGAAGTGATTAAAAGAATTGGGGATTAAGAAAGCGCTAGTTTTAAACCAAGCACAAAACAACGTTATCACTGCGCAATATTGTTATTTAAAAAAAAAGGGAGGTGTGACGTTTTAGCACGTTTAGCTATACTATTTCTTCTCGCAGTAGTAAACTAGCTCACGAGCGATGCTATGCCAATTGGTGAGACGAAAAAGCTGGGCCATTAGAGGAAGCAGTGCGCGATAGACATGGAGTTATCGATAAGATCATTGCCCGCATGATGTATCGAATATAAATTATAATATATAAAAGAATTTACGTAACGACTACCTAAAATTATTTTGAGATGCTTGTGAATGTTTCCGAATCACTAGCGTAGCAGGACACTGATCCCATGGACGTGTACTGCTGTGTGGCAACCGATATAAGTAAGCTAAGTGTATCATATAACGTTTAGCTTGCAGAAAATATTAATAGTTGGAACCATGTAAATGAACCTTATAGTAGAAATAAGCCATTCAATTAGCAATCAAAATCTAAGATAAGCATTTAAATATGAGCCGCATAGGAAACAAATGTAAGAAAAGAGGAAATTGTTAATACCTTCCACCAATTTTTAGGGTATATAACGCGCAAAAATCCACTCAAAGTATCTTCAACTCAACATACTTTAACTCCATGTTACTTAGCATCACGTGTTTTTTAAACTGTACTTTGCATTACCAGTTTTTTATTATAAGACTAAGGCTCGAATCTACCGGCTTAGCCACCTGGTCATTATATTGTAATCAATCAAAAAGCGACATAATATTTCCAGTTTTTGTCTGAGTGCCTCAGCGGCTGCGGGGTAACGTACTATAGTAAAAAGAAAACTGTTATCAAAACTTCGACTAAAATTTTAAGTAATAGAACTCTCATTTATAACCGCTGATATAACTCATCTTGTGTCTCTAATCCACCCTTTAATACCGTAATCCTTACCAAATAAAAATATTGCCATATTTGTTGTTGATTAATTTTCGAAAAAACGAACCCGCTTGGTCCCGGCTAAAATTTGTGACCGCAGAGTAGCCACAAAACTCTTAGTAACACTACCTGAAACAGCCGTCCGACGTGACGTAACTATACCAAACCTTACATGCTAAAAAGTTTAGCCAAAGCTTATAAACTAAAGCAATTTACTAAAGCTTATATGCCGAAGCTGTTATCTAAAGCAAATATGTAATATATATTAACTCAAAGTAATGTTTTAAAACTATTAGATAAAGCTTAGATAAAAAAGATAGTAGTTGAGGCAAATATGCTAAAGATATTAGCTGAACTTAATATGTCAGATCTATTAGTCAATGCAAATTTGCTAGAGCTTATAGTAAAAGCTAATATGCTATAGCAATAAACAAAAGCTTTTATGCAAAAACTACGAGCTAAAGCTAATAATCTAGAGCTTTTTAATAAAGCCTAAGTGCCTAACCTTTTAGCTAAAGATATTAGCCCGAGCAAATATGCTCAATCTACAAGCGAAAGCTAACATGCTAAAGCAACTAGCTTAAGCCCATATGGTAATGGTTCTCGCTAAAGCTAAAAAAACAAAGCTATAAGCTAAAGATAAGATACTATAACTACAAAAAAAATCTAATATGGTAAAGATATTAGGTTGGTGCGTATGAAATGTCGGATTCTTAAGTGATTGTATAAAACTACATATCTTTCTTCAAAAGCTGTTTATTCAATCAAAGTATGCTCCATTCGCTTCAATACACTTCTCCCAACGAGATTTTAAAGCGTAGATGCCTGTCTTAAAAAAATTTTGGTCTTTAGAATTAATAAACTCTGATATCGAGTTTTTTAGACTGTCTTCATTTTCATAGTGTTTGCCCCTTAAAAACAGCTCTAAATGCTTGAAAAAATGAAAATCGGTCGGCGAGAGATCCGGTGAATATGGTGGATGCTGCAAAACTTCATATTCCAGTTCGTTCAGTTTCGCAATTGTTTTGTGCGATGTATGCGGCCGAGCGTTGTCATGGGGCAGTAGCGGGCCATGCCGATTCACAAGCGATGGGCGTACAATTTTTAACTTATCGTGCATTTCATCAATGTACTAGCAGTACTTTTCGGCCGTAATTGTCTCCCCAGGTCGAAGGAACGAATAATGGATTACCCCAGCTACGTTCCACCAAACTGTGAACAAAATCTTCCGTGGATGAAGCGATGGCCTTGGAGTATGGGCACAAACCTCATCCTTGTCAAGCCACCGAGCACACCTCTTTCTATTGTCATAAAGAACCCATTTTTCGTCACACGTAATGATCCGATCGAAAAATGGATGTCGGTGTAATCGGGTTAGCAATTATGAGCAAACGTTTAACCGATTTAGCTTATTTCGCTCTGTCAGTGCGTGCGGTACCCACTTGTCCATCTTCTTAACCTTGCCAATCTCAGAAAGGTGTCTCAATATCGTTGTATGGTCAACTTTCATCCTGATAGCAAGTTCCCTCGTGGATACGGCTGGGTCCGCTTCCACTAGAGCCTTCAGGTCATTATTCTTCACAGACGTTTTGGGTCTTCCGCGCGGCTCATTTTGCAGTGAAAAATCGCCAGTCCGAAATTTTTCGAACCAACGCTGCACTTTCCGATCGTTAACCGTATTCTCCCCGAACGCTTGGTTTATGTTGCGTGCAGCTTTTGCAGCACTATTACCAAGTTTGTACTCATATAAGAAAATGACGCGAATGTCGGCAGAATTCATATCGGCAATAAACTCAAAAGAAATCACAAAAGGGAAGACTTTCGAGTAAACCTATTTTGCTGAAATGAGTCTCTGGCAATGGACAATACGACTATGAATGAGGTTATGCCAAAGACAAAAGTATAACGAAAACAGGGAGACAAACGTCCGCATGTAAAGAGAATCCGACATTTCATACGCACCAACCTAATATTAGCAAAAGCTAATATGCTAAAGCGAATATGCTAACGCAATAAGCAAAAGCTAATAAGCTATACAAATAAGCTAAAGCAAATATGCTAAAGCTTTTGTGCTAAAGCTATCAGCTAAAGCTTATAGGTTTTACCTATAAGCTTACGCTAACACGCTGTAGCTAAAACCTTAGGATAATTTTTCATAGCCATTAGCAAAAACTATTATGATAAAGCTAGAAGAAAAATCTAATATGCTAAATATATTGGCATATTAAAATATATAATAGGAAACTAGCAGATAAAATATATAATACAAAAGCTAATTTGCTAAAGCGATTCGCAAAACTAATTTGCAAAAACTTAGCTAAAGCTAACTGGCCAAAGCAAATATGATAAAGCTAATATGCCGAAGCTTTAAGCTAAAGCAAATATGCTAAAGCTTTTACCTACAGCTAATATATTAAAGCTATTAGCCAAAGCTAGACTGCAAAAGCTACTATGATAAAACAATTATATAAAGTACATATGCTAAAGCTAATATGCTTAAACTCTTAGCTGCAGCTAATATGAAAAAACCTTTAGGTGAAACTTTTAACTAAAGCAAATATGCTAAAGCTAATATGCTAATGATACTAGCTAGAATTAATATGCTATTGCTACTAGGTAAAGCTAATATAGCAAAGCTATAAGCTAAAGATAAGATGCTAAAACTAAAGGAAAAATCTTATGTGGTAAAGATATTAACCAAAGCGAATATGCTAAAGCGAATATGCTAAAGCTTATATGATACAGCGAACATGCCAAAGCTAATATGCTAAAGCTATTAACCGAAGCAAAAGTGATAATTCTATTATGCTAATGCTACTAGCTAAAGCAAACATGCTAAAGCTAGTTAGCCATTGCTGTTTACTAAAGCTAACATGCTGAAGCTATTAGGTAAAACTAATATGCCAAAGCTATTAAAACAAAACTAATATGCCAAAGTTATTACTGAAATCTAATATGTTTAAGTAATTATAAAAAGCCAATATTCCAACTCTATTAGCCTTGATTTATGTGCTAAAGCTAATATGCTATCACGTTCAGCCAAATCTAATATAGCAAAATTAATAGCCCTATCTTATATGCCAAGGCTTTTAGCTAAAGTCAATATGCCAATGCTTTTAATCAAAACAAATATGCAAAAGCTATTTACAAATGCCAATAAGCTAAACCTATTAGTAAAAGACAATATTCCAAAGCTAAAAGCTAAAGCTGATCTGCTCAATCAAATATAATAATGCTACTACCTTAAGGTAATATGACAAAGCTTTAAGACATATCTTATATGCTAAAGCCTATAGCGAAAACTTATATATTAAAGCTTCTAGCTAAAGTTAATATGCCACAGCTATTATCTCAAAATAATATGTCAAATCTAAAATGCAAAAGGTATTAGCTAAAGATAATTATCAAAAGCCATTGGCAAAAGTTAATAGGCTAATGCTATCAGTGTCAGCTAGTATGCCAGACCTATTAGCTAACACTAATATGCTATCGTTATAAGCTGGAGGTAATATGCTATAGCTATTAGATAAAGCTAATATGCTAAAGCTATTAGTTAAAGCAATTATGCTATCGCTATTCGGCAAATCTAATATAAAAAAAATTTTAGCTAAAGCTTATATGCTAAAGCCATTAGTTTAAACTTTTATGCCAAAACTGATATGCTATTAGCTTAAATTAGTAAAAAAAAATACAAGCTAAACATTATATGCAAAATTTATTCACAAAATCTAATAAGCCAAAGCTTCAAGCTAAATCTTATATGCTTAAGCAATTAGCTAAAGATAGTATGCTAATGGTAATATGACCAAGTCGATATGCTAACTCTTATATAGCCAATCTATTTGTTAAAGCTAAAATGCCAAAGCTTATATGGCAAAGCTATAAGCTCAATCTAATAAAGCAATAAAAAACATAAAGATATTAAAAAAAACGAAGTTTTCATAAGTTACAAGCCAAAGCTTATGTGCAAAAGCTATAAGACAATTCTAATATGCCAATGAATTAAGCCAAATATAATATGTCAAAGCTATTAGTTCTATCTAATATGCCAAAGTTATTAGCCGTTGCTAATATGCCATAGCTAAAAGCCTAAGCTAAAGTGCAAAAGCTTTTGTCAAAAACTTCTTTGCCAATACTAATATTCCAAAAGTTATTACTAAAGCTTATATGCAAAAGCTACTAGCACTGTTTAATATGCGAAAGTTATTAGCTATAGCTTATATGCTAAGCTATAAGCCTTAGTTATTACGCTAAAGCTATAAGCAAAAGATAATATTCTAAAGCTATTAGCCGAAGCTAATATGCAAAAATATTCCTTAAAAGTTATAGAAAAGTTATATACTTTAGCTATAAAGTTATATTCGTATGAAGTTATATAAGCTAAAGCTGCTAGCGAAAACCAATATTCAAGACTAATATGCTTAAAGTATTAGCTAAAGCTAAAATGTTAAAGATATTATCTAATGCTAATTTGCAGATGCTATAAGATACAGCTAATTTGAAAAATCTATTTGCTAAAGATAATATGCCAAAGCTATTAGCTACAGCTACTAAACTACAGTTTATATGCTAAAAGTATTAGCTAAAGTTAATGTGCTAAAGCTATTAGCAAAAGTAAATAGCCCAAAACAATAAGCTACCGCTAATATGCCAAATTTATCAGCTAAAGCTAATACGCCTAACTAATAACCAAAAGCAAATATGCTAAAGCTAATAGCTATAGCTAATATACAAAAGCTATAAGCTAAAGCTATTACGTTAAAAATATTAGACAATTCGGTTTTCAAACGATAATATACCAAAGCTATTAGCTGAAGTTATTATGCCAAACCTATTTGCAAAAGCTATTAGCTTATGTTGATATGCAAAAGCTATTAACAAGAACTAACATTCAAATGCTACTAGATGAAGCTTATATGCCAAAACAATAAGCTAATGCTTATATGCTAAAATTATTATGCTAAAGCTATTCGCATAAGCTTATATGCCAGAGTTAATATATTAAAGCTAATATGGTAAAGCTATTACCCATAGAAATTTTACCAAAGGTTTTAGCTAAACTAATATCCTAAATCTATAGGTCAAAGCAATTAGATAAAGCTTATATGCTTAAGCTATTAGCAAAAGCTTATATTCTAGACCTATGAACTAAAGCCCATATGCTAAAGCTTTAGGCTAAGACATATAGGCCAAAGTTATTACCTATAGCTAATAGGCCAAATCTATAAGATAAAGCTTGTATGTCAATGGTTTAAGCTACAGCTAATATGCTAAAGTTTTTAGCTAAAGCTTTTAACCAAAGCTAATATGCAGAAGCTGTTAAAAAATGCTAATATTCCAAAGCTATAAGCTAAAGCTAATGCGCTAAATCTAATAGCAAAAGCTTATATTTTAAACCTATTAACTAAAGCTTATATGTTAAAGCTATAAGCTAAAGCTATTATGCTAAAGGTAATATCCAAAAGCTATTAGATAAAACTAATAGGCTAAAAATATAATCCGAACCTTTTTTGCTAAAAGTATTCATAAATTCTAATAGTCCAAACCTACAAGCCAAATCTTATATACTAAGCTATTAGCCAATGCTAGAAAACGAAAGCTAATATACCAAAGCCAATATGCAAAAGCTAATATGTTAAAGCTATTCGTAAATGCTAATATTCCAAAGCTGTTGGCTAAAGCTAATTAGCGAAAGCCTATTATAAAAATAAACAGGATTTTGATATCAAATAGCTTTCTCCAGGAATTGACGCATGATATATGTTGCGTCTATTGTGGATCTGTTTTTTCTAAATCCTTGTTGTTACTCGCTTATTGTTATTCAGTTGCACAGGGTGTTAGCTATTATTTTGTTAAATAATTTTGATACTGCTTCTAGTAGTGATACTCGCCGGTAATTTGCTGGATTCTTTTTGATGCCATTTTTGAATTTTAGTGCTGTTAAATGTAACCTCTACGCTTCCGAAACATTTTCTTCTGTTATTACTTTGTTAAAAAGAGTTTTTATTGCTCTTACGAGACTTGCTCCAGCATATTTTATATGTTTATTTGTGATCATTTCCTCTCCCAGGGCTTTTCTATTCTTAAATGTTCGAACGACTTGATTATTTTGTTTTCGGGGATAATTCTTTCTGATCATAGGGTCTTCGTTTTCGTATAGCTTGTGTTGTTGTTCTAGTCTTTCTTTTACAGCTCTGTTAAGTAGTTAGTGCATTCGTTTATTTCTAGGGGATTGATTTTTCTATATTTCTTTACTGGCTTTTTTAATGAACTAAATAGTTTCCAGACCTTTCTTTGCTTGCCGTAAAAGTCATGTTCAATTTCTTTCGATAACTTTTTCCAATGCTTTTTTTTATCGTTCTTATTCTTAGGTTGACCTCATTTCTTTTATTTTTTTATTCTTCGTGATCTTCTGTAGTTTTTTAACTTTTATATTTAATGTACGCTTTCTTATTTTCTTTACATAATGTTTTTACTTCTTCTGTACAACGTGGCATTTTTGTCTATTGTTGTTCAGATTTACCTGTCTTTTACTTGAAGCTTCTTAAGACACAGTCAAAATGTTATTTGCTAGCTTCTTCCAGCTTTTCTTCACCGTATCGCCTTTGTTTATACTGTTGTCTTATAGTTTTTTTTTTTAGCTGTGTCTTGTACAGATTTCTTGTACTCGCATTTTCTAACGACACTATATTTACCTTTAGTATATATTCTGGCTTATATTTTATTTGTGCTGGTCTGTTCATTCCTATTTTGCACAGTAACAGGCCGTAGTCACTGTCACTATTTGCTGTTGGTAGCAATCTGACTTCCAGGATGTTTTTGGGATGAAATGTTTTATTTGTTAAAACATAATCAATTATTGACCTCTTTCCTTTCTTGTCTTCTTCTTCTTCTTAGTTTAGAACACTGTCCTGCATTTTCTCCAACTTTTATTCTTTTTTTTTTTACAACTCCTGCGATGAGGAGGTCCAGCTTTCTACCATCGTTTTAAATGGTCTTCCCGGTAGCCTGCTCAAGAGTTTGGCTATCCGAGGCTTTTTCGTTGGGTCTGTGAGCATTTTATTAGGTTTTACCCCCGGTAGCTTGCTAGCCTCTCCGAGGAAGTTAGCGGGTCACCCTCCTAGGTATTTTTTTTGTACCTAGGCTGCTTGACTTGAATGACTTGATAATCACTCTCGCTAGTGTCGTGATAACACCGCTAACTCGTAACGTATATTTATGTTGATTTTTGTGTTAGAAAAAGGTTTCATTGATTCTTAGCTCGTTCTGTGCACATGGTCCAAAAATAATCTCCCCGCGTTTGTTTACAACATTTTCAATAAATCACTCCTTTACTTCCTCTACGACATCGTTTCAAACCCTAGCTTTCATATCACCCATAATAATTATTTTTTCTTTTATTGTAATGCTATTAATTTAACCCTGCAGTTGCTGGCAAAATGATTTGTAATCTCTGAGTTGGTTTAATGCATCAGGAGCGTAGACAGCTATGATATAGAGCTGTTAACTGTCCATTTTTAATGTTGAAGATAGTATTCAATCATTTTTGTATTTTATTTCTATTATGTGTTGCTCAAAATGCTCAGGTATGACTATTCCTTTTCCAGAAATCAACATTTTAGAATGGCTTTCTTTACCACTATATACAAAAAGGTCGTTGTTATATTTTGTCGTTCCTTTTCCTTTGCGTCTGGTTACGAAAAGAGCAAAGATACCGATGTGATGTTTCTACATCTTTTATATAACTTTTTGATCTCGTTTATTCCAAGAACTTTTGTTCAAGTCGGCGACACTTAACAAATTTTTCAGTTTCCATATCTTTGTCCTTGTTCGTGCTTTGGTTTTATTTCCGTAGATGCAGTCATTATTTGAAGCTACCATACCTTTTTTATTCGCCAGGCATTCTTTTTTACGGGGTGTAAATGACTAACCATGTCCCAAAACCTTCCTCCTCTATCCAAACTTGCGACCAGCAACAGTGTCTAAGGCTACTAAATTCACCTAGAGGAACACCGCAGGCGGAGTACGGCCAAAAATAATATAATAAAAGTGTAAGCAAAAGATAATATGCCAAAGCTATTAGCAAAAGCTGTTTGGCGAAAGCTATTAGCAAAATCTAATATGTCAAAGATTTTACCTTAAGACAACAGGCCAAAGCTATTAACTTGGGCTGCAATTCCATAACTCTAAGCTAAAGTTTATATGGAAAAGGTAAAAGCTGCAGCTAGTATTTTAAAGATATTAGCCAAAGCTTTTAGTCAAAGCTAATATTTTCAATCTTCTAGCTGAAACTATGATCTAAGGTTAATGTGATTAAGCAAATATGCTAAAGCTATTATGCCCAAGCAATAAGCCAAAGCTAATATGCGAAAGCTAATATGCTAAAGCTATTAGCCAGAGTCTTTTAAAAAAGCTAATATGTTTAATTTACTATCTAATGCAATATGAAAAAGGTTATTTGCAAAAGCACATATGCCTAAGCTAATATGCCAAAAGTATAAGCTAAAGTTACTTTTGAAAGCTAATATGCAAAAGCTGTTTTCTAATGCTTTTATGCAAAAGATATTGGGTAAGGTTGATGTGCTTAATCTATTAGCCAAATCTAATATGTCAAAGCAATTAGCTAATGCGAATATGCTGAATCTAATATGCCATAACAATAACCTAATGTTAATATACTAAAACTTTTAGCTGAAGCTAACATGCCAAATCATGTATGCTAAAACTACTACTTAAAGCTAATATGACGAAGCGTTTAGCAAAAGCCCCATCAACCAAGCTATTAGATGAATGTTAAGTGCCAAGGCCAATATGACAAAGCTATTAGCTAATGCTAATATGGTAAATCTATTAGCAAAAACTAATTAGCAAGAACTAATTTGCAAAGCTATAAGCTTATGCTTATATGTTAAAGAAATTAACTATAGCTAATACGCCAGAACTCTTAGTTACAGATATTAGATACAGCTAATATGCTAAAGCAAATAGCTTGTGCTCATAAGTTAATGCTTATATGCGAAAACAATAAACTAATACTTTTTTTAAAAGCTTTTACCCATAGCTTCTGGCTATAGCTATATGCTAAATCTAATATGCAAATCAAATATGCTAAAGTTTTTAGTAAGTCTTATTGGCAAAAGCTAATTTCCTAAGCTTATTAGCAAAAACTAATATGCTGAAGCTATTAGTTAAATCCAATATGCTAATGTTACGTCCTAAGCCGTTTTCTTTTTCTTTTTTTTTCTATTCTTCTTCTTTGTGCTCGATATTTTCCTCGAGTATCACGTATGGATCATGTACCCAAGGACAATGTTATTATGAGAGGAGAAGGACCAGACGAGCGACACTCATAAGGCCAGCGTGCTTTGGGGTCGAAGGTTATAAGAAGGGATGGCGAAAGCCGAAGGGCGCATTGATTTTTCTGTTTATAAGTCCGAAATCCAGTATTCTTCATAAGTCCGTAATTCTGTGTTAAATAAAAAGTCTGTAATTCTGTGTCATTTAATAAGTTAGTACTCAGTTTATTAACAAGAAATTGTCCTGTAATCAGTGTAATCTTTGTGTCATGAAATATGGATCATTCTTTGAGGTAAATGAATAAACATATTTCATTAAACCAAGTTAAAAGTGAACATTTTGGTGAAATTAACTAAAACCAGTGCTTATTGATATTAAACCCGTCCTAGAACCGACTCAAGGATCCGGAATAGAAACCGACATCGACGGAAAGGTAAAGGTGTATCAGGACTAATTACTCCATATATCTACCGACGTTCGATCAAAACCTATTTCTTTAGCCAAGTAACATTAATTCCTTCCATCCTGTCATCCCTGCTAGACTTGTTACTCGTCATTGCTATAAAAATTCTTTTGGTCATTTCCTGGTAATGGCTTAACAGCTTAACCAAAAACAGACCAAACAATATATTACGCTACATAACGTTACACTAAAGTTATTAAAAAATCCAAGTATGCTAAAGCTATTATCCAATGTTTATGTGCAGAAGCTATTAGCACAATTTAATATGCTAAAGCTATTACCTAAAGCTAATATGCTAAAGTTAATAGCATTATTTAAAATGTTAAAGTTATTAGCTATTAGCTATATGCAAAAGCTATTATCTATAGCTATTAGATATAGCAAATAATCAAAAGATAGAATGCCAAGACGAATATGCCAAAGGTATAAGCAGAAGATAGTAAGCTACTGCTAGTAACAACAGTTAATTGGCCAAAGCTTTAAGCTACATCTAATATGCTAAAGCTATCACCTGAAGGTAATATGCCAGAGCTATAAGACAAAGCCAATTTGCTAATGCTATCAGCTAAAGCTGGTAAGCTAAAGAAAATGTTCCTAAGATTATATACAAAAGCAATTAGCTAATGTAAAACTCCGAAGCTTATATGCTAAAGCTAATATGCCAAAGCTTATATGTTAAAGCAACTAGCTAAAGCTTATACGACAAAGCTGTATTCCAAAGCTAATATGCCATAGCTGATGGCCAATGCTAAAATTCAAAACCTATTACCTATTGCTTATATTCCAAAGAAATAAGCTAAAGCTAATATGCCGAAGATAATAGCGAAAGCTAATTAGCAACTGCTAATAGGACAAAGCTATAAACAAAAATTAAAATGCTAAACGTAATCTGCTAAAGGTATAATCTAAAGCTAATATGTAACAGCTTTTAATCAAAGCAAATATGCCACAGCTACAAGCCAAAGCTAAAATGACAAGGCTTTTAGATAAAGTTTCTATTCTAAAGCTATTGGGCAAAGCTTAAATGCTTAATCGTTTAGCCAAAGCTATTAAGACAAATATGATAGACACAGCTAATATTTCAAAGCCTATACGCCAAAGTTAAAACGCCAAAACTAATATGCTAAAGTTAGTATGCCAATGATTTAAGAAAGGCTAGAATATAGAAGCTACTAGCTAAAGCTATAAGCTAAATATATTAGCTAAAAGAACATGCTAAAGATACTATGCTAAAGCAGCTAGCTAAAGCATATATAAGAAAACTGTTAGCAAAAGCTAACATAGTAAAGCTAATATGCCGAAGCTGCTAGCCAATGCTAATATGTCAAAGCTATTTTTCAAAGCTCTTATGCCAAATCTATTAGCCAATCTAATATGGTAAGACTGTAAGCTAAAACTAGTATCTCAATACAAATTCGAAAAGCTTTAATTTAAAGCTTATATGCTAAAGAAATTTGTCAAAGCGTATTTGCTAATCCTAATATGCAGCAGTCAATGTGCCAAAGTTTTTAATCAAAGATTATGAGTCACAGCTACTATTGAAAGTTAATATGATAAAGCTAAAAGCAAAAGCTAATATGACAGTGCTATTCGCCAAATTATGTATGCCAAAGCTATTAGCCAAAACTAACATGCTAAGGGTATTATATAAAGCGAATATACAAGAACTTATTTAAAAATCTAATATGCTAATGCTAATAGCTTAGTATGTAAGCTAAATTTAGTATGCTAAGGCTATTTCCTCAATTAAATTTGTTTAATCTATTATCCTAATCTATTATTTAGTGTTATTATTTACAGCTTTTAGCGAATGACATTAGCAAAAGCAAATTTTCTAAACTTAGTAGATAAAACTAATATTCTTAAACTATTAGCTAAAGCTATTAGCTAAGGCTCATGTTCGAAAGTTGTAAGTTAAAGAAAATCTGACAAAGCTAATAGCCAACGCTAATGTGCAAAGCAAATATGTCAAAGCTATTAGCAAAATCTAATATGGCAAAACTATTAGCTAAAGCTAATATGCTAAAGCTATTAGTAACAGCTAATATGATAAAGCTATTAGCAACAGCTAAAATGATAAAGCTATTTGCAAAAAAAAGTATAGCAAAGCTTTTAGCTGATGCTAATATGCTGAAGCTATTAACTGAAGCTAATTTTCTACAGATTTAAACTAAAGCTAATATGCAAATGCTAATATGCCAAAGAAAATATGCTAAAACTCTTAGCTAAAGGTAATATGCCAAAGCTATTACCTAAAATTTATATATTAAAGCTATTACCTATTAGCAAAAGCTTATATGTAAAAGCTAATAAAAAGCAAGTATGCCAAACCTATTAGCCAAACAAATATGATAAAGCTTTAAGCTTAAGCTGCAAGCTAAGTCTAATATGCTTCAACTTTTAATCAAAGCAAATATGCTTTAGCTATCAGCTAAAGCTAATATTCTAAAGGTATCAGCCAAATCTAATATGACTAATCTATTAATCAAAGCTATTTTTCAAAAGCTATAAGCCAAGGTAATATGTAAAATCTGTTAAACGAATCAATTATGCTAAACAGAATATGCCAAATTTTATATGCTAAATCTGTTAGCAAAAGCTAAAATGCCAAAGGTATTACCAGAAGATAAAATGGCACAGCTATAAATCAGAGCCAATACACCAATGTTATTACTAAAAGGTTATATGCCAAAGCTTAAAACAAAAATTTGTGTGCTAATGTTATTAGTAAAAGGTAATGTGCTAAAACTATAAGCTAATAGTAGTATGCTTAAGGTTTTAGCTAAAGCTAAAATACCAAAACTATTTGCTGAACCTAATATGTTAATGATATTATCCGAAACTAATATGCTACAGCTAATATGACAAATCTTTTAAACAAAGCTATTATGCCTAAGCTATTAGCCAAAAAAAAAAAAGAAAAAGCTAATATGCTAATGGTAATATTTTCAAGATTTTGCCAAAGCAAATATGCCAAAGCTATAAGCTACAGCTTATATGCTAAAGCTATTAGAAAAGTCCTATATGACAGAGCCATTAGATAAAGCAAATATGTTAAAACTAATTTGTTAAAACCTTAAAACTAAAGTGCTATACCAGTTAGCGTGGACAAATATTTCAAAGCAATTAGCCAATATTTTAAAGCAATTAGTTATTTTAACTAATATAGCTATTACTTTAAGCTTTTTTCCAAAGTTAATATGTTAAAATTTTTTGTTAAAGTTTCGAGCTTAAAGGCTATAGCAATTATCTGAAGCAAAAGTGCTTACGCTAATATGCTAAAACTATAAGCTAAAAAAAATATGCTAAAGCCGTTAGCTTATGCTAATATGCCCAAAATTCTACCTATGGCAAATAGGCGAATGCTACTAGCTCAAGGATATATGCTAATGCTATTAGATGAATCTAATCATCCAAAGGTACTATCTACAGCTATTAAGCCAAAGTTATAAGCCTAAGCTGATATGCAAAATCTATTAGCAAAAGCTGTTGTGCTAAAGATTATATACCAAAGCTTTTAGCTACATCTTATATGCTAAAGCTTTTAGCCGAAGTTTATTCCAGAAAAACAACGTAAAAGGAATATGACAAAGCTATTAACTAAAGCAATAGTGGCAAAACTATTAACTAAAGCTAATGTGCCACAGCTATTAGCTAAAACTATTATGAAAAAACTAATATACTAAAAAGATTAAATGAAGGTAATATGACAAAGCAACAGCTAATAGGCAAAAACTATTACCCAGAGCTAATATGCAAAAGATATAAGCAAAAGCTTAAATTCTAATATTGTAATATGCTAAACAGCTCATATATAACAGCTAATTTACAAGCTAAAGCTTTAAACTTAAGCTATTACCTACTTAAAATATGCTAAAAATATTAACTAATAATACAAAGATATAGCTATTAGCTGGATATAATATCAAAAAGCTGTATGCTTAAGCTAGTATGCTTACGCAAATATGCAAAAATTATTGGCCAAAGCTAATATGCTAAAGCTTTAATATGCTAAATCTATAAGCAAAACCAAATATACTAAAGAATTTAGACAAAGCAATATTGCTAAAGCTATTAGCTAAAGCTAAAGTGTCAAAGCTTTTAATTAAAGCTAATATGCCAAAGCTATAGGCTAAAGCTAGTATTTTGAATCTATTATCCAAAGCTTATATGTCAAAACTAATATGTCAAAGCAACTAGCCAATGCAAATATGACAAGCTTTTTCTAAAGCAAATATGCCATGATAAAGGATTAAGCTAAAAGCTATTACCTATTGCTAATATTCCCAAGATATTAGCCAAAGATTATATGCTTAAGCTATTAGCCAAAGCTAACATGTCACCGCTTTAAGCAAAAACATACAGGTACAGACTATTACCAACAGCTAATATGTCAAAGCTTCTAGATGAAGATGGTATGACTATGGTTTAAGCTACAGCCTCTATGTTATAACTTTTAACAAAAGCTCTTGGCCTTAGCTAGTTTGTTAAATCTACTTTTTAAAGTTGTTAGTTAAATCTATGGTTCAAAAGCTAATATGCCAATGCATTTATCTAAAGCTAAAATTCAAAAGCTATTCGCTAAAGCTAATATGCTACAGCTTTAGCTAAATTTAATATGCTATATCTATTTGCTAAAGCTACATGCAAAAGCAAATAATCCGAAGCTTTTTGCAAAGACTAATATGTTTAAGTTATTAGCTAATATTTATATTATTAAACAGTCTAAAAAACTTCTATGCAAGAATTAATAAGCAGAAGCTATTAGCTACTGCTGATATGCTGAGTCTTTTAGCAAAATCTAATATACAAAAGCTATATGCTAAAGCTAATATACTAACGCTATATTCTACAGCTAATATGCTGCAGATAATAGCAAGCCCTTTCTGCGAAAGTTTATAAAGTAAATTATCTAGCCAAAACTATAACCATTAGAAAATATTTCATAACTAATATGCATAAGCATTTACTAGAAGATAATTTAATTACGCTTTTAGTTAAAACCTTAATGCTAAAACTAATATGCTAAAGCAGTCAGTAAACGTTATTAGCAAAAGCTATTTGTCAAAGCTATTAGCTAAATCTATTAGCAAAGCAATAAGCTAAAGCTTTAATACAAAGCTAATCGAAAAAATCTCTTTGCTTTAGCTATTATATAAAGTTTCTATGCAAAAGCAATTTCTAAAAGCTACTAGCTAAAGCTATTGGTTATAGCTATAAGCTATAGCTATTAGCTAAAGCTAATAAGCAAATGCTAACATGCCATAGCTGTTAGAAAAATTTATTAGCTGAAGTTCTTAGCAAAAACTATTAAGCAAGGCTGTTTTGTGAATGTTTTTGGCAAAAAGAAAGAGCTAGAAGCGACTAGCTAAAACTGTAAGCTTAAGCTATTAGCCATAGCTATTAGGTTAGGTTATTAGCTACAACTAACATAACAAATATTTTATCCTAATTTAATAGCTAAAGCTAACATGACGATGAAATTAGCCAAAGATGATAAGCTAAAACACTTAGCAAATGCTAATATGATAAAGCTATAAGCAAAAAATATTATGTTAAACCTATTTTGTTAAAGCTATTAGTTAAAGCTTATAAACCACCAAAATTATCCAAGCAAAAATGCAAAAGCTACGAGGGAAAGCTATTATCCTAAGCAAATTTGCGAAAGATATTAGCAAGAGATTAAGTGCTATAGCTATTAGCCAAAGCAAATTTTTCAGAGCTATTAGCAAAATTTAGAGTGCAAACGCTTTTAACAAATGCTAGTATGTTAAAACAAATATACCAAAGATTAAACTAAAGCTTAAATTCCCAAGCTATTAGTTAAAACTTATATGCTAAAGCTAATTTGCTATAGCTATTAGCTTATGCTTATGTGTTTAAACTATTACCCAAATCTAGTATGTTAACGCTTTAAGCTAAAGCTAATATTCTAAACTTATTAGCTATAGCTTATATGCTAAAGCTATTAGTTAAAGCTAAAATAACGAAGCTAATATTTTAAAACTATTAGCTAAAGATAATATGCCAAAGCTATTAGTAAAAGCTTAAATGCCAAATCTATTATCGAAAACTAATATGTCAAAACAAATATGCAAAAGCTAATATGTCAGAGTGCTCGAAAAATGTGCCAGTTTAAGTTGGTGCCAGCATTTCTTGATCAGTGTGATCAAGATGCCGTGTAGCATCTGAATTAGGATCATGTATCGATTGTTTCTATTAAACAATGGATCACGCCACGTTTCGTGAAAGCAGGTAATTGTTCCAGCGTTTCGTCATCTCTGGCGAGATTTCCTTCCATTGCTAGAAAATATCATCTTTTTAACGTGAAAGGTGATATCTGGTAAAAAATCTATCTGCCAGGCTAACGCCTTTTTACTTGCCAGTACCGAAAAAGTGCGGGGTCCCTCATTTTAATAATCTTAGTAAACGAATTAAGACGTTTTTTTCATAATTTCTAAAAGCGACTTTTCCAAAGCAATGATTTCTTTTTTTTTCTTCTTCTTTTCTTAAAATCTAAGTCATCTTTTTAATTCTCTTTCTCTATTTTCAAGTCATCTCTATTTTTCTCCTAATCTGAGCCCTCTCTACCTTTTTTCTCAATATCTAATTGTAAGTCATCTGTTCATTTTTTTCTCTATCACCATACAATATTTGTCATCTCGTGTTCTAATCATCTTCTTTTATTACTATATCTATCTCTGATTTCTTTTTGATTGCTTCTCTTTTTCTTATTTGTAAATTGTCTTTCTTCTTGACTGACGTACTACCGAGTCATTTCCGGCCCATGTGCGTCTACACTCTTCATCTAATATAATTTATATTACACTATTTACTAATACAATTACTCGTATTATATTTGGATCTATTTTTTTTTTCTTGTTATCTTAAAAACCCCGTTTAAATTACGTAAGCTTATTTGCCAAAGCTATCAGTTAAATCAAATATGCAAAAGCTAATATGCCAGAGCTATGAGTTAAAACAGCTAATATGCCTAAACTAATTTGCTAAAGCTATTAACCAAAGCAAATATGCTAAAGCTACCAGCTGTAGAAAAATTCCAAAGGTAGTAGCTAGAGCTAATATGCAATAGTTATTAGCTAACGCTAATTTGCCTAAACTATTAGAAAATGCTAATATGCTATAACTTTTAGTAGAAAATAATATGCTAGAACTTAAATACGAAAGCTATAAGCTAAAGCTATATACCAGGGCTAATATGCTAAATCTACTAGTCAAAGCTGGTTTTTTAAAGCAATTTACCAAAGCCAATACACCAAAGCTTTAAGCTAAAGCTATTATGACAAAAGCAATGAAACTAGGCTAACATCCTAAAGCTACTGCTTATAAGCTAATAGTTAAGGCTTATATTCTAAAGCTTTTTTGCCAAAACGATTTTCACAAGCTAATATGCTAAAACTTATATACAAAAACTAATATAACAAACAAATTAGAAAAAGCTAATGCGCTTAAGCTATAAACTACAGTTAATAGGCCAAAGCTATTAACTAAAGCTAATATAACAATGCTATTAGCCAACGCTAATATGCCAAAGCTGTTAGCCAAAATAAATATGCTAAAATAATTAGCTGTAGATAATATTCTAAAGATATTAGCGACAGCAAAAAGGCTAAAGCTATTAGCGGATGCTAATAAAATAATGTCAGAAGACAAAGCTAATATATCAAAACATTTATCAGAACGTAATATGCTAAATCTATATGATACCGTTAACATTCCTAACCTATTAGTTAAAGATTTATACCAAAGCATATAAGTTCAATCTACTAGCTATAGCTTTAGGGTAATGCAACTATACTAAAGAAAGTAGTAAAAACTAATATGCTAAAGCAAATAGGATAAAGCTATTAGCTTAAGCTAATATGCTAAAGATATTAGCAGGTGCTTATATGCTAAAGCTACTAGCAAAAGCAAATAAGACAAATCTAATATGGTTAAGCTAAAATTTTTAAGCTATTAGCTAAATCAAATATTCTGAAGCTGTCATGCCAAAGCTATAACATAATGCAAATACACCAAAAATTATATGCCAAATCTAATATGCCAAGAAAATTAGACTAAGCTACTATACTATAGCTATTAGCAAAATTTAATAGGCCTAAGCTATAAGCTACAGCTAATATATTAAATATATTTACTAAAAATAATATGCTAAAACTATTAGCAAAACATAAATGCTAAAGCTTTTTGCTAAAGCTTAGATGCCAAAGCTATTATCAAAAGCTAATATACCAATGCTATAAATTTAAACATTAATGATACAGCAGTAATTTAAAGCTACTTTTTAAAGCTTATAAGACGAAGATAATACCAAAAGCTAATATGCGAGAGCAATTTGCTAAAGCTATTTAATGTAGCTATTAGCCGAAGCTATTATATATAGCTTTTAAAAAAACCTAAAAAGCCTTAGCTATTAGCCAAAGCTTTTATCCGAAAAAAAACTATTATTTTTAAAGCTATGAACTAAAATTATTATGCTAAAGCTAATATACTATAGCAATTACATTAAGCCTATAAGTCAAAGCTATTTAATAATTTTTAAAATAAAGCTTTAAACTAAAGTTATTGGTTTAAAATATAAGACAAAGCATGTATGACAATGATTTTAGCTGAAGCTAATAGCTACAAATAATAAGCAAAGTAAATTTGCTAAAGCTTTTAGTTAAAGTTATTAGCTAAAGCAATTAGATAAAGATATTAGCGAAAGCTAGAACCTAAAGCTACTAGCAAAAGCTGATATGAGAAATCTTTTGGCAATAACTATTAGCTAAAATTTCTATGCCCAAGCAATTATCAAGAGGTAGAAACTGAAACTATTTCTCATAGTTCTAAGCTGGAGCTATTACCTAAACTTAGTGTGCAAAAGATTGTATGGTAAAGCTGTTAGCAGAATCCTTTAACTTAAGTTCCTCGCAAAAACTTAATGACAAAGCAGTAAGGTCAATGTTTTTGGCAAAAGTTATTAGCTAGTAGAAACTAACTAAAGCTATAAGCTAAAGCTTTTAGGTAAGGCTATTTGGAGAAGCTATAAGCTAAAGCTAACATATCAAAGATTTCATCTTAAGTTAATAGCTTAAGCTAAAATGCCAAAGAAATTAGCTAAAGGTGATATCCTAAAACCATTAGCTAAAGATGATATGCTAAAGCTTTTTGACAAAGCTATTTTCTAAAGCTATAAGCTGAAGCTAATTTGCTAAAACTACTGACTAAAGGTAATGTTCCACAGCTGATAGCTAAATCTTATTTGCTAAATTTATTAGTCTATGTTAAAACGACAAAGCTCTTAGGTAAACCTTATTCGGAAAAAATTATAAGGTGAAGCAAGTAGCTGAAGCAAATTTGCCAAACTGTTGAGCTAATAGGCGAAAGCTTTAAACTAGTAGAACTAAGCTTCAGCTTTTAGCTACTGCTAAAATGCTAGAGCCATTAACTAAAGCTAATATAGAATAGCTATTAGTCAAATGTTTTTTGCTAAGTCTGTTAGCTAGTACTTATATGCCAAAGCTATTAGATAACGCAAATATGCTAAAGCTATTAGCTAAACCTTATATGACAAATTTGTCAGCTTAAACTATTAAACTAATGCTTATAAGCTAAAGCTAATAGCAAACCATTATATGCCAAAGCTTTATGCTACAGCTATTTTTCTAAAGCTATTAATCAAAGCTTTTTGCCAAAGTTATATGATAAATCTACAAGCAATAGCTATATGCTAAAACTAAATTGCAAAAGCAAATATGTCAAAGCTATTAACTAAAGCTAGTATAAAAACTTAATAAACAAAGCTTATATGCCACAGATATTAGTTTTAACCTTTATGCTTAAATTATTATTCTAAAGATAATAGCTAAAGCTAATTTGCAAAAGATATTAGATAAAGCTTTTAGGCCAAAGCTATAGGCTAAAGCTAGTATTCTTAAGTTATCAGCCGAAGCTAATATGCTAATGCTATTAGCTAAAGCTTTTAGGCATAAGTTATAAGCTAAAGCTTATATGGTAAAGCTAGTACACAAAGCTAATATGCTAAAGCAATTATCCGAAGCCAAAATCCGAATGCTATAAACTATAGCTAATATGTCAATGCTATTAGCTAATGCTAATATGCGAAATTATTTAGCAAATACTAACATGCTAAAACTATTTGTTAAAGCTTTAGTTTTTTACTAATATTTTTTTTATGGTTTATTTAGAAAAAAAACGAATGTTCTAAAGTTTTTAATTAAAGCTAATATGCTAAAGCTATAGGCTAAAGCTAATATGCCAAAGACACAAGTAAAGAGCAATATGCTAAAAAGAATTAGCAACAGCTAATATGCTAATGCTATTACCAAAAGCTAATATGTTAAAGAAGATAGTTGAAGCTAATAATCCAAAGCTATTAGCTACAGCCAATATGCTAAATATATTGAATAAAGCTATTGTGTAACAGCATTTAAATTATGCTAATAATTTGTATGTATTAAACAAAAATAACATGGCAAAGCTATTAACCACAGCTAAGTTATAAAACAAATTTGCTAAAGCTAATATTTTATAGCGAATATGCTAAAGCAGTTAGTTAAGACATATATGCGTAAACTAATATGCTAAAGGTTTTTGCAACAGCTTTTATGCTAAAGCAATTAGCTAAAGAAAACAGGCATAAGCAATTAGCTAAAGCTAATATGGTAAAGCTTTTAAGCAAAGTAATTAGCTAAAGCAAATATGTAAAAGCAATTAGCTAAAGCTAATATGCTAAAGCTAATATGCTAAAGCTATTTGCTAATACTAATTAACAAAATCTAATAGCAATAGCTAATAAGCTAAAGCTAATAGTATTAACCAAATTTAATAGGCCAAAGCTAAATGCTTATGCTTTTAGATAGAGCTTTTAAGCCGGATCAATAAGACTTTTGTTATATATTAAAGGTATTATTTAAAGCTAATATGCCAAAGCTATTAGTTCATGCAAATATGTAAATGCTAATAGCAAAAGTTATAATGCTAAAGATACTAGTAAAATCTAATATGCCAAAGCTTTTTGTTAAAGTTAATTGGCCCAATTAATTAGCCAAACGTAATATGCTAAAGCTATAAGCCAAAGCTCCTTGCGAAAGCTAATTGGCTAAAGCTATTAGCCAAGGCTATCAGCTGCAGCTAATATACCAAAATTATTTGTCAAAGATAAAATGCTAAGGCTTTTAGTTAAATCTTAAGTGCGAAAACTAATATGCACAAGTTATTAGCTAAAGCAAATATGTTAAAGCAATCAGCCTAAATAATTATGTTAAAGCTAACAGCCGAATTAATAATGCCAAAACTATTAACCAAAGCAAATATGCAAAAACTAATTAAAAGCTAATATGCCTAAGGTATTAGTCAAAGCTAATATGCACATGCTATAAGCTAATGCTAATATGCTAAAGCTATAGGCTAATAATATTAGCTGAAGCTAATAGCTAACGTTAATATACAAATAGCATTTAGCTAAAGCTAGTATGCTTAAGCTTTTAGTTAACGCTTATAATGCATAGGTATAAGCTACATCTAATATAACAATGCTATTATCTAAAAATAATATGCCAACGTTAATTTTTTAACGCTATTAGCTAAAGCTAATATGCCAAACCCATTAACGAAAGGTAAAATCTCAAAGCTAGTAGCTAATGGAAATATGATAACGTTATTTTATCAGCGCTATTAGCTAAAGCTAATATCCCAAACCTGTTAGCGAAAAGTTAAATGGTAAATGTATTTGCTAAAGGAAATATGCATAAGCAATAAGCAACAGCTATTATGCTAAATTTTTTAACTGAAGCTAATATGCGAAAGCTATTGGCTGAAACTTATGTGCTAAAGCTGTTAGCTAAAACTAATATAACAAAGCTATTTGTTAGAACTAATATGCCAAAGGTATAATCTAAAGTTAATATGTTAAAGCTATCAATCAAAGCTCTTTGTAAAAGCAAATATTTTAAAGCTATTAATTAAAGCTATAACAAAAAGCCTTTATGCAAAATTACAACCTAAAGCCAATTTGACAATGCTATTTGCAAAATCTAGTAGGCTATTGCTATAAGTGTCAGCTTAAATGTTTGTTTATAAATTTTACATTGCAGCAGAGCGTGGCTATGTTAAAAAATGTCAGTAATAAAAGTTATGTGAAGAAACACGTATTGACGAAGTCTTCAAAATTACATAAGGAGTTAAAAAAGCACGTTTTACCGAAGTGTAAGGAAAAATTCAACGAGTAGCGGAAAACTAGTTGTGAATTTTTCTGAAAGATATAAAGAAATTTTTATTTTTAAGAAGTATTATTTTTCAAAAAATTAAAAATCATAAAACACATAATAAAAATTTAGTTATTTATTCATTTTACTACTTACCTAAACTAAATAATTGTTATTTTCCAATTTACTTGGAACATTCACGAATAAAAAAAATTTGACACGTTTCATAATAACAATGCACCATATTTACAAAAATTTTTTTTTTTTATTAAACATATTGTTAAAAAAATAAAAGAAAACGAAGACAAATAAAACATACTTTACATAAGTAAAAAAAATAAAAATAAAAAAAAAAAGAAAAAAATAATAAAACTGACAAGATTTGAACTTACGACAAAACAATTACGAGCCTGTACCTTTACCCGCTCAGCTACCACAGCTTATGAAAATACACGAAATAGAGAGGTATATATACGTCCTGAAACATTTATTCAAATTTCGTCGGCCAATATCTCAAAAAGGGTTAAGCAATGGCAAGAGTAATATAGATAGCATTATAGTACTAATCAACATTTACAAGTGTGCAAAGTTTCAAAGGAAAACTCGATGTACACTTCAAGTGTTCTCCTTGTAAGTAATAAAGATACCGCTTCTAAAATTATGAAGAAATTTGATAGTAAATACTTAAAAAAATCTACTGCATTACAATTGTCTTTTCGTATTACACTAAATAAATTAAAATTGCAAGATTTTAAACACTTAATACATTTTTTTCCAAGTTTAAAAAACTAGTAAATGTTGGTGTAAGGTTTTTTTTGTGGCATAGAAATTTCCATGGTCCATTCTTACCTTTCGTATAAACTAGACAATACCAAAAAGGAGAGAGGTCATTGAGCAATTTTGCGATTCCTGAAAACACTTGTCAAAGAATTGAGATAGTCATATCTATAGTCCCGAGAGCAAGTGGTAGACAAAAAATTTCGTATTACTGTGATACGTTTCTTGATATACCAAGGATATATCTTGGCTGTTGTTTCACTTAATATCACACCAAAAATTATTTACAGAGTTTAATTTTTATCAATGTTTGTTGTTTTCGACTTCTAAATAAGTAAACTTATGAAAATTTGTTTCTTCTATACGCTTGTTTATTTATAAATGCTTTTAAAGTCTCTGTAAAATTTTTAACTTATTTGGCTAAAATCGTCTCGAGTTGCTGTTTTGCGCAAGCAATAAAGGCCTCGAGTGCAAAAGGTTAAACTAATAAGTACATGCATTCATTGCAAGTATGGAAAATCCATTAAAATTTAAAGAAGCTTAAGCAAGAAAGGATAGCAAAAAATTGATTAAAAATAGGTATACACGAATAAGTCCGATGAAAGGAAAAAAGCTAGATTCGGTGTTTAGGATTATCAACAAAAACAAATAATAGAGGCTCTATACTTTTCAGTTGCCCAAACTCACAAGAAGAACTTACGTAATTCTGGTCAATATTTAGTTTATAATGGGTCCTAACTTATAGATCTTGACTAGTACAATATTATGCCAAATTTGTAAACTACACGTCTTAATCGTTTTTAAATAATTGGCAATTAAAATTTAAACAAATTGTTGAAAACGTATGTGTACTTGTGTTCTACCTCAGAGAACACAAGCTGTTGGGAGCTAGGCTTGTAAGGGCGTAGACCCGTAAACATGAGTTCGTATGTTCATGTCCGATCGTCCCCAATTTATTCTTTTTTGTTTTTATTTCTGTTTTAATTATTTAATTTTTTAAGTGGTAAAGCTTCTTTTTTTTTTTATTTCAACAAAATGGCTATGAGAAAATATTTGCTTCCACATCTCCTGAACTAAATTAGTTTATTGGAATACAGTCCTAGACACAGAGGAATTTGACTACTCAAAAGTAAAAAAAATGCAGCATTTTTTACATTTAAATTTTCATAAGAGTAAAAAAATATACTGTTAAAAGAAACAATAAAAATGTAAATTAATAATAAATTTTTTTAAATGAAAATTAAAATAAGAAAATTTTTGTTTTATAAAAATGTTAAAAAAATAAATAAAATTAAAAAGTTCCTTTTTTATTGAAATTTTATCAGTCGGTATTCCGGAAAGGGACAAGAACCTAAACATACTCAATAGTGGTACGTGATAGTGGTAATCATTATCTGCAAGTGTGTAAAGTATAAAAAAATCTGAGGTAATTCGACTTAGCAAAACCATTGTTAGTTTTTGAATTTTTTTATCACATATTTTTGTTTGTATAAAAAAATATTAATATAGTTAGTAGTTACCGCTGTGCTGCACAATGATCTAGCAATAAAACAATTAAAATAATAATCAAATTAAAACACAATTTAAAGAAAAATGCAAAGTATACACACATAGAACTTTCCACAATATAAATTAAACTTTATTTGTATTGATGTACAAAACACTAATATTATATGACATCTGAGGGAAATAGCTACATATATACTTCTATTACTACAGCATATCGCTGATTCAAACTCACAAAATTTTACCTATTTAAAAAGCGTCTAACGCTTAAACATACAATCTGGTATAGACAATGTGTTAGTGTGTATATGTTTATGCGCGTACACAATACTTAACGAACGCATAGGTATATTGCGGACGTAAACTTTTTAGATTTTCCTCTACCAAATAAATCTAAGAAGCGTCTAATATACACACAAAAATCGAAAAAGTAGAATGTGTTGATGGGTATATGTGTATATATAAAATCTGAAAAAAAATATCCTAGAAGAGTCTAACGCACACACATACAATCAGGTCTATGCAATGTGTCTTTTTGTATACGTTGAAAACGCGACGTATAAGATTTTGTTCCAACTTAAATCGTCTTGCGCGGCTAAAAAAGTTTAAAATTTAAAACTCCTCAGCATTTACAAAAAAAACAGGAAAGTATAGATAAATAAAGAATAATTTCGGTTTATACAAAAACAAAAAAATGTAGGCAGATTAACATAGAAGAAAGTACAAAAAAAACAAAAGTTATAAATGTCGTCAAGCTAAGAAAAAATTACAAAAACAAAAATACACAGACATATAAAACTTTTACGGACTGCACGTTACCCGTATCAGGCAAAAGCAAATAATAGAGTTTATTGTAACTAGTCGAAAACACAAATCCTACATCATGACAAAGAAAAAGGCCAAATTGTATTAGATATTAGAGAACAACTGTCTGTATAAAAAAAATACATAAAAATCTTTAAGATAGGAAAGGAAGACGAACAAAAATTAAGGAAAAATAAAACTAATCTTAAAAAAAAAAAAAAAAATAGGAATAAAATTAGCTTAAGACAGGACAACTGCTTGTCTCCACGATTCACCTGCAGATAGGCTTAAGTTGATTAAAGAAAAACATTTTAGTACTATAACTCGCTATAAAATAAAATTTACGAAATAGGAATATTACCTAAAGTATAACTTTTGTTAACATTTGTCACTATTACTAAAAAGCACAACGCTAAAAATTTCAATCATTGTACGATCTGCTTAATGAGCCACATACTAAAAATCATTCTTACAGTTATCTACTGAAGAACATTTAGAAAACAGAAACAACTCATAGCAAATACCCAGTTTAGTTTTAGAAATAGATATGGCACGGGGATAAAGGCTCTGTTTTCCAATAATCTCTTGATACAACAGTGCCTATATGTCAATCAAAAGGTACAAACAAGCTTTATTGATTAAAAAACATTTTGAAAAGGAAAAAAACGTAAGTTACAAACAACAAATAGGACAATGTGAAACAATAGTATCACAACTAGCTAAAAACATTATCTGGCACTCAAGGTAAGAAGACTAAATACTTAATTGTCACTAAAACGGAAACGCTGAACAAAAATCTATATGCGGAAAGTGAAATGTTGGCGAAAGAAGAATGACTACTAAGGTTCAAGTGTAAACTGTTGAACGAACTATTACTCGTATATGAAGATTTGCTTTAAGAATGCCCGCGCATTCTTGATGAGGATTAGGAAGCTGCTCTGTTTTAGCGATTTAGGCCTGGACTTAAGAACTTAAATAATCAAATGTTTTTTTGTCTTGTCGTTTTGTATAGTTCAGAAACGGAAATCCTTTACATACATTGCAAACGGAAACTAGAAGCTTCTAAGATGTCGACATTCCACAGAATATTACGAATATCCTAGAAAAAACATATGCCCAGGATTTGCGTTAATTGCAAAATTTAAAAAATTTTCAATTCTATTATATTTTACGGTCTAACAGTAAGAAGATATAAATTCTAAGCTGTGGTTATCCACGCCGGACAATCGCGCAGTATCGCTTTCTTTATTACAGTAGATCGAAGAACGTTGTCTGGGTATGTTTATGATTTATATTAAAGTATCTGTGTTTATTTAAAGCAAGAAATCCCTTGATTATGTTTTAGGGTTCTAGATAAATTTCGAGGCTTTTAGCATAGGCCCCCAGCCCTATTAACGAAACTATATAAAGGGCGACTTGCGTTGCGGAAAGGGACTATCCAACAAGCAAGCGAACAATTATGTCTCGAGCATAAACAGAAATTTCTACTCGCTACTTTTATCAAACAAATCAGTGAAAACGAAGGCAGTCGCCGTAGTCGATGCTATAGTGAGCATAGCTATCGACCATTCAATAAACAATTAAACAATTTTAGAACAAGCATAAGTAGCAAGTGTAAGTTTCAACAATTACAGCATCTGTAGTTGTTTTTAATTATAAATTGTTATATTAAAAATTTTATTATTAAAGAAAAGTGTAAAAGTTAAAAATCATAAACAACCATCAATCAAGTAAAGTGATACGATAACCATCGGCTATAGATAAACAACCTGAAGTACTAAACACGGACAACGGTCGTGCAACAACCAGCTTATAGATAATAAGAATAATAGGAAAGGACAGAATGATTTAATATAAAGTGAAAAAGTGAAAACCCTAATTTTTTCGGTTACATCAAGAGTAGCCTATTATACAAAATTTTACAACTCGTAATACAAGGAATAATTAAACAAAAAAGATTTATTAAAAGAAGAATAATATCAATGTTTCATGCTTAAGAACATGCAAGAATAATTTTAAGTCTAGTCTTTTGCCCGTTTCAAAGCAGTAGCTTCCGAAATCAGGAGAGCAATGAAGAAATTTTACCTTGAAAATAAAGATGGTAGATAAAGAAGATAACTAAGGGTGCACAAAAAGCCTTATACGTATACAGTCCTTAAAATGACAGTTCTTAGATACAAGTAGCGCAGGATAGACCAGCTACTTTATAGTTGTAAACATCACTGACCTTGGCCTGTACGAATGAAAATCGTTAACCTTCAGGTATATTGCCAAGAAAATTTATAACATCGTCGGAAGAAGGCAGCTAATTTTTCCAAACAGCCAATTAATAATAAATATTAGGATTTTTATTGCTTATGTTGATTACTTTACAGGGTTTTGTGGATGACATAGTAAGATATAGTCTATCCACTTAAGCCCAGAACTGCTACGTGTAACCTAAACTCTTAGAGACACAATAAAGATACCTAGCCTGCTTTTTTTCTCTTAAAAAAAGCACGCCGACGCAACACTAGCTATCTCTGATGAGCTAAGTAATTATGTCTTTTTTTAAATTACCTATAACTTATGTCTTGCTCTCTGCGGACTCTACGCAGCTCCGTAATAATCCAAGGTAGCAAACAATGTGTACCGTCTAACTTATTGATTAGAACACAGCGGATGATAGTGATTAAAAACATTAATTTTAACATTTATTTAATAAACATTAATGTGAACATAAATGTTAAGCTTTAATCGACTTCGATCCTAAATATTGCGACGTCTAACCACGATTTCTGGTATTATTTTTTCGCAGTAATTTATCAAAACTATGAGCGATAAAGTTTTCAGTAAATTATATAAGGAATAGATAAGAAAAGCTTAGTTGTTAGTAAATTAGACTGAGGAGTCATAACCTAGTAGTTTACATACTGGTCAATACGGTCAAAATTCAATAGTAGTCAAGACAATTAGACGTACTTTTTTAGCAATAAGGTATTCAGGCAGAATATTATGTCCACCGTTATCAGAAGTATTGAGTAGTCAAACATTAAGTTCTTTGCGGACATGCGGTGCGACACTATCTTTAAGTACGTTGTGGTGATCCTAACGCTGAATTGTATACACAGACAGACTAACTAGCAAAATACTAATATGCGTAATTAGCTCAAGAACAATAACAGTGGTAAACAAACCTTAGTTTACCTTAAATTTACCTCAAATATAACCTAATACTTGCACGCCTAATACTACAAACCGTTGCTTAATTTCTAAAACCAATGAGGAACGTTCATGTCATGCAGTTAAGCTATAAGGATAAAGAGGAGCATTTTTCAAAAGCTAATTCGTCTTGTTAGAAAGGAGCCGGACTTTAAAGAAATCCCATGAATAATCTGTAAAATGTAAGACAAAAAACTCTTAACCCCAGACTCAAAATGTAGTTCGTTTTTTGTTTATCCTATTTTAGAGAAGAAGTCTAAATTCCAGTTTTATTAAGTAAGTCTTTAATCTTGTATTAGTTTGTAAGTCTGTATCAAGTGGAAGGTAATAGGACTGTATTCTGTTTCTTAACCCCTTAACCTACGATTTAGATTCGAAGATGTTGGGCCGAAATTGTATACCGTTACAGATTACTAATTTTGTATTTTGGAGATTTGTATAAATAAATATTTTGTAATACTTGCGCCTACCACAATTATTGCATCAGACTGTAAATGCGTATCAAATATTCCACGTAATATTTACATCGGGCCCGATCACCGTACGCGGGCTATGCCCGTAATATTTACTTCTGGCCCGATCACCGTCCGCGGGCTATGCCCGTAAAATTCAGGTTTGGCCCAACCATCGTACGCGGGCTATGCCCGTCATTGTAGGTTAAGGGGTTAAATAATAAGTCTTGAGTTAATTTTTTAAAAGTTTGCACCCTGCAGTCAAAAAATCAAGTGAATCGTTAAAAGAGAGCATCCGGTTATGCGTTTGGATAAATTTATTTATGTATTAAATTTAAGCAAATATGTGGCAATAATATCGGTTATCAGAAAATAAAGTGTAATTTACCATAAATAACTTATAATACAAAACTTACAGTAAATATCTTATAATATAATATACCGACCTGAATCAACAACAAAGTCGGATTTGGGATTCGTGATTCGTAAAAACTCTTAATCCTAATTATACTTTATACGTTCTAACTAACTAACGTGTCCATCTACACATGTCGAGAGCTTGTGTCTCACCTCTCATAGTCTCCGTGCAAGGCGAGAACAAAGCAGTGATAACGGTTTGACTAGCCTGCCGCGACGACTCATTTTGTAACTAACAAGGAGGGTACACCAAATTCAAACCTAGTTTTTGCCTAAAATGGCATGCAACTTATAGACCTTGACTAGTACATCATTATGCTTTAGTATTTCGTCCACCTGAGCGCTCGTTTTTAAGATATTTTCGTTTAAATTTTAAACAAATAGTTGCTCACGTATATGTATCTGCGTTTTGCTTCACTTAATATAAGTCGTCGGTAGCCAAGCTAGTAAGGGCGCAGACTCGTGTTTTGGGGTCGTGTGTTCAAGTCCCGTCCGTCGCTAATATAATTTTTTTTTTAATTTTTTTCAAGAACGTTATTGTTACATTAATTTTTTTTACATTTAATTTTTTATAATGTAAAATAATTTTATTGCTGCATTTATTTTATGAAACTTGTCAAATTTTTTTTTATTTTGCAAAATGTTATTTACTTATAATTATTAATAATATTACTTATGCGAAATAAATAATTATTTTTTTCAATTTTTCGCAATGTTTGCAAATAAAAAAAAATGTTACTCTTTTTATAAAATAAATGCAGCAATAAAATTATTTTAAATTATATCTTTTATATTTTTTATAAAAAAAATATAACATACTGTCAAAACATAGAAAAAAATTAATGTAACAATAACGTTCTTGAAAAAAATAAAAAAAAAATTATATTAAGGACGGACGGGACTTGAACACACGACTCCAAAACAAGAGTCTGCGCTCTTACCAGCTTGGCTACCGACGACTTATATTAAGTGAAGCAAAACGCAGATACATATATGTGAGCAAATATTTGTTTAAACTTTAAACGCAAATATCTTAAAAACGAGCACTCAGGTGGACGAAATACTATAGCATAATGATGTACTAGTCAAGGTCTATAAGTTGCATGCCATTTTAAGCAAAAACTAGGTTTAAATTTGGTGTACCCTCCTTGTAAGTCGCCTAAACAGACAAGTTTGTGGGAGACGACAAACATTCATCATCCTTTTCCCGAGAGAAGTGTTTGGGATCAGGAAAATATGGGACCAACTTGCTTCTGTGAAAAAGGTTCAAGTTTTTCTTTCTTAGCCCATTGTCTATTTCATAAATAGAATTAGATAAATTTTTCACTGTTTTCAAAGGACCTGTTCGAATAGGACCTAATTTGTTCCTATTTAATTTATTATCACTCTGCACATATACACAATCTCCTTCCTTATAATCTATTTTTTTGTATGTTTATTGTAAAGATGTTTATTGATTTTGTAGGTTTTATTAGCGTTCTATATTGCTATTGATCTATTTGAAGTAAGATTCTCCTTTGTATTTGTATTTTTTTCTGTAGGAATAATTGAGATATCAATTTCCGTCAGTAAATAGTTCGGAGAGAAACCCGTGGAACTGTGAATTGTATTATTGTATTTATCTATGCACTGTTCCGCAATTACTGACCATGGCTTATTTTTATTTTCATAAACTCTACATCGGATTCTATTTACCAGTGTTTGATTAGTTCGTTCATTCTGTCCGTTCGAAAAAAGACAATCTACAGTTGTAAATATCAATTTAATATTTTTGTTTTTCAAGTAGTTCTTAAATTCCGCAGAATTTATTCCCGGGTAGTGATCGGACAAAATCATCTTTATTGTGCCTTTTGTTTCTATTGATTTTACGAGAGAGATGAAATCTTTTGCTATTTGTGTTTTTGATGTGGAGATAAATGCAAATCTTGTTAACTGATCGACCATAAGGTTCATGTACTTTTTTGGGGACTTATTTCCTGCAAAGCCTCTTATTGTATCCAAAGAAACTATTTCTAATTGTTCAGATGCAGGACCCAATTATGATAACGGAGTTTTAAAGTTTCCGAATCGTGTTTTATTCTTTATACGTGTTTCACAAGCTCTATAAATGAGTTTTATATGTTTATGCATATTTTTAAAGTAAAAGGTTGGTGTGATGGTTAATTTCATTTGTTTAACCTCAATATGACCTTGTGAATCATGTATATTTTTAAGCAACGATTTACCGAACTCTTCTGTTAACCATATTTTATTTTTTATATTTAAAGTTTTATATATAATTTTATTTTTTATTTTACAAGCTTTGTCCAAAATTAATTCTTTTTAATTGTTTAAAATATTTTGTATTGATAAGAAATTTACAATTTTTATTTTCGATTCTTTATTTTCATTTTCTTCTGCTAAAACAGGGTTTCTTGAAAGACAATCTGCCTCTAAATTATTTTTGCCCGGGTTATATTGAATTGTAAAATCAAATTGTTAAATGTAGTTTAAAATATGTATTAAGTCTACGTCTTTACAATTTTTTATATGGAAATTTTTTAGTGGCTCATGATCTGTGAATATTTTAAACTTGTGACCTATCAAATAATATTGCCAATATAAAATAGCGTCTTTTATAGGTAGACATTCAATATAAATTGCTCTTTTTGATTTTTGAGATTCTGATAATTTGCGAGAAAAATAGAAAACAGGTTTTATTAAGTTATCTTCTTGTAATTGCTTTAAAATTGCCCTAACTCCTTCTTGACTAGCATCTATATAAATAAATATAGGCTTCGAAGGATCGAAAACGGCCAAAATCGGAGATGTACATAAATAATCTTTCACCTTATTAAAACTAGCTTTACAATTTTCGGACCATATAAATTTAACATTTTTTCTTAAAAGATTATGTAAAAGATCTAAAACTATTGTAGATTTAGAAATATATTTTAAATAAAAATTTACTTTACCTAAAAACTGTCTTACATGTTTTTTTGTTTTAGGAGTTGCGAAATTTCTTATTGCTATCAAGTTTTCATTTATTGGTTTTATTCTATTATTTCCTATCGTGTGACCTAAATATGTTATCTCTTGTTTAGCAAAATCACACTTAGATAAATTTAATTTCAAACCTTGTTTTTGTAAAACTTGCAATGTTCTGTGAATTTGTTTTAAATGGTCTGAGTAATTATTAGAAAAAATTAAAATGTCATCAATATAGTTTATTGCAAATTAATCTAAATTATTATTTCTAATTATATTTGAGAGAATTCTTTGAGATATTGCAGGCGCTGACTTTCCTCTAAATGGCAAACACGCCCATTGCCAATGACCATGATGTGTTACGAACGCGGTTTTGTATCTGTCTTTAGTACGCAACGGGATTGACCAAAAAGCTGAATTGATATCTAGTTTGGAAAAGTAACAACATTTTCCCACTTGAACCACTAAATCATCACTACTTGAAAAGGCTGGCCTTCAGGAACAATTATTTTGTTCAGTTTACGATATTCAATACATAATCGTGATTTCCTTTTCTCTTCTTTTTTGTATACTAAAGTTACCGGTGAGGTGTATGGACTATACGATTCCTCAATCAACCCCGCTTCTAATAACTTTTTTATTTCTTCTTCTTTTTCTACTTTATCTTAAATAGAACATCTATATGTTTTTTTGAAATATATTTATTTTCTGTTAACTTAACTAAAGCTTCAAATTTCTGAACTGTACCTAAATCAAATTTTCCCTTTGCAAACACCGAATAATACTGATTTAACAAATCCTCAAGAGTGTTTGGTGAAATATAATTTAAACTGTTTGCATCAGATAATTCACATTTTAAATTTTCATTTGTTAAATTTTGATGCATTTCTAAACTTTCATTTTGACACAATTTAAACTCCTTTATGCAATCTAACCCATTTAACAAATCTTCTTTGAATAATTCATTTTTTATTATTAGAAACGAAAAATCTTTTTGAATATTAAAAATTTTTAACGATATGGTTATCGTACCGCTTGTATTTGTGAAACCACCAATCGTCTTAATAATTTTCGTCCACTCATATTGTTCTTTAATTTTAATTGTTCATAAAATTTGTAATACATTAAAGACACATTGACTCCTGAATTATAAATAGCAATGGCTTTATCTTTACCGTTAATCAAAACTGTTAATTTTATAAGTGGGAGCTGTATTAGTTTTTTGAATTTTATAATTTTTTTATTTCTGTTGTATAATTTTGGTTCGACAGAATTTTTCAGGATGAAATCTATTTGTGTAACCGGCCTTTTCGCAAATATGAATTGGTTTGTAATTCAGGTTTTGTTTATTTATCTCTGTTGAATCTGTCCTGTTTGTACTGTTCTGTTTATTTACTATCGGTTCCAATTGTTTCAAATTAGACATTAGATCTTCGACCGTTAACAAATCTCTCTTATTTAAATGTGATCTAATAGATTTCGGTAACCTAATAACAATAAAGTTTATTTGAATATTTATGCTTATTTTGGGGTCAGTATCTATAAGCAGTTTTTTTTTTTTCAACGCAAAGTCTAATAATGGACCACTTAACCAACGAAAAGAATAAGCAAATTCAATTTCAGACCACGATTTTTCACCGAACGTATCAGTAAACGACTTTCCCACATAAAACAAGGGTTGAGTCAGAGTATACGTTTTGAACAATACTGAAAACTAATCTAAGGCCGGAGCTTCCAAAAATAACCTCAAAACTTCCGCATATTTTCTTTTGTCTATATTTTGTCTTTTACATTCTTGTACAAATAGATTTAGCCACGATCTTGCATTCTGATTTTTACTTGAAAATTTATCTATAATTATATGTTGTGCGATGGATTGTATAGGTTTTTCAGATGTACTATCTGCTAAATCATTATGAGTACCGGACGGGGGGGTAGAATCTATCGTTTTCAAATAATAACCGTCAAACACTACATTACCTTCCTCATCCAAATATGAAAATTGAAGGTCTTCCTTTAAGGTTATAACTATTTTTCTTGATTTTTCTCTCGTTTTTAAGCTTTTTATTACTCCTTCTACTATAGCTAATTTAGCTAACTCTGCATGTCGAGTCACAGGCTAATATTCTGGTGGAAAAGAAAAAATATCTTCCTGACCCACGATTTGTATCGATTTAACATTGATAATAGTCGTCTTTACGTCCAATGCTTTAAAAGTAAACGAGAATCGGGCCTTTACATCCATCTTGTTGTTGATTTGTAAGTTTCAAACTTGAAACTTGTATTTAATACGAATTGAGATTTTGGTTTGGAATGAATACGACGTATGTTGATGCAGAAAATGAAGTTTAATTTACCATAAATAACTTATAATACAAAACTTACAATAAATATCTTACAATATAATATACCGACCTGAATCAGCAACAAAGTCGGATTTAAGATTCGTGATTCGTAAAAACTCTTAATCCTAATTATACTTTATACGTTCTAACTAACTAACGTGTCCTTCTACACGTGTCGAGAGCTTGTATCTCACCTCTTATAGTCTCCGTGCAAAGCGAGAACAAAGCAGTGATAACTAATAGCATAAGCAGTGATAATTAATATTAAACTAAATAGAAACAAAATTTTAACATATAAAGTAATTACATTTTTTCCAGATGTGATATTGGAGAAATTCCCTACGAGGGATAGGACTGCATTTTCAAAAACTGGTAGTAATTGGTTCTGATAAGTTATTTAAAGGGCATCTTAGCACAATGCGCAGTGATACAAAAAGTCTTTGCAAGACGATAATTTTTATTATTAAATCTGTAAAAGCTGCGTTATATAAAATAAATATTACTGCTTTATTATTTCTTTTATTTATTTATTATTGCTTTATTTATTTCTTCTATATTGTTTTATAATTTGATTGTTACTTAATGGATTACAAAATTTGAAATTTTGCACAAAAAAATATATAAAAATCCCTAATATTCGAAAAATTCCCTATACAATGCTAGAAATAGAAAGTCATTTTAAAGTCAATTTTGTAATTAATATGACCGATTTTACGTCACATTTATGACAAGTGAACATCAAATGGTCGTCATATATAAGTCATATTTATGTAATAAATATTCGTCAAAAAGTACGAAAAAAGGGACTTTTACGAGACTGGTTTCAGAACCGATTTCTTACGTTCAAGATTATTTTTCATGACGTCAAATTGACATCATTTTTACGTAAATGAGATTACTGGGTCTGTATACTAACCTTTTTTTCTTTCTAAAAATAGTTATATCTAAATATCTGCTTTAACACTAGAACTACCGGAAAAAAAACAATGCAACTTCTACCAAGACCAGTCAAAATGACTGGTCATTTTTAATCGTAAAAACAGAAGAATTTTTTTATTGTTTCGTTTTATGTTATCATATAAAATGAATATAAGGGTATGAAAATACATCTACATGGTGCCAATTTTTTAAAATATAATAATTTATTTATAAAAACAATATTTTTAATGATACTAACAAGTATAAATAGAACTTTTAGAAAAAAAAACAAAAAAAATAAACATATTATACAATAAAGTAAATATAATAAGTATTTTATTATTATGAATGTAATAGAATCTGAAATAGAAAAAAAAATTATTATTAATTATTTTTAATATAAATTATTAAAATAATTGTTATTTACCTGGTTATGATTCCTCACATTTCTTACAAAAGTAATTTATCTTTGTAGTGCATTGTTTGCAAACATATTTTTTACATGATTTACTAGTGTCAGTAGTCTTATTATTATGGCAGAACCCTATTTGACACCATTTACGTGAAGAAGGTAAATTCATTGACGTACTTGGAACATTAGTTTCTTCTTGCTTGATTCTTGATTTTACATATTCAATGGCAAGTTCATTTGCTAGTTGAAACAAGAAGTCTTGTCTAGATATTTTCTCACCTGTGGTTTCCTTATATAAGATCCAGGCATTTATGCCAGCTAAATCTAAGATACTATAAAATACTTGGAGTGGCCATCTTCTAGATCCGGATTTTACGCTATATTTTTTTGCCATTTGGTCTGTAATGTCTACTCCAAATTTAGTTTTATTATAAAATTGTAATTTTATTAAAAAAGTGGTAATCTTTCAGTTGTGGATCCTTTTTGTATTTTTTCCCAATTGGTTCCGTCTGCAGCTATTTCATTTTTTTATAAATATTTTTTTTTTCCTCTTCAGAACTTGAAACTTTACGAGTACGTCTTCTTTTCTGTAAATTCAAAATATTTTAAAATTCACTTTCCGAGGACTCTCGAACTTCTTCATGATCATCAAACTCATCAAACTCATCAAACTCATCATTATTATCACTATAAACTACTTCAATTTCTTCTTGGTCACTTTCTTCATCCTCGATATCAGAAGCTTCCATTGAAATATTTTTTATTTTTCGCAGCAAATCAGACGTTTTTATACGTTTTGCTATTTCTTAGGGCTTACAAAAAATCGCTATATTACTAAAAAATAGATGCTTTTCCGACGACTATGGAATAAAGAATGATCGCGTAAAACTACATCGATTCTATTATTTCGATACACTACATCAACGATTATATCACTATATATTATCGCCAGATAAGCAGTAACAAGGAAGAAAATATTACAACAAAGAATAATACAATCGTCTAAATATCTAATCAACGGTATTAGTTTCAAAAAACAGATATTTTCAGATTTATATTCATTTTAAAAAGTACCAGTCAACATGACTAGTATTGGTAGAAGTAGCAGATGCCAAAATTATTTAGAGTTCTGTTTAAGTTATAAAAAAAAAAATTATTTTTACGAACCATTCCTAATATCTAGAAAAGTCATCATATAATTTTGAAAAAAAATGTAACATGAGGTGGGAATTAAATAATAAAATTGCGCGACCAGTCATTTTGACTGGTCTGGTAGTTCTAGTGTTAAATATTGCAATTATATTTATCCTGCATCACTTTTCGCATTTTTTACTTTGACAATTTATTGACAATTTTTTTGGTCATAGCTTACAATAAGAGTATACCAAATTCATCGCTTGGTTTGGCCTAAAATAGCACGCAACTTATAGACCTTTACTAGTACATGATTATGCTAAATTATTATACTCCTTTCGTTAATCGTTTTTAAGATATTTGCGATTAAAGTTTATACAAATAGTTGAACACGTATATGTACCCGTGTTTTGCTTCACATAACATAAGCTGTCGGTAGTCAAGCTGGTAAGAGCGCAGATTCGTATTTTGTTGTCGTGTGTTCAAGTCCGTTCGACCTTAATTAAATTTTTTTTTTTTATTTCTTTTTTTTATTTTTTTCAAGTACGTTATGCTTAAACTACTTTTTTTTCTATGTTTTTACATTATGTTATATCTTTTTATAAAAGATATAAAAGATATAATGTAAAATAATTTTATTGATGCATTTATTTCATAAAAAGGTTTACATTTTTTTTATTCGCAAACATTGCGAAGAATTGAAATAATAGCTTATTTATTACTCATAAATAATATAATTATTAATAAAAAGTAAATTACCTTTTGCAAAATAAAAAAAAATTTGAAACGTTTCATATAATAAATGCATCAATAAAATTATTTTACATAATAAAAAATTAAATGTAAAAAAAATTAATGAAAGCATAACGTTCTTGAGATAAATAAAAAAAAGGAATAATAAAAAAAATTTAAATAAGGGAGGAACTGACTTAAACCAACAACCCCAAAATACGAGTCTGCGCTCTTACCAGCTTGTCTACCGACAGCTTATGTTAACACGTTGAGCGCGGTGCCGGTCCCTTGGGACCGGCGTTAGACTTTTCCTTAGGCCGACATCTATCCGGGGGGACCGACAGTATTAAAGTTAATAAAAAGGTCGCCTGAATGAAATGTAGTCAAATTTGGTTTTAATGAGCTTTATTAAAACATTATAAGCCAAAGTATGGCTGGTATTTAAACATGTAACAAAATGTAACAACCTTTTGTGTTAAATTTTTGGTTATCTTGGGCCTTCCTTATACCGGCTCGCTGCCGGCAGAGCGGAAAGGTTAGAAATATTGGCTCCGCGCTCAACGTGTTAAGTAAATCAAAACACGTGTACATATACGTGTACGGTCGGTTTTCGACCTTATATTATCAGCCTGCATTATCATGAGAGCACGTAGGTAGTTCGAGAGTTTTCACGTAGAATTTTTATCCCCACCAAGAGTGCTGCTTCGGGCGGCCACACCCATAGGTCCCACTTTTCCCGAAACAAACATCCATTCTGTTTCCAGACGCCCTACTGAGTAGACGGAAGGAATTCGAGCGCTAGACGATTTACTATAAAGACCTTTTGTTCTAGACAAAGACCGAGCGACTATAAAGCTAAGTACCTTTGTAAGACTTTCTATTGTAGACCTCTAAGGTCTCGAACCTTATATTTGTATCATTAAACGATCGGAATTCTAAAACGCGGCGGTTTTAACATTCGTCAGTGGGCGTCCCACTATCTGCCTACACTAGATCGATTAGATAAAAGGACTATCGACGTGGAGTTCATTTCCGGGGAGAAATCCGTGCTAAAGACGTTAAGGATTTCATGAAACGCGTATCACGATCATCTTATCTACGCAGTAGCGTCAATCGATTTCAGCGAAGGGGTTACTGAGCGACAAATACTATCCGAAATCGCGAGAATATATGATCCGCTCGGGCTGCTAGGGCCAGTCATTATGACTGCTAAGATTATTATGCAGAATTGTTGGAAGACGTGAGTCGATTGGGACGAATCAGTGCCTCTAACTTTACATTCAGCGTGGTCAACGTTCGCGATGCAATTAAAATTAATCAATCAATTGACGGTAGAAAGACGCGTGACGGTCGACAACTGCGCGAATTTGCAATTACACGGGTTTTGTGACGCCAGTCAAACAGGTTACGGTGCTTGCATCTACGTGAGAGCGCGGGATGAACGCGGTAATACACGCGTGCATTAACTCTGCGCGGAGGGGCGCGTGGTGCCACTTAAAGACGCGACCATACCGCGACTAGAACTATGCGGAGCGCTGACCCTCGCGCGACTGTATCGAGAATCCGGTCGGCGGGCGGATTGAACCCAAATAGCGTAACGTTCTGTTCCGATTCCACAATCGTTTTGTGCTGGTTATGAAAATCACCAGATATTTTGAAACAGTACGCGGCGAATCGCGTACGAGAAATCCAACAACTTAGTCGGGGAATCGAGTGGCGACACGTACGGTCCGAAGATAACCCCGCGGACGCTTTATCGCGAAGCCAGTTACCTCGCGAATTTTTAAGAAATGATACGTGGTTTTACGGACCTCTGTGGCTCGAAAAACCAGAGTCGAGATGGCCGTCGCGATTAGAAACCGTGATCGACGAATTACCGGAAATAAAGATTTCGCACGTTTTGACAACGCAAGTAGAACCCAATTATGTTTTCGAGCGATTCTTAGACTATACGCGGCTGCTTCGCGTCGTATCGTATTGTCTAAGGTGGAGAAAGACCAATCCTTATCAAGGCGTTTATCGGTGAACGAAATCGCGAATACCGAACGACGCGTCTTAAAGATCATTCAGGTAGAACGGTTTTCCGAAGAAGGAAAGAGACTGTCGACTTCGGGGGGAGTAAAGAGCGCGAAACTCGGCGCGTTAAACCCTATACTCGATGACGTCGGTTTAATTCGGATCGGCGGTCGACTAAGACGGTAAAATTTAAGCTTAACGGAAAAGCACCCGGTCATTTTACCTTCCCGTCATCACGTAACAGATTTGATAATTCGCGAAACGCACGAACGAAATTACCATGTCGGCATACAAACCACCCTATACGCGATACGACATCGGTTTTGGCTCGTCGACGGAAAGAGTCAAGTACGCAAGATAGTGCGTCATTGCGTACGATGCATCCGTTTTCGAGCGTCGGGCATTCAATACCAAATGGCCGATTTGCCGGTATCACGAGTGCAAGAAGCCATCGCATTTACTCATACGGGTGTAGATTTCTTCGGTCCGATAATTGCTAAAGAAAAGAAATACCGTAACAAGGGTTCTGTCAAATTATATGGTTGCGTGTTCGTATGCATGTCCATAAAGGCGGTACATATCGAACTAGTTAGCGATCTGACTACTGACGCGTTTCTCGCGGCATTCCGGCGTTTTATTGGGCGACGAGGCGTTCCCGTCTATGTGTATTCGGACAACGGGACCAATTTCGTCGGCGCGAATAATAAGTTGAGAGAGTTGTACGCTCTCATAGAATCAGACGAATTTCAAACAAACGTCGGTAATTTCGCGAAATTAAAAAAAATCACTTAGCATTTCAACCCCCCATTCTCTCCCCATTTCGGGGGTTTGTGGGAGGCCGTAGTGAAATCATTTAAAAACTATTTAAAACGGGTAGTGGGTGAGCTTCTATTCACGTACAAAGAATTTATTACGTTCACAATTGAGATCGAAGCCATCCTCAATTCGCGACCTCTATGTTCCATTTCGGCAGACTCGAACGACGCCATGGCATTAACTCCAGCTCATTTCTTAGTCGGCCCACCTCTAACTAGACTGCCCGAGGATGATTGCATCGGCATTCCTACCAACAGATTGTCGTCGTGGAAAATAATTACGAGGCTGCGACAAGACTTTTGGCGTCGATAGCATCTTGAATACCTCCATGAGCTACAACAACGACAGAAGTGAGTCAACCAGAAAGGGGGGCTCAAGAAGGATGACATCGTCATTCTCATCGATAAAAGACAGCCCTGCATGCGATGGCCGTTGGGACGAGTCGTCTCGATCCACACGGCACAAGGAATAGTCAAGCGAAACGCGACGACTGTCTGCCCTCTACCACCCGATGTACCCCCTACACGTTACATCGGTAGAGGAGCGCCTGAGTCGAGAGTTGACGTGACCACACTCAGGAATCTAATATTGCAATTTCGTAATCGGTGGCCACCAAGTAACACATAATATTAATATCTTATTCAAGTTCCAGTCGTCGACGAAATAGCTTATCTAAGGCGACCTTAGAACCGTCTTTCGCAATTTCAGCGAGTTTCTTTCAACGAAACCAAGGTAGTAACCTATTCAGCTTTAGTAAAACATTCTCCACATCCGCAAACCTTGCAATTTCCCTTGTACGTACAAGAATAAGAACCTCGCTTGGCCAGCGAGTTTAGACTAACTTAGTATAACCCTTTAATCGAACTCCATATCCCCACCCTTCACTCATGAGCTGTATAGTTGATCGCTGACCCTCTCAACGGGGGGAGTATATACGGTCGGTTTTCGACCTTATATGATCAGCCTGCATTATCATGAGAGCGCGTAGGTAGTTCGAGAGTTTTCACGTAGAATTTTCATCCCCACCAAGAGTGCTGCTTCGGGCGGCCACACCCATAGGTCCCACTTTTCCCGAAACAAGCATCCATTCTGTTTCCAGACGCCCTACTGAGTAGACGGAAGGAATTCGAGCGCTAGACGATTTACTATAAAGACCTTTTGTTCTAGACAAAGACCGAGCGACTATAAAGCTAAGTACCTTTGTAAGACTTTCTATTGTAGACCTCTAAGGTCTCGAACCTTATATTTGTATCAGCATATGTATTTGTGTATTCACCATCTTCAAGGGGTGTTTATGCCGAAAGGCTTTTCCCCTTAGAGCCAATAAAGGAACATAGTTTTTCTCTGGCTCAACCACGTGTCTTATTTATCGCCTAATCCATAATTCCACCTTCACAGCTATTAATAAAAAGAATCGTGAGAGGACTCCATGTTGGAGGAATTTCGCACTATACAATACGTGTTCAACTATTTGTTTAAACTTTAATCGCAAATATTCTAAAAACGAATAACGACAGGAGTATAATAATTTACCATAATGATGTACTAGTCAAGGTCTATAAGTTGCGTGCTATTCTAAGCAAAACCCAGCAATGAATTTGGTATACTCTTCTTGTTAGTTAAGTCCTAACAGCCTAAACAAAAAAGAAAACATCTAAAAACATATTATGAAACAAAGTAGCTTCTAGATTAAAATTTTACGTATTTTAATAGCCTCTTATTATTTATATACAGAAAGCTCTCTTACCGTATAACGCAGTTCACAAACTCAAAGAACATCTAAAAAAAACAGGTCTTTTAAGGTATTATACGAAAAAAGGCACCCTACAGACAATAGCGGCGAACGTCGCTTTTTTCTTTGCCTCTTTAGATCTCTTCTCTCCAATAATCACAAAGACTGGTTAAAGCTATTATTCAACACTTGCAGAAGGTCAAGGATAAAAATCTTCATCTTTACAGACGCACAGCAGGCTCTTGTCCAGCCGTAGTATGTAGTAACAAAGGAGTTAAATAGGCCATCTTCGCTTTTATGCATTAGTAGGTCCTTCATATAGACGCGAAATCTATAAATATTTGTAGTGTGTTTCTTAAGCGATAAAACAACGAACAAGTAAATTAAAAAAATATATATTTCTTTTTACTGTAGATATATTTTATTGATGTGCCTTGAATAAAATGAGAAAAATGTATGCGACTTTTACGTCCTGCAACGCATTTTATTGTTTAATCTATTTTTGGTATGAATGTTAAGCCTTTACCAGAGAATAACCTGAAAAATGGTGACAGTAATAACGAGTGACGAGTAAAGAAAACAATGCACCATGAACAGAGTTACGATTAGCAATGTTATCACGACGATAGTAAGAGTGATTATCTAGTCATTTAAGTCAAGCAGTCTAGGTGCAAACAATACCTAGGATGGGGTGACCCGCTAACTTCCTCGGAGAGGCTAGCAACCTACCGGGGTAAAAACTTAATAAAATGCTCACAGAACAAACGAAAAAGCCTCGGACAAAAGCCGGACGGATTGCAACGAACACGAAATGGCAGGGACAAGGATAAAGAGATTCCAAAAACTGGACACACTAAGAATTAAATGCTGGAACATTACAGCATTCTTCAAGAAAGATCAAGAAATACTAGTTGAACAAGAAAGAAACAAAATTGACATCTGCGCACTATCGGAAACAAGGAAGAAAGGAAATGGCAATTCTAAGTATGGTAAATATCTCCTGGTGAATTGCGGTAAGAAAAAACATAAAAGAACTTTTTCCAGGGTCGGATTCATGCTTCATAAAAAATTCGACCATCACCTTTATGACATCAGCTACATCAATGACAGAATCCTGCGGGTGGCATTTAAGTTCTATGGAGATATTAAAACAGACGTGATAGATGTGTACGCGCCGGACATTACGAAGCCTCAGGAAGAAAAAGACAATTTTTATCAGAACTCCCAAAAAACATTAGACTTAATACCAAGGAAAAGCCAAGTCTTTATTCTTGGCGATCTTAATGCAAGAATCGGGAACGAAATAATACCAGATCTCAAAAACCGGTTCAATGAGGATACGACAAACAAAAACGGCGAACAGCTAATACAATTCTGTGCCCAGAATGAAATCTGCATACACAACACCTTCTTCCCACACAAAGCAAAACAAAAATTTACCTTCGCAAACAACAGAGGACAAAAGTCAATAATTGATTACGCCATAACAAATAGAAGTGTGCATCCTTCTAATATACAGGACGTAAAAACTTTAAGCTCCACTAATGCTAGAACGGACCACAGCCTGGTCTTCACAACAATCAGACGCACAGTTCAACTAAAGATGAGAGGTCCATAAAACATAACAGAACGATAAAACGGAAAGTGCCAATCCAATGGAAAGATAGCATAATCATACCGATATTCAAGAAAAGGGAAAAAACCGACCCGCAAAACTATAG
>JACGTP010000103.1:38794-177194 GCA_023678845.1 Mischocyttarus mexicanus | reverse complement strand
CTATAGTTTTGCGGGTCGGTTTTTTCCCTTTTCTTGAATATCGGTATGATTATGCTATCTTTCCATTGGATTGGCACTTTCCTCTCTTCTATAATTTTATTAAAAAGGCTATTTAGGTCGTCTATTATTGCTTGTCCTCCATATTTAATTAATTCGTTTGTGATGTTGTCCTTCTAGGGGCTTTACCGATCTTTTGTTTCTGGATTGACGCCCTTAGTAATTCTTTGGTGCACCTCCAATGTCCTCGTTCATCAGTTGCGGCTTTTTCTGCTTAAGTCTTAGTGTCTGACTAATCTATTAGACATCTACGTCTTTACAGACTACTGTAAAGGTTAAAACCTGAAAATTTTTGAACCTGGAAAAAATGGAGGAATTAACAGTAAAAAAAGCAGAAGATTGGCAAAAGCTAGATTTAAACGCAAAAACGATTTTGATTACTGTAGTTTTGAGTAAGCAGCTGAATGGACAAGTAAATGTAAAAGAACATTAGATATTATGGAAAAATTTCGAAAGATGTATTTAAATAAATCAACGATGCAGCAAAAAGTAAATAGAAATAGACTAGAGAAGATTAAATTGAAAGATTACAGTGTTGTAAAATAAATTTTTGTTGATTTTGAAACAGCATGTAATGATTTGAACGCGGCAGGAGTAAGCTAAAATAAAGAAGAGTAAATCTGATATATGATAAAAGTATTGTTAGTAGAATACTGTTACATTGAAGTTTTCCTTAATTTAGTACCAGAAAAAGAGAAAATTGTAGATCAATTAAAGTCTAAAATACAAGAAAAAAGCATGAAAAAAGTGCTATTATAACTAATGCTAGAACGTTTAAAGTAAAAGAGGAAAATATCTCAGATGCGGAAAAACTAGCAACTATATAAAAGAATGCTGACAAACACTGAAGAACCTAGGACGAGGAGAGCAGTTAACTCCAAAAGGTCATCGTGGATCATCAAGAGCCTACAGCAGAGGTCAATATAGAGGTTATGGACGAAGCCAAAGAGCAGTTCATCAACTAGAAACGAAAGACAAGCATCGCAACAACGAGACATCGCATGAAGCATGAGTAGCTTAGGTAGTAAAAGTGAACGTAAATAATTTGAGTAAGAATTAAAGTAAAAATCCACATGTGATTGAGTAGTTACTTGAAAGTGGGTGCACGCATTACATTGTAAACGATGGGAAATATTTGTATGATTGCGAGATTTTAGAAAATCTTCTTGATGTAATTTTGCCTATCGTCAAAATGTTGGAAGCGACAAAAATTGTTATTGTTAGAACAACTTTTAAAGCTGATTCTGATAAAATAGAGGTTCATTTAGAGGATGTTTTTTTAGTATAGGGAATAAAAAAAAATTCATTAAGTTTTTCAAAAATTACAGAAGATAATACACATATAAAAACAGAAACTAAACAGCTGTAGCATCAAAAATAAATGGTTTGTATCTTATGAAAAGTTTTTGCAACAATTTAAATGTACAATCAAATGTAGTAAAATTAACAGAAAAAGAATGAGACATAAAACGCTTGGTCATGTAAATTTACAATATTTAAATAAATTAGTTAATTGAAAATATGTAGACTGCTTACCAGGAAAATTATAAAATGATTATATTACTTGTGCAAATTGTATTCAAAGTAAAATAGCTAATAAACCGTATAAAAATAAAAGAAAACATGCTAAGGAAATTGTTGGGATTATTTAGTGGACTTGGTTGAAGAATCACAAAGCCAGTAGTCGTTGTATAAAATAGTATACTCGTGTATTATATTATATTACATATATATATATCTCTCGGTGGTTACAGTCTTTACGTCTATCTTAATCGGGTGTCCGGCGAAGAAGAAGGCGGAAGCAATTTCCTTCTCTATATCGACCTATGATCTATCCATACGCTACCTATCGGCGTGCTTTATAGATACGCGGTTATACCTATTCCTTAAGGGCGCCAATTTCAACAGAAATACTACAGACAATTCATATTGATTTAAACGGGCTACATAGAACAACAGGTTATGGTTAAAGAAAATATTTTTTAACTTTTATTGATGAATACAGCAAATGTGCGAAAATATATTTCATTAGAAGGAATGCAGAGACGGCAAATAGTTTTTAAAAGGTTGTTTACTTAGTAGAAAATCAGTTTGGTAGTTGTATAAAAAAATTACAATTTGACAATAGTAAAGAGTATTAAAGCAAAGAAATATTTGATTTTTAAAAAGAAAAAGGCATAAAAATTTATCCTTGATCACAATAAGTGCACGAGTTAAATGGGGTAGCTCAGAGATTTAATAAGTCAGCAATGGATATAGCGAGGAAAAGCTAAAATAAATGAAAAGTATTGTCCACAAATTATGAAATCTGTTGCTTAATTAAAAAACCTTTCAATAGCCAATACGTAAAAAAATTATATTCAATTTGAAAAAAATTTTGGTAAAAACCCAAATGCTAAGCATTTAAAAATTAAGGGTAGTAAAGTCTTCTAAAGAGTGCCTGAAATCTTAAGAAAAGCCTAATAGGATAATAAATTAATTATCGGTATTTTAGTAGGATATGATACAAGTAGTTATTGAGTCTTAATAGATAATTGAATTATAAATAAAAGATATGTTAAAAAAATTGAAAATAAAAATGAATTGATTTGTCTAGAAGAAAATAATAATGATAAAACTGATAAAATGATCATAAAACTATTTAATTAGGAGAATAAAAATAATATTAATAATAACAACTCATCTGTTATATTGACTCTTAAGTAATGTAGGGATGATCAGACTGATGACAATGCAAATAAAGAAAAAATTTAATGATTAAAAGGAGATAGCAAGAAAAAAGCAGTCCTATCGATACATTCGGAAATCCGATTACATATACTATTTCTTTAAATTTTGTAAATGTTTGTACTCCCAATACATTTAAAGAGGAGATAAACTGTGACAAAAGTTAAAAATTGATTGATGCTATAGATAAATAAATGAAAAGTTTAAATAAAAATAAAACTTGGTTGCCAAAAGATAAAGAGACAAATAAACCTATAATAGACGTAAAATGGATTTTTACGCGAATAGCAAATAGTATATACAAAGCCTGATTAGTAGCGAAAGGTTGTTAACAGAAAAATGTAATTGAGGACATGTACTCCCTAGTTGCCAGTAGTCAAGTTTTGAAATTTTTATTTTCTTATTGTGGTTAAAATAGCCTACATGTAGAAGCATGAGACGTAGATTCAGTATCTTTATATGGTGATATAATTGCGGAAGTTTGTGTCAATCAACCGAAAGGGTACAATTATGGAACGAATAAAGTATGTAAATAACAAAAATCAATGAATGTGTTAGGATTATTTAGTGGACTCGGTTAAAGAATCACAAAGCCAGTAGTCGTTGTATAAAATAGTGTACTCGTGTATTATATTATATTACATATATATCTCGGTGGTTACAGTCTTTACGTCCATCTAAATCAGGTGTTCGGCGAAGAAGAAGGCGGAAGCAATTTTCTTCTTCTATATTGACCAACGATCTATTCATATGCTACCTATCGGCGTGCTCTATAGATAAGCGGTTATACCTATTCCTTAAGGGCGCCAATTTTCACAGTATGTTTACAGTGAAAGTCCAAAAAATTGCTATAAATGTTTTAATGAGTATGGTAAAACTTTTGGTTTTAAAAGAAGTAATATTGAATTATATTTATATGTTCATGGAGAAGGAGATGATGCCGCATATTTACTTAATTATGTAGATGATGTATTAATGTGTATTAAAAACAAAGGTAAATTACATGTTATAAAAGGATTTCTGTATAAAAAATTTAAAATGAAAGATTTTGGAGCAAAAACCAATATCTTGGAAAGAATACTGAATAATATTGAGCGTAAGATAAAATAAATTTAAATCAAACAAAATATAAAAAATCTACACTTTACATTCACTGTTTTTAGTAAGGAAACAGGCATGTTTGCTTATTCAAATATTAAATAATCATAATAAGGAGAAGTTCGGCTAGTTTTACGCAGGCTTTATGCGAAGAATAAAAAGCAGGGTAGTGATTATGAAGCAATAGCGACGGAATTTTTAGGTATAATCTTATTTTTATAACTTTAAATGCTTAGAATAAAGACGATAGTGATATTTAATCCGTAAATAGTTTAAGTTACAGTCAATAAAGAACACACTCAAAACAAAGACACAAAAATTAATAGTTTCAATAACAATAAATTGTTAATATAGATCTGCTGAATACGTTTTAAGACAAGTCAGAAAAATCTTCAAAGCGACTAAGTAAAAGAAAACTCTATGCCACCCTAAAACTAGCACCTGCCAGTACGACAAGAAAAAAGATAAGGCTCAACAATCAACCATCAACAATTATCTTTTCACAATCTTCAATTAATCTTTTTCTTTCCACTTTTAGCTTATATAGGTTTCGATCTTATTCTAGGAGAAGATGACGTAGGTCTCACTCTATAACGCCAGTCAGTATAAACTTCTTCTGGTCAACACTTTTGGCCTGGCGGGACGCCTACATTTCTAATACATATCTTGTACCGCTTTACTATTTCCTCGATTTTGCTTTTTATTAGGTTTAAATGATATTTTTGTACTCATTTATAATATCGATGTGGTCTCCTAACGCGCTACCTGAGTAAGTGTCTCATTCTATGTTTTTCTTAGTTATATGTTTAAAGAGGATTTACTTTCTCCAATGTTATTCTGCGATTTTTTATTTTTTTATCTTTTTTAGTTTATTGCTATGTATCAGCTATTACTATGTGATCAAGCCGTAAGACAAAGTCAGTGGTCAGCACATACGTTTTTCAGCTTACGGTTCTTGATTTATCTGAGATTAGGACTAGCATATCTTTGGTTTATTAAGTATAGAGTAATGTTTGTAAAGGAAATCAGTAAAGGAAGGTGTGCTTGGTCGCGCTAAATAGGGATCGATGAGTCCCATTGTATCGATATTTGTTTATTTCTGTATAATTTTTTCATTTAATGAATGGAATTATATTACGAGTTGTGATTTTGACACTAGTTTATTCCTTTTACGTAAAAGAACGTTTAATTGTCTTATTAAATTTTGCATAAACTATTGAAATTTTGCTGTTTCGTTTTGTATGTTTACTACTAGATTTTGTCTTTTTGGTCTTACATATTAATTCCAAAGCTTTTTTTATCAATCTTCTATATTATTTACTGGAAACTGTAGCGCACGTAGTATAGTTTAATAAATGCGTAAAATATATGGGTTATAGAGGTAGAACATAATAATTACTTGGATCTATATCGATTAAAGCTTCACATTCTTATTTATAGTACAATCGATCGATGTGTTCTAAATCGCGAGTTCTTCGACAAAAATTTCTAATTTAATAGTTAGTGTATGTGGCGAAATTCTTCCAACATTTTTAATTATTCGCTGTAAAGTTGGAAAAGACGGTAAATTAGACGCGTGGCTGAAATTGACAGAAGACGAGGTTCTTTAATTGTCTCTATATAGGAAAAAGCTCTTTCGGTATAAAAACCCCTTAAAAATAATAAATATGCAGTTGAGTTCGAAAATGCGAATACAAAGCTCGTAACCTTAGAGGTCTATTTTAGTAATGTGTTTTAATGTTACTTAGCTTCTACCGTAGCGTCTTTGTAAGGGACAAAGCGTCTCTATCTTGCGCAATGAATCGCGCTCTGGTTTCTTTATGTGTTCGCTGTAGGGCGTTCAGGTTTTGAGTACCAAGCTTGCTTTGAAAAATTTGTCAAAAATGGGTGGAGCTTAGGGGCTTATTGCCTGTGGTGGGGTTGCGGTAATGCATACTAAAACTTTAGGGTCATTTTCGACAGTACACACTCTTTCTGTAAAAAGTACTAGTGATCAGAACTGTAAAATCATAAATAAGGTTTGATTTTCTTGGTATATAAATTTTGCAAGAAGTTTGATCAAGTTATGCTTAAAATTTTTCTTAGTTCGCTGATCAGGCAGTGATATTAGTCTTGCATGTACAGAGATAGGTTAAAAATACATTTATCCCTTTTTGGACGACTGCTGGCCTTTTTAATTAGTTCTACGTAAAATAAGAAATCTAATGATTGCAAAAAATCAAATCGTCGCTTATGAAAGAAATAACTTATTATAATTGGCCTAAAGAGATAAGCGTATTGTGACCATGCTCAGCACCTGTGCTATTTCCATTTTGGCAATCGTGACTTAAAGATCATGGAAAAAAGGAAAAACACATATTGAGAAGCCAGACGTAATTATTACTTATATTCCATATATAGGTGGAGTGGATAAAGCAGATCTGTATAAAGGCACGTACTGTTTCATGAAAAAGTTTTAAAAGTAGTATTAAAAATTCTTTTTTAAGTGATTGCAAGTTTTAGTAAGTAATCTCTTTCTATTATATCAAAAACATTGCCAAACATACAACATAAAAGTTATTCTATTTACAATTTGTACGTCAATTAGTAGGTCAATAGATTAGAAATTATCGAGACGCGAATCCCAAGGCTACTGTGACTTCTAAATTTGTTTTTTTACGATTTTATTAGATTTTTAAAAAATTATATTTAAGTAAAGCTATAGATTTTATAACGCGAACGAATAAAGGGAACATTTTCGCGCACAAATAGCAAGAAACAAAGTGTTTGGAAATTGCGCACTTGCATGTTGATTGTAAACGTAATTTTACAGAGTTTGCGTATTATTACGCAAAATATACATTTGCATAAACATACGTAAAAAAACAAGATATACATATCTTCTATTTAAATTTTTATCGGAAACCGGCACAGCTGGATATCATCAAGTTAAGTAAACATAATATGCCCAATTACATAGCTCTCGTCATGATAGTCATCTCGTTTCCTTGTTAGTATATCAGCTGTGTAAATTCACACCTTAAAGACAGCACTAATTCTTCAAACAATTTCTTTAACATGGAGTTTCTTTGCAGTTCTTTTAGTAATTATCTTTGAAGATGCTTTTAAAGATTAGAAGATAAACGGAACACGTGGTTGAGCCAGACAGAAAACGAAGTTTTTTATTGGCCTCGAAAGGAAAAAGCTCTTTCGGCATAAAAACTACTTCATGATATTTAATATATACAGAGGCGAATATAATGCTCGTGACCTTAGAAGTCTATTACAGTAATGTGCTACAATGTTACTTATCTTTTAGTGTGGCGTCATTGTATTGGACAAATCGTCTCTTTCTTGCACAAAAAATCGCTTATGTGTTCCTTTTCATGCTCGCTAAGGGGCCTACCAGGCTTAAAGTACTGGCTCTAGAGGAGCAGGTAAGGCTGGCCTTGACTCGGGTGCTAGCTGGGTAGGTAAAATATGCCCTCTATGGAGGTGTCGTTTTATGTAACCTAGCTAATCACGGTTCATAGACGGTTTTCGGCATGCCTGGAACGCTTTAGGCTAGCAGATAGAGCGCGCTGCTTTTACTGCGGTTTGGAAGTTGACGTTGCAGATCATACCCCTACGCGCTGCCTTGCGTAGGAGGAGCTGAGGCGTGCGTTAAGTGTGGTGATTTGAGGAAAGCTAGCGCTTCTTGCGATCTTTAAGTCAGCCCTCGAGGACGTAGAAACGTGCTGGGCTTTCCAGTCTTATACATGACGGGTAATGCAAGAGAAGGGGGACGTGGAATGATAAAGTGTGTGCGCTCGCCGGAGGAGCCTGAGACCTTGTCCTGCAAGGGCAAGAAACAAAAACAGATGGGCGGCGGACGCTCAGTTCTAGAGTTTTTGCGAGTGACTGCAGTGAGTTACCTTATGGTTGTACTAGTACGCTTGTGTGTACATAACTCCTTTTTTTGCAAGATATATGAATGGGAATGAGTAATGTCTGCATGAATGGGTTATGCTGGGCAGATGTAAATATAGGTTAACCCCAATAGTTTGTTAGGATGTGTCTGTGTGTGAGCAGACAAATTGCTGGCCTTGCTTGTGTGTAGGGAAGAGGGTTGGTGATAGTATATTGGTACCGCTCTCTTCCTGGCATGTTGTGTAAGAGATACAGGGTTGTTTTAGTCAGTAGAAGGTGCACATCATGACCACTCATCTAGGTAAATTAAATTCCGGGTGGACAAAATCCTACACTACCTCAGGTTCCGGTTCCGAATAGTGCATATAAAGTGTTTTCCCTGTCGTAAAAAAAAGGGTTTTAGTACCAAGCTAGTTTTAGAAAATGGATCTAAAAAGGGCAGAGCTTAGCGGTTTAGCAACCCTGGTTAAGATTCGTTGACCAGGAAAATTCTTGGGAAGATTACGCGCGCTCTTAGTAATGCAGACTACAACTCTTATGGTCGTTTTCGACCCCACAGTTAGTTACGGGTTTGTTTTTATTATTCTAATGGTAAACTTTAAGAGACAAACTTAACTACGCAGAATTAAGCTTCTAACGTTCGTATGCTTTAAAGGATAGATAATCAATGTCAAACTTAATTTAAAAATCTTTAGACACCTTTATTTTTCCTGCATTCTGAAAGTCATCACTTGTTACTCCAATCTAAAAAGTTCGTTACCTAATGTTGCTGCTATAAACGAGGTCAATTTCAATATTCTGTTTAATGTTTAAAGTATGTGAATGCATTGCTCTTGACCTGGTTTTTCATTAAATTTACAGTCATATCATTTTGGATCATTAGCGAACTTGGTTTTAGCCTAGTATGGGTTTGCAAGCTGCAGAGACTAGATTTGTAATGATCATTGTTGTAGGAAACGTCAAAAAAAGGCCGCTGACTGGCTGGACGGCGAATCAAACCCGGATCTCTTTCTTGCCGGGCGACTGCTTGTAATCCACTAAGCTATCCAGGGTTCCAATCTATCTCCCCTTACGATCACTAATTATATTTTGATCTTATAATGAAATGTACAGGATCAGTACTAATAGACGAACTACACAGCCTTTTCAATAAAATCATAGACAGGAGAAAACTGGCAACTTAACGGAAAGATTGCATAACTGTTCGGGAATGCCATCCCCGGAAAGCATGTTCACTCATCAGCCACACGGTCGCAGCACCTCTCGGGCTAACACCTCTCGCACGCCGCCAGACGACTTATCACATCATCAGCATATCGATTAGATATCGATATGAAGATCACGCGATATGACGTGGAGACTGCTCATTGGCGGAATGTGGCGTGATCTCACAGGATCTGCCTTCTCATTACTTGAATTCCTTGTCTCCTCATCGTGGAAAATGCTAATTGGTTGGAAAATATATCGATCCTGCGCGATCACTTTTCCAACCGTTCCACGAGGATGCGGGGAAGTTCATTGTACTTTGAACAGTGAAAGAAGCAACACGTGTCTCAAGTCCGCTCAAGTTTTCTCTTAGTCTACTCATTTTGGTCTGCTCACCATTGGTCCACTCGTTTGGATTCTCAAGCCCACTCAAGTCTTCTCTTAGTCTACTCATTTTGGTCTTCTCACCATTGGTCTGCTCGTTTAAATTCTCATCATTGAAGCGATTCTGTAAGGTTACTCTTTTCATTATAAGCATCTTTCTCAGTCCTTGCATGATGAACATCATCATAGTAAGGCTGATTTGACTCATCTTGAATTCACTGCCGTAATCTCTTCATTTTGTGCTACTCATTTAGTTGTAATCGTTCTGTCGAAGTCCTTGCGTGATCAACACGATTAGCGCAAGGCGATTACTTTCTCATATAAATCAGCAGTGATCTGAATAAGCAAACTCAATAGCTCTTTGTACCACTTAAGTAATCTCACCTTTACTCTCGTGATGTTTTCTTGTACTCAAGTCAACTCATACAAATTCGCCGACACAAATATATCGTGACCCGTTTGAAAAAACTAAACGTGATCATTTCATCTGCATCCACCCACCAATCAAGACCGGAAATTATACGCATTCTCAAACACATAACTATACTTATATTTAGGAAAGGGCAAAAAACCGACCCCACAAATTTATAGGAGCATTAGTCTACTTAATGGGGTTTTTAAATTGTTTACTAAAATATTATCGAAAGTGATGGCTTAAACAGAAATGAGTAAAGATCCACAATAGTTTTGAGAAAATAGATCGACAACAGACACAGTTTTTGACTTGTGTCAAATCGTCGAAAAAACAATAAAATGTAACAAAGCTGCTTTCTAATGATACGTTTGTAAAAAAAACGGCATTTAATAATATCAAACTAGAAATAAAGACAACGAAATAAGGACCCTAACATCTCAGCTATCATAAAAGAAATAACACCGAAAATGGAAATAAAGACCTTTTTTAGCGCGAAAATGTAGCAGATTGAACATGACTGGAAGACAGTTTAAGCCCGATTCTATTAAATGTAATCAAGGACAAAAGAAATAACAAAGTAATGATTTAAGGATGTAGAAGAGGGGACAAAAAGATCAAAGTAATAGCTTACGCTGACGACGCCTTCCTATCATTTAAAGACGAAAATTACTTGAAATAATTACTGTCCAGATTGGAAACAAAAGGCAAAGAATTTAATCTAAGCACCTAAGTAAAAAAGTCGACATCGCTTACAATATCAAATAAAATACGTAGTTGCAGGCTAGCAGCAAATGGATTCAGCATCAAATAGATGATGAAAATTCTCTAACTCGGTGTAAATATCACCGGCGAAAAGATCCTTTAAAATCATTACGAGCCCAAACAAGTAAAGTTCAAAAAAATATCTGGTGAAACAACTGTAGGAGCACTAATTGCTAGTCTAGAATTTACAAGTCTTGCGTAAGACTAATTATAACATATTTTATTGAAACAAAAGCTAAAGCTGCTGCTATCAAGTGACTGTTGAAAATCATGGAAAAAAACCCTACAAACAAATACTAGCAAATTAAAGCTGGATTACCAGCTGAATGAGAATATGAGACGAATGTGCAACGTTTAAGACTTAGTGCGATGAGCCCGCTAAAAGAGGAAAGGTTGACAAGATCATGTAGCGAGATTAAAAAAAGACCAATTCACAAAGAAAGCACAAACACTGTATCTAAACACTAGCAAGCTACCGGGAAAACCGATAAAACGACGGTATGAAAACTGGACCAACTTCTAGAAAGAGCTATAGTTAAAGAATGAAAATAACAGTGTACTAAACTAAGAACAAGAAGAAGAAGATGCATATAGATGTAGATTGGGCGTTTATGTTTTTTCACAATCATAAGTATTCGGTCTTCTTAACATTAGATTTTTTTCTTCTCAGTTTAAGACAACGTCCTGTTCTTTTTCAAAGTTTTATCTACATCTCCTGCGATTAGGAAATCCAGTTTTTATACCATGACTACGATCCATGTACCATCGACTAAAGCGGCTGCGTGCGTTCTCACTGTTATTCTTGATATAAGTTTATGTATAGAACTCTTGAATAGAGTTCTCTACTTATGTTTAATTTATAAATTTCTGCTTGTTTGTTGGATAGTTGATAACTACGATCACTGTAGCATCGACAATGGCGACTGCGTGCTTTCGCGGGTTTTTTCAATAGAGACATGGATACTTACATTTTTCCCGCTACGCAGGTTGCTCTTATATATCTTCGCTAACAGTGGAGAAGGAACCTGCTAAAAGCTTCAAAATTTACTCAAAACTTAAACATATTATCGAGAAATTCCTGACTTCTAAATAAACAGATACCTTTCTATAAATCCTAAAAAAACATAGACATAGCTCTGTAGTTTTCTACAATAGAAAAGCGGTTTGCGAAAAAAATTTACTTGCAGCACTTTTATTCACCCATTTGACATTATCTTTAGGCGCTAATCAACACTTAAAGAAACTAAACAAGCATGTTAACCAATCAAGCTGATATCGTCACCAGAAAATTTAAACTAAACTGTAGCATCGATTAAAAGTACGTAAAGTTTAGTAAAAATTACCAGATTTTAACAGTAAAAAAGTTATTACGTGCGAGAGAACTTTATTAAAAATAATAGATGAAGTGTGACGTCCCGCAATGTTTTTAATATTACTTTTTTGCGGCAGTTCAACTAATCTACGAGCGATACGGTTTCCAGTAGATTAGTTACAAAATTAATAAAATAATGCATACTAGTAAGAATGAACCCAGAATGCCTTACTTAGGTAGCGCGTCAACATACCTCAGCGATATAATAAATAAATAAAGAAATAATCTTTTGAAACTGGTCTTAAACCAAATCAAAGGTAAAGTGAAGCGTTTCGGGGTATGTATTTGGTGTTGGATTTAATTCATAGCGTTTTTTAATTAAAAAATAACGATTTATTTGAAATGAAAGTAAAAAATTACATTATTGAAAATACTGCTCATCGCTTGCCACTACTTTTTCCCATTTTTCACGTAACTGTCGAATACCCCGTCGAAAAAACTCTTCGTCCTTAGAGGCAATCCATGAATAGATCCAAATTTGGCAATTCTCATAACACATTACTGACCGGTCACAAGTTAACTCGTGTTTTCGTGGCCAAGCGTTGGTGACCGCTCACGAGTAAACACGTGATGCGCTTTTTTCCGCATCGTTATTGTTCTCGCGACGCATCGCTGGAAATCATGCATTGCAATTATTTAGTCTGCATACCTCGAACTGAGTCTCTTGCTTAAAAGGCCGGACAAATTACATTCTTAGATATAAAAAAAATTTCAACAATGACCGAAGGCCTTACTGAAGAATTCTTTAGCGAAGTATACACAGATGTTTTCTCTGATTGTTCCAGTGATTGTGAATCAAATTCTGGTAACTTTGAACACGATAATGTATCAGAAGATAGTGAATCTGATGTTAGGCTTCCAAAATCTCGAAGAAAAAATGTAATACTATCAGATAGCGATTTATATGTTAAATAATATATAAAGTTTATTAAAGTTTATTTATATTGATTTGCTTTCACATCCGCTTTCAAAACAATAGCCGGCCACATGAGGTAAATTTTCAGAAAAGTTGCCAGTCAGCAATGTGATAAGATGTTAATTTTTCCCCTGATAAGCCATGAGCCATTGATCGAAATAGGTAGTAATCCGAAGGGGCAATATCCGGAGAATACAGCGGGTTGGTTAAGATTTCCCATTTCAATGTTTCCAGGTATCTTTTCATTGGTTTCGCCACGCGAGGTTGAGCATTGTCGTGCAGTAAATAACTTTATCGTGCCTTTTGTTCCATTTCAGCCGTTTTTTCTTCAATTCACGACTTAAACGCATGAATTGTAATCGGTAGCGATCCCAAGTGATGGTTTCATTGGGTTTTACCAATTCATAATGTTACGTCTCAACTGACGAGTAATGGAAAGTATTATTGCTAAGCCTGTATGGCCACTCTGCGTTCACCGAGTTTAGCCGGGACCAGGCAGGTTCGTTTTCCGAAGACCAAGAAGCCATTAAAAATGACACGACAAGGATATTTTATAGGATTTTTTCGGGTTATTGCACGGTAAAAAGGATGAAGTTATAAAACACTATGGGCAGTTATTTAGAACGTTGGGAAAGTATATTAGTAAATTGACTATGCGGTTAATTAATTTATTATGTATATGATTGAAATTCTTGTCAGTGTTAATTTAATTCTACTCTCGATGTAATGAGTTATAGTCTCTATTAAGTTGATTTTATTATTTACTTTAGTTAAAATGATTTTATTAATTATTCCTTTGCCGACTACTTACTGTAGTTGTTGTGGACCTTTGGACTTTACCAAACTCCTTCGTTCTAAGGTAAATGGTGAGGTCGGATGGAAGCGTCGATGATCAGAACCACGTTGATCTGCGATATAGGTGGTTTCTCACACAGGTTAATTGGTTCACAAGCACAATAATAAAGATTCACCAAATAAAAGTATTAAGGAAATGTATTTCCAAATCAAAATAGAGCAGGAATTATAACTTTGTACAAGCAGAAATAATATAAATTTGGAATGTAAAATAAAATAAGTCAAATTATAAGATATAATGTTGTGAACAAAACGAGAACAAAAACATGGACTAGTTTTATCAATAAGCTAATAGTTGAATCTGATGAGTAAGAACCTTAAGTAAGAATGAAATAATGCAAGCAAATACTCGAATAAGAGAATATTTGAATAAGAGAATAAGTGACTATGTGAAAAAAAGTGAAAAAAGAGTGACGCGCGGGCCAAAAGGTCCCTCCTTATATAACCTTAAGACATAAAGAAAAAAGTGGAGGACCTCCCTACTCCTACCAAGTTCTGTTTTCTTTCTGGAATTGTTTTTACCAAAGATTTCTCTATTTGGAAAAGGCTCCAATCCGGCTATATCATAAATCAATTATCTTCGTCACTTGATAGGATATCCGCTTTGTTCAACACTGCCCATGGCGGCTATTGTCCAGTAGGTTTCTCCTTTCGACCCCCGGGGCAACAGTTACATTTGTTCTTCATCACGCTATCAGGCTTTAAATTATTACTCACATATGAACTAACTTATCACTAGCTTAATATTTTTGGGATCACGCATTACTCCTCACACATTCATTTCCTCTTATCCATTTTTTCTTATTTCGTTATATTACCATAGCATATGTGCAGGAGCACCAGTTAATCATAATTATACCATTCCTTAGGACTAATACAACCACGACCCAAGCCACGTCTACGCCTATGGTTTTCCAGAACTTAGAATAACAGTGACTTTCTCTGGGGAGAGCGAAGGGGTATTTGATGGACACTGGACACTTTGGTGTCATGATTCTCATTCCAACAACACGTTTCGAGATCCTTCGGTCTTTCCAGGCTCAGGTTCTAGAAAGCATATGCCTTTCTTCCATTTCAACTTTCCTTATTCTTTTATTTATATTACTGATATGGTTATTGGAGAGGGCGTATGTCATCGGCCAACGATTTCTGTGTATGGTTTCTAAGAGTTGATAATTTATATTTCCTTTTCCTTTCACGAGTATGTTTCATTCGATGTTCCGATTATCAAAATGAGTTTCAAGTTTTCTTCTGAATATTTATTCGTTATAATATTATTTTACGTTTAGTTAATTTCTCTTATTTATATTACTGGTATTATTTAGTGGTTCATTTATTTAAATTATTGAAGGTAATTGTTATTTATTTTTATATTAATACTTAGATCAGAGAAAATGGTTGTTGTTAACTTTTATATTAACCACTAGAATCTGGTTGATCAGACTTCTATATAATTATTATGTATTGTTTAATAAAATATTCCTTTAAATAACTAGAAATTGTACTACTCGTGCTTTAGTTATACTACTGGCAAAAAAATAATGTGGGAAATCGTGGCGGGGCGTCACAATAATAAACTGCACCTTGTTGATCCCACTAAATGCAAAGGAGGAGATTAGATGCATGAATATAGCGTTTTGCTACTGATGATGATGATGGTTGTCCGGGCTTAACCCATGATTTTCTACGCTTAGGCTTGTCGTAATTTATCAACTTTTCATCACTAGTAACAATACGATGTAAAAAACTTTCTCTTTTGTGTAGTTCCCGCAAAAACACTTTATTTGGGACAAACTTCAACACATTTAAATAATAGTAACATGATGTTATTAACAATTAAAACATAATATTTGTCGTAGAAATAAAACCTTGTTAGAGCTGGTTTACGATAAATTTGTTTCTGAAGGTGAAAACAGAATACTTTAAAACTCATGTCATCTTTAGTTTAACGCTACAAGTTAATTCCAACATCTAATATTAGAAATGTAGGCGTAACGCAAGGCTTACATTGTCGATCAGAAGAAGGTAAAATTTACTGATGTCATTAACTTAGACTCTTGTCATTCATTTCTAGAATTAGATCAAAACCTATGTAAGCAAGAAGCTTAAAGCTAAAGGTTAATTGTAGATGCTGGAGTATGAATTGTGGTTTGTTTATTGTAGAATGTAGATTTTGGATTGTCGCTTTCTTCTTTTTTTTTGTCGCACAGGAAAAAGTTAGTTTTAGAAGATTGGATTTTATTTTACGTATTAAGTTTAAAAATTGTTCTGACTTTTCTTTGAACATATTCAGCTAATTTGTAATAATGAATAACTGTTAATTAAAAATTTACTTTTTGTGTTTTTATTTTTCGTGTTGTCATCTGATCGTTATAGAACCATATAGAAAGTAATTTTAAGTATCGTCCTTATTTTAAGTTTCTTAAGTTTATATAAATGAAAAAATAACAAGTTATCTTAGCAGTATTGCCTTCCAATCACTATCCTGCTTTTTCTGTATTGCCTCTAGCACGCGTAAATCTCGCCTAATTTGTCATTTTTGTTGTTGCCTAATATTTAAATGAACTAGCTTGCCTGATCCCAGCAAATCTTGGTGAATGCTAAGTTGCAACAAAAGGCTAAGCCTTATTATTTTAATTTATTCGTCTGTTGTGACGTAACACTATAATTTCTTCCAGTTTTCAGTATATTTTTTACAGAATAACTGTTAGAAATATTTTTAGTGTTAAGTTAAGATTATATACACGATTTGTTATTTGTTATATACACGATTGTTTTCTATCGACATTAACCTTCAAAAACACCTAAGTCTCATTCTGTCAAAATAATAGCGTCATAGTCGTTTACATCAAGTTTCGTTTCAAATAAAGAGCATTTGCAGCATTCGTTGCTTTTCTTATTTCATCAAAAGAAAACAGCAGCTGAAGAACATCGTTTGCTAGTTGAAACTCATGGTGAACATGCTTCAGTGATTAGAACATGTGAGACATGGTTTCGTCAATTTAAAAGGGGAGATTTTGATTTGAAAGACAATGAACATCCTGGTGCAGCGAAAAGGTTTGAAGACGAGGATTTGCAGGTGTTGTTGAATGAAGACCCAACCCAATCACAACAAATATTGGCAGAAAAACTTAACGTGTCCCGAGTAGCAATTTGTCAACGTTTAAAAGCCATGGAAAAAATCCAGAAGTATGGAAAATTTGTGCAACGACAGGCAGATGGAACATCGAAAAACCATTTGCGAAATGCTGCTTCAACGGTTTGAAAGCAAGTCTTTTTGCATTAGATTGTCAGGGGTGACAAGAAATGGATTTATTTTGAGAACCCGAAGCGAAAAAGATCATGTCTTTCACCTGGTGAAGCCGCCCCATCCACTGCAAAGCGTAATCGCTCTGGCCGTTAGACAAAGCTCTGTGTTTGGTGGGACCAGGATGGTGTGATGTACCACGGACTGATAAAACCTAGTGAAACGGTAAATACGGATCGCTATCGACAACAAATGATCAATTTGAATCATGCGTTGATCGAAAAACGACCAGAATGGGCCCGAAGACATAGCAAAGTTATTTTGCAACATGAAAACGCGCCGTATCATACCGCTAGATCAATAAAAAACACATTAAAAACACTTATTTGGGAAATATTATTGCACCCGCTGTACTCTCCAGACCTCGCCCTGTCCGACTCCCACCTTTTCGCATCGATGGGGCACTCACTTGCAGAGCAGCACTTCGTCAATTTTGAAGAATTTGAAAAATGGCTCGTCGAATGGTTTTCCTCGAAAGAGAAAAAGTTTTTTTGGAATGGTATCTATAATTTGCCTGAAAGATGAACGAAATGTGTAAAATCAAATAACCAATACTTTGAATAAAAATAATTTGAAATTCCCCTAAAAATTATGTGTATTTTTAACGAAAAAACCGGCAAACTTCAACTTACAATTCTGCTAGAAAAAACCATTGTTTCCACCTTTCCACGTAGAGGAAAGGGTTTTGGTCAATGTAGTTAACGAAGAAGATAAGGAAATAATTATAACTAATAATAATTACGCTCGCGATTACACCATTGGAAGAAGAGGTAACTCCAGTAGTTGAAAAATTAGGAGACGGTAAAGCTACGTCAGTCGTAGACAGCTGTACTAAAATACCCATGATAAAGGATAACCCTTCCGATAATGTAATAATCGAAGAATCTGTGCTAACAAGACCCGTTAGCAGAACATCGTCAGACGTAGACCGCCACGAGGAAAAAATCACGGTAGGTAGGAGTAGCAGTACCACGTCAGTCGTAAGTAAACAGGTAAAAGTGATCTTTGGGGAATTAGATAAAAGAAAAAAAGAAAAAAAAATGGAGAAATCAGTCAAAATAACGTGAAAATTAGTGCAAATGATCACGAAAAAAAATTAAAATTAAAAAAAAAAGGGATTAGGAAAGTGAATTTAATTAATGAAATAAAGGAAATTTACGAAAATCACGTAGGCAAAAGAAGAATAAACAGCAACGAAAGACATGTAGAAAAAGAATAAGAAAAGATAGAAATATATTGTGAAAAAGGAAATGAGGAGGTTTCTGAAATGGAAGCGGAAAAATTAGGAGTAGGTAAAGCTACGTCAGGCGTAGACAGCGACACTAAACAAACTGCGCCAGGAAGGAAACCCTTTAATAATCGCGACGTGCGAGGATCTCACTACTAAGAAATACGACGAAGCTACGTTAGACGTAGATCGTTTTAGAGTGGTGGGAGTTCAAATTTAATATGAAGAATACAGTGAAATGATTGTAGATTTAATGAACACATACGAAAATTTATGGGAAAGAGAATTAGAAATTGACGAAAGAAAAAATAGAAGTTTTATAAAATTAGGGAGTTTAGAAAGCGACGAATTCCATAAAGAATAAACAGACACTAGTACAACCGCGACCCATTTAGACGAGGGAAGTTTCGACGCTATATGCGAACTCGATAATGCTGCGTCAGTCGTAGACACGCGAGTAAACCAACATAGTGGAGGAACAAACCAAATCAAGATAGGGAAAGAAGCGAAAAAGGAAAACGATTCCGAAATTATTTATGGAGTAACATAATAGAATCAAGTCCCGAAATGAATTACCTAGATTTTTGCAACCTAAGTACCGAAACAGCGGTAAAGGTAGGGTTCAAGCACAACCCAGTCAATATTAAAACCACCAGCAGAATATTTTTTAATAGAGCAATATCTGAAGTACAACTAACGAGAAAAACTTTATTACTATCACTCCTACGATTAGATAACTTAGAAGAAGAAGAGAAATACTGTGTAGAAAAAAGAGCGGAAAAATATTCTGAACACTTTCACCTACTGGGCGACCCCCTCAGTGCAACAAATGCAACAAAACACTGAATTCAAACAATAGATGACACCCCTACAAACGTCAAACAATACAGATTCCCCCCTAAACAAAAAGAAGAAATTAAAAAACAGATACGAAAAATGATTGATAGTGGAATAATAGAAACTTCGACCTCTCCGTATAACAGCCCTTTATGGATAGTTCCAAGAAAACCTGATTTGCAAGGAAATAAACGCTGGCGTCTAGTAATAGACTTCAAAGGTTTAAATGAGAAAACGGTCAGCGACGCTTTTTTTCTTCCGAATATCACAGATATTCTGTATCAGTTAGAAAACGCGAAAAATTTCACTACTCTCGATCACGCTTCTGGATTTCAGCAGATAGAAATGCACCCAGCCGACGCACACAAAACCGGATTTTTTACCCCTTTTTAACATTATCAATTTAAATGAATGCCTTTTGGACTAAAAAACGCCCCCACCACATTCCAAAGAACAATGAACGAAATATTGCATGAGTTACAAGCAAAATCTCTATCCGTATATTTCGATGATATCGTGAAATATTCAAAAGATTCAACAGTCCACATGCATAAATTCGACTTGTTGATGGAACGAGTAAAAGCTTCAAATTTAAGACTTTAACCTGATAAATTCAAATTCCTACAAAAACAGGTAAAATACTTAGGAAACGTGATAGGAAGTAATAACGTACAACCGGACCCAGACAAACTATTCGCCTTAAGAAAGTTCCTGACGCCAAAAACACCAAAGAATAAAAAACAATTTTAAGGTTTGGCAGGTTAATAGCGTCGGTACGTCCCTAATTTTTCAAAAATTGCTTAACCCCTAACAGATCTCTTAAAGAAAAAGTGCGACTTTTTGTGGACTTACTGTCAACAACAAGCGTTTGACGCTTTAAAAGCAGCACTCTACACACAACCCATCTTACAACACTCGGAATATGCAAAACAATTCTTAATAACCACAGACGCATCGAATAACGCAGTCGGCGGAGTGCTTAGCCAAGTCAAAATAGGAAAAGATTTACTCATAGCGTACACCTCTCGTCTCCTAAACGTCACAGAAGTAAAATATTCGACTATAGAAAAGGAATGCTTAGCGATTCTAAATTGCATTACACAATATAGGCCATACTTATATGGACAACTTTTTAAAATCATTACCGATCGCAAACCGCTCGTTTGGCGCTATTCAGTCAAAGATAAAGCTTTTAGACTCTGGCATTGGCATTTAAAGCTAAACGAATACGATTTCGAAATCATACATAAACCAGGAAAGGTAAACTTAAACGCTGACGCGCTTTCACGTAATCCAGTATTAGCAATAGAACTTATCGCATCTTGGGATACTTTCGGACGGGCCACTAAAATAATCAATTATTATGGACATATTATAAGGACAGGGTTAGGAAAGAATTCCAACAGAATAACCACCCCCCTCCAAGCATCTAACAGATACTTCGCAAGCCCTAATCGCCCCGTTGTAGCTCCGACATTTAAATGCGAAACAGCTGACCCTGATAAAACACATACTATTACTCTCTTAGGCGTTACAACACAATCTAAACGAAAGGCCTCTCCTTCCTCACTCCAGTCCGTTGCCGGTCCTTACTTTCACACCCTCCAAATAGAAAAGCAAGACCCGAGAAAACCAAGGAAAAGGCTCCTCCACCACCGAAACACCGCGATGCACGAGAACCTAGCTCACCCGTCCCCGAGCCATCACCACAAAACGTTACCTATCCCCGCCAACTCCATCTGGACCGCTAGAACAACCCATCTCCTCTTCGTCCACACAACGTGCTTGGTCACCATCCCCTCCGTCCTCGCCTACACGTCGACCACCTTCTTCTTTAACATCTCCGATGCCACCGTCCCGCTCCTCATCACCGCCAATATACTACTCTCAGCCACCATTCTGCTCTCTCTCCCCTCCTTAACCAGTTCCTACGATTCCGATGAACCTAATCCATGTGCCGTACCCCGTTCAGCACATTCAAGTTCACTTTTAAAAGTAGTTTATTCCAAAGACTGTCTAAGTAATAGAAAAGACAACTTAGTAATTTTCATATCTCGCCAAGGAAAATCAACTGAAAGGGTGCCTTGAAAATTCACAAAAAATAGAAACTGTCAGTATTCGAAATGTCATGCCCGAGCGTACTAAAGTAACAAACATTTCACGAGGAAAGAAATTAATCGCTTTGCCAATAGACAATCCTCCTAACAAACAAAATAAAATAATAATGTAAGCTAATACTTTGTTCCACTTCTGATAATCGTAAATCAACACTTAATCCGTTCTTCATTTTCTATAAGATACATAAGATGCATAAGAAGGGTTTCGTAAGAGAACTCTAGAGACGACAGTTTCGTATTGATATATATATTTATTTCATAACGACTCGCAACTCCAACATAATACTTCCGATTCTTTTTCAACTAACACGTAAGACTAATTCGTAAAAAGTGAGCCCCGACCTTTGGTCTGCGCCCCTTATATCCCTTTCCATCTAACACCGCAGCATTGCCTTCTTTTCGAACGGTCCGCATACCGCCCATGTTCTTTGTGCGTTTATCTTTAGATATTGATATCCTAAATAAACATCAGCACGACTCTCACACTTATGCAGCCGCTAAAAACATTCGAACCTAAATCTCCTAGCAATAATAACATAAGCATAAGCCCAAACGTTTACTATAAATTTAAATCACTGTTCAACGTAGTCACTGAATTAGAAATTTAATCAATAAGTATTGCCAAAAATAAATACATGGGTGATCTTCCTTGGGGAACCACGGAAAAAATTATTAAAGATATATTTTCAGAAATTGAACTAGTAGTCATTGTTTGCAATTCGTTAGTACAATCTTCTTAAGGGAGCGAAAAAAAAGACATTTTAGAGAATTATCACTTATCTCCTTCAGGTGGCCACAAAGGTGTAAGCAAAACGTATTCTAGAATAAGAAATCATTATTTTTGGAATAAGATGAAGAAGGACATAGGAGATTTCATTAATAAAAGTAAAACCTGTCAGATGAGAAAAATTACCTAGGTTAAACCGAGAAGACCAATGATTTTTACCGATACACCTGGTTGAGCATTTGACAAGGTAGCATTAGATATTGTAGGGCCAATTCCTATAACCCGTAAAAGAAACCAATATGTATTAACCATTCAAGACTTATTAACAAAATATTCTCGAGTTATCCCGTTAACATCTATTTAGAGTATGTCTACTTCAGGAGCCTTCTATAAAGAATTCATTTGTCTTTTTGTGGCACCCTGACCTATTATCACAGATCATGAAAGAAACTTCGTGTTCAAAAATTTAGCTAAAAAGTGTAATATTAAACAATTCACTACGATTGCATATCACCCTCAATCAAACGGATCGCTCGAAAGATCGCACCACGTTTTGATCGAATATTTAAATACATATATAAATAGTAAAGAAAACGATTGAAATACTTAGCTAAATCCGGCAATGTTCTCTTAAAACACCAGCGTACCCGAAGGAACTAAACATACCCCTTACGAGATCCTTTTTGCAAGACTTGCACGACTACCATTATCTTCCCCTCCTATAGAGGAGGATATTGACACAACATACACAGTACTTAATCAATTTATACGATAAAATGGACCGATTACAGGCCTTAGTGAAACACAATTTAGAGGGCGCCAAAATAAAGAGTAAAAAATATTTTGATAAAAAAGCAGTTGAAAAAAATTTAGAGATCGGAGATGATGTTTTCCTACTGGGATTGAAATAGGGGAAGTTTAAAAACACGTACTACGGTCCCTTCAAGTTATTAGAATTAACTGACAGCAATGATGCTTAAATAGATTTAGGAAAGGAAAAAATCCATAAAGTACACGTGAACAGACTCAAACTTTACAAAAATAATAACTAAAGGTTGATTTAACTAAAAGCAGCTACACCGAAATATTCTTTCTAACTAACCAGTGAAACCTTTCAAAATCTTACCATCAACTAAACCATATATGTTAACCTACTAATTTAAGTTTAATTTTATCACCTCCGCCGCTAACAAATGCTAATAATTCGCTGACTAACCGTCAATAAAAACACAGGTTAACCACACTAGTAGCTTTTACGAATCGTCATTTTTTTTGTCTAACCAGTAATCGAACGAAAAGGAAAAAACGCAATGTACAACTATATTCAATCACGCGTCGAAACAGAACTGTCGTGGGCGGACAATGTAGAGGAGGAAAGAAGGGAAGTAATCTATCAAAGGAAAGCCGCAGCAGCCGCCACTGGTGGAAGAAGCAGAATGATCAGACCTATCGTTCCCTCACCACGGGCCCATTGGGCCATGACAGCACGACGGGGAACTCTCCAGCGGCCGAAGACGTTGGAGTGGGAAGGATTCACCTACAAAATAGTAGAACCTACCATAACAAGGAACGGCATGACCTACCAACTAGTCGATCTCATAAAAATAGTAAACGGTCAGACATACCGGCTTACTGGTCAAATCCAAAGCCCCCTAAAATAATTAATACAACATCGAATGTAGTCGCACTACTTATCAACAGAAATGAATTTAAAATTTTTCCTGATTCCGACTTTTTCAATAACTGGCCTAAAATGTAAGAAATGACGATACCCAATCGCTTCGCTTTATAGAACCTCAAATCACAATTTTATATTCTAAGCGAAACACACACTATATATGCGCATATAGGTACAGAAACCACAGTTAACATGTTCCGAACCCTCGTACCACTCTTTATCTTCTTAACAATCTCCGAAGCCTTCATCGGATTCGACTGTTATAACGGTCTAATCAATGTCTCCACGATTTCGGTACGAGACGTGGGCACCTGTAACCTACAACACAGACAAGTCAACACCACACATACTTGCATCGTCAACTGTGCCTGTAAGAGTTTCGAACGGCAAAATTTCATTTCATTCTTTAACAGTTTGCAAGCTAGGCGAAAGACAATCCCTAGACATGGAGTATGGATAAACCTTCTGAAACGTCGTTCCAGCTGACACCGCCTGCGACTTCTATGGCTACGACATACTATACCAGGGATGGGCCCAAAAGATGAGAGATAGGGATGACATCCACGCGCAGGAATCTACTCCCTAACAACCAAGGACGCAACCTTCGCTTTCGCTCGCACAACTGAAACACTAGTATGCGAGAGGAGAGGATAAGTCGAAATAAGGACAGTTCTAAAGCTACTCCTCCCGCCAGACCTAATAAGGCTATATAATACGATGTCCGGGTCATCGCACGTCACTTCCTAACTATTCACTTAAAGTCTTAATCTAAATCTTACTTGCACTTGTTACTTCGTGTTCATCCTAGTTTCTTTGGGTCTTGTCTTGACTTTTTGTCTCACTTTATACTTTGTTCTTGTAAAATTAATAAGAGTCGTGAATAATAATCATAAAAGCATCGTGTCCTGAGTAAGCGTTAAAACTCATAAATTATATTTGGTGATATTGAATAACCGATCAAGAAGATCGAACCAATACGTGATCTAGTTAGTGGCAAGGTTTGTAAGCACTAATTCAATAAACGAGTTCTTTCCATAATCATCTAAGTTAATCAGACCTGCAAACCAAACATTTTATCCAAGCTGGACCAACCTAGTATATCATTGACTTTAACGAGTAAGTACAAATCACAGTCAGATTCCGATCCAACTCAGTTCACCTCTCGCTTGCAACTCTTTACCTCTTGTGGAGAACCTTTCTCTCCAGAATCCCCTTAACGACTCTATCCACTTTTGTTCTTCAATTATACCGAATTTATTCCATCTTTCGCGTTTTATTGTCTCTTTTGCCATATTTTATTGTCGCTTAATATTCAAATAAACGAACCTGCTTGGTCCCGGTTAAACTCGGTAAATGCAGAGTGACCATAACAGGCTTAGCTTCATTATTAAATCCACTCGTCATTTGAGACGAAACAATTGTAATTGTAAAATTTTTTATAAATTTTTATTAAATCTTTTTTTTTAAATTTTACCACTAATATTTTTCCATTTATTTGGTACGTCGAATATTATCGAATTTACCCCTGTTTTATCAGCCGAAAAAAAGAAATCATCTCTGATTCTTAGATTTTATTTTACTTCTTTTTTATCATAATTCCTTTTACTATTATTTTTCGTACATACTATTCATGATCGAATGTTGCACGCTGCGCTAACAAAACTATTTTCCATTATATCGCTTTACTTTATTTTTATAATAGTTCCGAATAATGCATTATGTTGCATTCGCTCTTTATGCCTTTCATACGTAGAAAAGTGATATGCGATAAGGGACGTTATCAATCGCTTTCTATGCAGTCAGTTTTAGAGTTTTTACATTCAGGCATGATATCTTCATTTTTATAGATGTTTTCTTAATATATATATAATGATGGCTAATAATCAGTGGAATAAAACGTTTTATTAGTTTCTTACATAATTACAATATTTTCAAAGCAATTAAATTTTATACAAACCTAAAATAAAACGAATCAACAATCAAAGCTATTGCATCACGGATCTCTTTAATACGCTAAATATCTTAATACTCCTAACAATTATTATTATCATCAACTAGCTCTCTATATCTTTAATTCTACAAACTTTAATTAATTATGAATCTTATAAATTATTATATATCTTTCAAATTCTTTGTCGTATTTTCTATTGCTTCTATTTACTCTTTCCTTTCCATAAACCCCGTAGTCAAGGATCAAGAATCATGCGCACACAGCTTACATATATATATATTTTTTTTTTAACTATTAAAGACATTCTTGTTAAAAAGTTCACCCTGATAAGTTATGATTGTTATCCGGTTATCATTTCAATAAAAGAGAAGTTTTGTATGTATAATATATTTTTAGTTACATAATTCTATGGTTTTAAAAAAAAATAATCCCAGAACAACCGGTTCTAATATTGCGCGAGGGTTAGATTAGTATGAACCAACGGGATTCAAGGAGGAGGATATAAATAACGAGGACGATGTTAGTAGCGGTGGGGATGATTAAATGACTTGAGGACTTTGGGTGTTTGCATATTTATTCTTAATATCCTATTTCTCTTAGCTGTCCGTCCAGACGAAAAATAACATCGTGTTCGCTTACTTGTATTTTTAAATAGCTTCGTTAATGTATTCCATAGTGCCTTATGCTTACATAATGCGATCGAATTATGGAGACCTGTGTCAGCATTAACAGATGCTTTTCCAAATTTATATTTTATTCCAAAATTTTATTTAATTAATCTGTCTTTACTAATTATGAGTGATTTTAACACTACTTCACTATAAAATGTTTAATTATACATTCTGACACCAGCTTCGTTATTGTTTTCAAGAAATTGATTATCAAGTTGTTGTGGATTGTGTTGTATATTGAATTCTTTATCTATTTTAACCTCTTATAGTAGTTTACAAAAGTCTGAGTACGTCGTCTCGTCATCTATCTCCTCTATTTCTACTTCTGCTTTCTCTACAGTTTCTCACGCGTTCTTTTAAACTTGATTTGTTTTATTACGTTTTTCGTAAAAACTTTTTATTTCTATCTTTTCTGACTTATCCTCGTCTGACGTAGCTTCATTGAGTTTCGCGGCCATAAATTCCTTATATTTTATAATTTCTTAGATTTTTCCTTCTAGCGCAGGTTTCCTAGAGTAGCTGTCTATATCTGACGCTGCTTGACCGTCTCTTAATTCCCCTACTTTCCTTTTAAAATTATTCTGATTTATTTCTTAACCATTTAACTTTTCTTTTCTAAGCATAACCTCCTTGTTTATTTTTCTACTGTCTATTTCCTCAATATTAACTTCTTTATTTATATTTATTCTTCTGTCATTTATCTCTTCTACATTTATTATATCTTCAACATTTATTAAATCTTTATTATTTTTTATATCGTCAACATTTATAACTTCTTCAACATTTTTTCTCTCATATCTTCTTTTTTTTATCTATTCTTTTATCATTTCTTTCTTCTTTATTTATTCTCCTATCATTTATTTCTCCTTGTTTACCTATAGTCGACGAAATTTCTCTAAATTTTGTTTTCAGACATCCTAACTGCGTTAATGTTTTACCTCCTGTTATATTTTTCTTTACACGGTTTTCTACGCTTGACGTAGCTTGACCATCGGGTGTGGTTATAACAGGTGCTTCGATTTCAACGTTTTCCGAAAAGTTTTCTCCCATCATGATTTCATTAGTGTGGTTATCTAAGAATGGTGTAGCTCGGCCACTCTATAATTTTTTTACTACTGAGATTACCTCTTCTTTCAACGGCAAAATCGTTAGCATCGGTACCTACATTATTCCCTTTCATACTTTCTAAAATCTTTCTTAAATTTTACATTCATTGTTTATTTCTTCGTTACATATTTCATTTCGTCTTTCTTTATTTTTGTAATTATTATTTATCTCCTTATCACTTATTTCTTTCCTATTCTTCTCTTCTCCTATGTTTCTTTGTTCTTGCTTTATTTCTACATTTTTCTGCTCATTTATGACAAACGTATTAGTGTTAAGTCTATTCATGTGATCTACTTTATTATTTAACTCCTTGATTCCTTTTTTTCTGATTTATATACGACTGACGTACTATTAACGGATTAATTAGCTAAAAATTTTTTATTTCCTAAGTTTTCCAAAAGTTTTCCTCTCATTATAATTTTATTTTCGCGGTCGTCTACGCTTGACGTAGCTTGACTACACTTAAATTTTCCTACTTTAAAGGTTGTACTTTCTTCTAACGGTCGGATTGAAGGTGTAAAAATTGTCATTACGACCGTGTTATTAGTGTTATTGCAAACTTCTACGTCCGATTTTTTTTTATTACGTGGCAATGAAAATACAGTAGATGTCATAGTAACCGCGTTTTCCGCGTCGTTAAGATATACTCTTTGGGTTAATTCCTGTTTCTTTACCAATATTTTCGGTATTTTGGGGTAAATACTCTAACGTATCGTTTTATTCTAGGCTTTGGATCGAGTAAAAAACCATCACTTGTAAATTTTACTGGTTCGAAGGGTAATACATTATATGTTCAGACTTTACTACTTGTTGTCTTAGATAATTTGCAAAGGGGAGTGTCTTGTTGTATCGCGTTAGTAAATTCTGTTCCTGCATCTGGCCGAGTAATTTGCGCAGTCCTGCTCCTATTGGAGGAGTATCTTTTCGCGTATCAAATCTTTCTGTTTCATAATAAGCGAGTGGCGAGAATGCATTTCCAATGTTCTGTAGTTTTGAATTTTGGTATGTGTTACAAGTTTTATTTTTTTCATAATTTTTTGAGCGATGATTTCTATAATTATTCTGACGATAATTTGGCCTCTCTTCTTGGAAGAACCGTGGTTGTGAATTTTGATAGCGATGAAAATGTCTAATATCAAAATTGTAGTCACGATTATGTTTTCTCTTATTCGCGTTTGGATATTTTGATCAATATACATAATACTTCAAGGTTGATTATTGTTGTTTTTTCATCCATTATACAATAGGTTCAGATCTGTTTCTATTATGTCTTTTTCAATAATTATAGCATTTTTAATTGCTTCTGTTAGTTCGCAATTTCCTGCTTTATTAAGTTCAGCACAAATAAAATGATTTGTGCCGTTGATAAAATTTTTTAATGCCCTCTTAGAACCAAGTTCCACCTTCAGGGTGTTCATTCCTACCCTGGTCTAATAATGACGATTCCAAGTCTCGCGTTTTGCATGCATATCGCACGATCTATTTACCCAACATAAAAATTCTTTTGCAGATTAAGATTATACCTTGATAAATAGCTGATATGCACTTCTAGTCAGACGTTGCTTAAAACATTCAATAAGGTCTTGTACTATATATTTACTTCATTTTCATGTAGCGATTTTACAAGGCCCGGTGAAACTATGAACGGAGATGTTATAGCCATCAAATCAGGGAATTTGTTCAAATATTTCCTTTGGACTAAGCAATTTTTCCAGAAGGGTCTAAAGAGGAGAATCACTAGGTTGTTGTCGAGGGGTAGGAGTGGGTGTTGGGCTGGATTCTGGTTTTGCCGTCAGGACTTCTGCGGCGGATTCAGGCGGATTTCGCGATTTTTGCAGTATTTTTTTGAAGTTCTCTAATTTCTGCCTCCATTCAACGCTTTTCCTTATCCCGCTGTTTTTCCTTTTAATAAATTCCTCAACTAATCTATCCGTTTCTTCCGGAGTTAATCTAATTTAACTCCTCATACCAGTTGCCATTTTTAATATCTTTTATTTCTTGAAAAAACGATCTCGTGTCCCACTTCTGACACCAGCCTTTTTACGTCACAAATGACAACTGTTTTTAAATAGTGTAGCTAGGCCTGTTGTGGCAACTCTGCATTCACCGAGTTTAGCCGGGACCAGGCAGGTTCGTTTCTCGAAAATTAATCAACAACTATCATGACAACAAGCGCTCGTCTGATGGAAACTATTAGTAGGTTAAGGAAAAAAAATGGTGATCGGGAGTTAATATCGCCGGGAGTTCTACTTATAATTTCTTTTATATAATATTTAGTACTTACAATGAAGACGTAAGAAACAATTAATCCGCAGATGGTTTTTATAACAATCAACTAATTACACTCGTAAGAAGGCAAAGTAGACGTTATAAAGTAAGGAAAAAGGTGGATCGGCTTCTAGTCCCCAGCAGCAACAGTATCGACCTTTGCCATCGCCTTTATCCCTTCTACTCTATGCTACTTTACTATATTCTCTCTTCTCAACTATATTTTCTCTTGTCCCCAGTGCATGTATGCTCTTTTCTTATATATGTTCCTATCTCTCGGTGTACACCTCAGCATCTTTAGTAAGTTAAACGTTACATGATACCAATCGCCTACTTAGGTTTGTTGCCATGCAGAAGTGCACACCCAGGAGCTCAGTGTTTCGCTACGCCAGCAATTTAGAAATATTTCTTAAGTATTTCGAGACAATTTCGGTAGCTGTTTCGAAAATTTCTTTATGTATTATAATTGATATTTAATACAACACGCGAACAATTATCTCATCGATAAATCCATGTCTTACTTGCGATGCTTTCACCAATGGTCCAGCCATTATGTTACACCACTGGACATAGCATCGCTCGTTAGATAGGCTATTACTTCGAAAAAAGTAATATAGATAAACGTAGCGTGACGTCACACATCGTTTTGGAAAGCTTTTCAGAAATAACTCAGTAGTAATTCTTTAGGATAAATTAACAACATTATTACATTTAGTAACGTATACAAGGTCAGGTTTACGATACAAAATAGCAAGGTTGACAAAATTTTGAGCGTGATAATCTATTGCATTAAGTTACCTGGGCTTACATTTTCAGTCCAATATACGCTATAAAGAGAAAATGTAGCAAATTTCACAGAATAACTCTTTAAACACCATTTTTGAACAAGTCGTGAAAGATTGTCGTATCACCTACAGAGACCTAGGTAAGCTCCTAGGCAAGTTATAGACAATGTTAAATTTGCGACCTTTTAGCCCTATTTTAGCACACTGGAACCACACAATGGCATTACCTCTTGCTCATTTTTCAGTTAATCAAAATCTGACAAGACTGCCTACAGATAATTGCGACTTAGGCGCAGAAGTTCCACAGAGAAGGAGCGCCTGAGTTTAGCGTCGACATTTAGCGTCTAAAACGCTCAAATAATGCGTTAACATTCCGCATCTAAAAAATGATCATTGTGACTTTAATAAAAAATATTACAAGGACAAAGTACCTTAATAAAGCATCGAAATTCTGCATCCTAGGCGCAAGAAATATGCGCATATACTCAGCAGCTCTGCAAAGATAATTACAACTTAGTCGCCAATAATCACTACAATACAATTGCGACCTTGTCGCTAGAGACTATTACAAATTATAATTGCGATCAAGTCATCTATACCCTCTATAAATTCGCAACTAATAAACTATATATGTCAACCTTATAAGAACATGACATTAACTCTTACTTGTTATTTAGTAAAAAAACCACGTACCATACTTAATACATGAAGGATTCCAGTAGGACGTTTTACTTTGAAATTGTATTTCGAAGAAGCAATTTATTCATAAGATGACAATTAAGATAACTTATAAACATTCATCGAAGAAAAGACGTTGTACTGGTATTTGCGGCGCAGGTCGCTCCTAGGAATAGTTCAGGGTAATGTGACTATTACCCTAATAGTAATAAGCTTCAGTTAGTCTTGTGTATGTAGTAAACCTCCGGTTCATAGCCATTGAAACACCCTACACTTATCCTTGTAGGTAGAAGATTAATAACCAATCCTCGCCACAAGAGTTAGAATTACTAAAAGTAAAACTTATTTAAACTTCTTACGAGATATATGTAGGAATGTGGATTCAGTGCAGAGGTGAATGATTAATGTACACCGATGTTAATTCTACTTATTTAATATTTAATACGGGATGAATAGAATAGCCTTAGAATAGTGCTTCACACTTCGTTCAACGTAATATAAACAACTGATACTGACACACGCTCACCCAAGCCCTTCGGAAAACTCTCTTAATGATCTCTCCCTTCAAGAACTCTATCACTTACTGATCTTAAAAAAAAGCCTAACGCCGCTTATTTATACATCGCCTCCCTTCCACGTTCCTACTTCTTTCCTAGCAACTTCTTGATCATTCTCGATTATCCAACCTTCGATTTTTTCTTCTTCCATCCGGTTCGGAAATGCTCTCGAAGCTTCGACGCAACTCGCGATAAGCCAGCGTAATACGATACATCAAATAAAACTTATGCATATATACGAGTGCCTAATCTTTTATATTATTTCCGCTGTGTTCCTTACTGTTTACTCACGCGGCCCTTTGCTCTTTATCTTTCCCACATTCGGCCATTCTGCAAATCTTCGGTCCCTGAATATTCAGATTCCTCTTCTGGCCGGTACAACTTCACATAGTCTGCCGCTGTCGTTGTAACACGTGGCCCTTCCCCCTTGCCGACATGCTTCACTTCGTATCGGTGGTTTCCGATGACACGGGTAACCTTATACGGTCCTAAGTACTTAGCGATAATTTTCATAGACGGCACGAAATAAGTTCTTTTAATAAATACAACGTCGCCTTCTTTATACCGTCTATTATGCTGTCGTCGATTCTTCTCTTGAATCGACAGGAGGTTTTCTTTTGCCACTGCTCTGATTTTATCTCGCTCTTTTCTCTTTACCAGTATATCATCTTTTAAAATCTTAAACGCACACTCACACTCGTCCGTCCATACCAACTTTACATTCTTCTTGATTAAATCAATTAGAAGCCACGATATCCGAACATAATCTTTTACAAATTTTCGGAAAAATTTGGTTATTCCTAAAAATCTTTGTACTTCTTTACGGATTCGCGGCGCCGGAAATCGTCGTATCGCTACTAACTTTGCCTGACCGAGAGCAACTTTTCCATCTTCTATTGTAAAACCTAGAAAATCTACCTTCTGCTTTAAGAACTGGCACTTGTGCCAATTAATCTGTAATCTATTTCTAGCTGCAACTTCTAATGTTACTTTTAATTTTGATAACGCGTCTTTATCGTTGATACCTGGTACGACTGTGTCGACAACATATGTAAATACAACTTTAAAACGTATAAGCTCCCTAAAAACATCTTCTATGAAACGTAAAAAACTCGTAAGACTATTGCATAACCCAAAAAGCGTTTTATTAAACTCGAATTGACCGTCAGGGGTTACCAATGAAGTATACTTCTTACCACTTTCTTATACTGGTACATGAAAAAATCCATTCTTTAAATCTATCTCGGAAAATACCCTCATATTTACCAAATCATCTTTACAATCTTCAATCAACGGCATCGGAAAATGATCGCGACTTATCTTACGATTTAATGCTCTGTAATCTACGCAAATTCTACTGGTTCCGTCCTTTTTAGCAACTATTACCACCGGACTCGCCCATTCACTCTTACTCTCTCGCACTACCCCCTCTTCCAACCATTCCGTTATCTGCTTATTTAAAACTTCTTTTTCGCGCGGAGCTAATTTACGTGGTCTCAATGTTACAGGTACATCGTCATGCAACTTAATTTGAGTCTCTACTGAAGTCTTTACCTGTTTTGCGGGTTTATAATCTACCACCAAATGTTCCCCTTCCTGCACAAACTGTGGTTTAACATCTAATTCACGCATCGTTATATTAAAAACACCTTTCATCACATCCTCTTCGCACACTGCTTCGGCGTTTTCCCTGTCGACTGATCTCGTGTCATCTTTCTGCTCGGCGCTTCTCTTGGTTTTCCCTTTTTTTTTCATCTTCGTGTATTTGCACCATCTTCACAACTTTTCCCTTTCGAATGATTATTTCCACGTTGCTTAAAAAGTTCTTTCCTAAGATACACTCATAAGGTATCGCACCCGTCGGAACTACGTGAATCTTAATATTGCACATTACGTCGTCTACTTTTATCTCGCCTACGAACGCGCCTATAATACGAATTTTACCATTACCCGCTCCTTCGACACGTTTGATGGTCTTGGTTAATTCTACAGATCCGATTTCTGTAACCTTGTCTTCGCCTAACAACGTGAGATCACTTCCAGAATCTACCAATGCCATAAACTCTTTACCCTGAATAACTACCGACTCTAAATCTTATGAAGCTACGATTAGATTAACCCGTTTTTGACATTCTTTTGCAATGTGTCCAAATTTATTGCATCGGAAACACTTCGGTCCTTTTTCTAACGCAGAACATTGTTTCACACTATGATCGGGTGAGCCACACGAGAAACAATGTGCCTTCTTCGCCTTGGTTGGCTCTGGTCTTCTTTCTCTTTCGACTTCGTTGTTATTTCGGCTTACTGTCTTAATAGCCTTCGACATTCTCTTCATTCTATCATATATCTCGATATTCCTTTTTGACTCCTTTAATGTTCGAGACTGATATAAAATCGTTTTATTTACTTCTTCATCTACTATCCTGTTAATTATGTGTTTCAACAGCGCCCTTTCTTCAACCCTTCCTAACGCAGCTATTTCTTTCATCACGTACATGTATTTCTGCCCTGTTTCGTTCGGTCTTTTCTTTCTTTCAGCTAACTGAGCGTGGATCGACGTACTGCTGATTCTGTTTTTGAATTACCTTGCCAGTTTTTTCTTTAACATTGCCCACGAGGGGATACCCTTATCCGATTCTACAAATCGCCTAGCTGAACCTCGCAGCGTCCGTTTTCCATATATCAACTTTTGCAGGTCATTCCACTGGAGAAGTTCTGCCATTTCTTCGAATTTACTTGTCCACTCTTTCACCGAAACTAAGTCATCTCCAGAAAATTCCGGAAGACTTTCTTTCACGTCGCGAATGGAGAACGACGACGGCGCACTTCGTTTCTTCCTTTCGCCTTCTTCCTCCGACTCATCTTCAGTTTCTGAGTCTGAATTTTTCACCGTTTCTTCATCCGTTTCTTCGTCTTAATCTTCAACGCCTACAACGCGTGCTCTTCGTCCTTCGACATATGCAAGCAATCTGTTTCGTACTTCTGCTTTGGTACCGCTTGCCGACAGCTTCAACCTCTTTGCTGTTTCTTTCAATTCAACGTATTTCATCTTCCTAACCATATCATCGGTCAACTGAATCTCCTTTGCTTCTTGGCTTCTTCGGGCCATCATTCCGTCTACTACTGCATCTGAGCTGCAGCCTGTAGAACCTTCGTGTGTGTCGGTCATCTTGCAGCGTTATTACACGACTTAACAACTTTAAAAACGTATCACTTCACAACTTTGCAACTTTACGACGCTTTCGGTCTGCAACTTTGTCGTCTTGCAGCTTGTCAACTTGGCAACTTAACAACTTTGCAACTTTACAACTTTACAACTTGACAAACTGATAATCCTACAACTTACCAACTTTTCGACTTTTCGACTTTAATTACGTGAAGCCACCGTGGTACTTTCTATTCACCTTTCAATATCAATCCCGGACGAGCCCCCAAATGTAGGAATAGGGATTCAGTGTAGAGGTGAATGATTAACGTACACCGATGTTAATTCTACTTATTTAATATTTAATACAGGATGAATAGAATTGCCTTAAAATAGTGCTTCACACTTCGTTCAACGTAATATAAACAACTGATACTGACACACACACGCCCAAGCCCTTCGGCAAACTCTCTTAATGATCTCTCCTTTCAAGAACTCTATCACTTACTGATCTTAAAAAGAAGCCTTACGCCGCTTATTTATACATCGCCTCCCTTTCACGTTCCTACTTTTTTTCTAGCAACTGCTCGATTATTCTCGATTATCCAACCTTTGATTCTTTCTTCTTCCATCCGGTTCGGGAATGCTCTTGAAACTTCGACGCAACTCGCGATAAGCCAGCGTAATCCGATACATCAAATAAAACTTATGCATATATACGAGTGCCTAATCTTTTATATTATTTCCGCTGTGTTCCTTACTGTTTACTCACGCGGCCCTTTGCTCTTTATCTTTCCCACATATATATATATATATATTTAGAAAATCTCACTTTACTTTGGAAATAATAATTTTATTTCCAACCATTTTTAACGAAGGAAGTATGTACGTTTGAAAACGACTTTAAGAGATCTAGTCTACATTTCAAAGAGCGCGCGTAAAGCTCTTAAGAAATTTCGTAACACTTACATTCCTACCAAAGGCAATGCGTGACTGATTCCGGCTTAAAGAGCCCCCCTTTTTCTGATAAGAATTCTCAAGAGAGAGTACAGACGGAAGAAGAAGAAGAAAGACACCAAAGCCTCCTTATTCTTAACGGAGCAATAGTAGAAACTATCAAGTCACCAAAAACACATATTCCGCCACGGTTTTATATACTCAAGAGTTAAGCAACTAAGAGTGATAAAAGAGCAATCGAAGACGGTGTTTAATAGTAAGCTGACTGAGTCCAGTAGGATATATATATAAGCGTGTTGCACGATGATTTTCTCCTCTTGATTTTTCTTTCTATATTTTATATTTTATAAGCTTTTACTAGAACTCTGTATATTTTATTAATTAAATTTTAATAAAAAAAAAAATAGCGTTTTTCAGTAACCCGATCAAGTCCGAAAAATGACGAAACCCACGAAACTGTAGTAATAAAATTATATATAAAAATATATACGTGTATAGCTTAACATTAAATAGAATTATATCGACTAGACATGTTTTAACATTGTTATACTTGTTTACTATTTTTCATCGATACTGCAGCTGAAGTATTCATAGGCTTTATCTGTGGAAATTGCCCAATAAACGTCTCAATAAGCTCATTGACCAACAAAAGAGACTGTAACTATACGCAACGGCAAATTAACTTTACCCAAGGCTACATCCAATTACTACAAGCAACTGAATACATATTAATACCTGTAATGCAATGCAAAATGGTGATCTCACAAATAGTGCAGCATTGTAAGATGCACTTTTTCACGTAAGCAGTGCCCAACGATTTTGCAGAATTACTGACAAAGCCGACTGTGCGCTAGTAGCAGACAATGCATAATAAAAGAACCTCAACAATCACTTGCTGAAAAGAACTTTTTGACCTAAAGGGTACTACAACTACGTCACGAGCAGTCATTTTTGCTGGGGCAATAGCGAACCATCGTTCGTGTAGAAGCAAGCAGTAATCTGATTTATACAACTCATGGTTGAGTGTCGTCGTACAAGCAACCGTCAAAGTCACGCTATCTTCATTAGTCGTCCTAGTAAAGATTTTACCAGATAAGATAGCACTGCGCTCGAGCACTCTTTAAAAACTACAGAAAGGTAAGTTTCTAGACTTTTTTACAATTTTTCCAACTAAGACGTTTAAACAAGAAATGTGCTAAAAAAATATGATTTACAAGAAAAACACGCCAAATTTATAGCTGGGTTTTGCGTAAAATGGCACGCAACTTATAGCACTTAACTAGTGCAACATTATGCTAAATTATTAGACACTATCGCTCAACCGTTTTTAAGATATTTGCGATTAAACTTTAAACAAATAGTTGCACACGTATATGTACCTATGTTTTGCTTCTCTTAATACAAGCTTTCGGTAGCCTAGTTGGAAATTAAAAAAAGAATTTTAAAGAACATTGAAGCTAAGCGCGATTGCAGGAATATATTTCAGTCAACAAATTTATTGGAACATGAGTGGATCAAATTGCTCCCAAAAGCAATAGACACTAACGGTCTGACAATTTTATAGTCGTGATCCGCCATGGGATAACAGTTCATGTCACCTATAAAACTTGCAACTAGCAGAATTTATTTGCAAAAGAAGCTAAATGAGATGAAGGAACACCTAAGGTTCCCTGTGGAACGACAATCCATTGCTAACAATGTGGTAAGATGTATCACTGGAAAGGATGAGTTATCTGGGGGACTGTTAATTACGAGGCTTCTAAGTGCAGAAGCGCTTAAAAAGATAGCAGAAAGAGCTATCGGTTAGTTATGAAGTGGTTTATTTAATTTTGTATCTATATCTTTTGGACTCAACATAGTTTTCGTTATTTTAAAAATCATAAAAATAATAATAGATACATTTATCAAAAGTTACACCTTTCATTTAGTCTATAGCTGTGGCTTGTAGTTGCTGCAAGCATTGTAAAGCGCACTTACCCATCTGGTTATCACCCTTGCTAGACGCAAACAAACACCAGAAAACATTGAAAAACACCAGGCACGTGGTGAACAAGCATCGAAATTAGGGGTCTACAACACGCGGTGATAAAAGTTAAACTATTCAGTACATATGCAGAATTAATTAAAAAACTAAGAGAAAGCGACTGAGATAGCAAATAATGTAATTACGTCCAAAACAATTTTATTTACAATAAGAATAGATTTGTTATATATCGTCCCGCTACTATTTTCCATATAAATTTTTTCCAGTAATACAAGTAGACCACAAGTGACACCATTTCCAGTAGTTTATACAAAAGTTTAATTAAAAATCATTTTTTACATATATAAGAGAGAAAAAAAATAGCGTTACGTAGCTTACGCAAAGAACAAAATAACCAAGTAAAAATAAATTGTCATAAAACTATTAGCAACAACTTTCTATAATTTAAATAAAAGATTCATGAATAAATACATATATCTTGAGTTGAAATGAGAAGAATTTTAGACTTAACTGTGTCTTTCCCTTGAGCTAACCTTAATTAAACTATAATAAAATCTTCTTTGAACGTTCAGCAAACTGCCTATAACTTTGTTTTTACTCTACCTAAACTTTTCGCTTTTATAACCCTCACGAAACCCTTTAAAATTTGCACTAAAAAGAGCTCTAGCTGTCCCGGATTTATCTTAATTTAACCGTTTCTGATTTTTTAGTTAAACTTGACTAAAATATACTAAAAGCTTCTCCGAACCTTGGCCTCCCTACCAATCACTTTGTTTTGACTTTACCTTAACTTTTCGTTGAGAAAACCCTGACGCAACATTTTAAATTTTGCACTGAAAAGAGCTCTAACTGTTGTGTATTTGTTTTTACCTTACTGTGTCTTAGCATTGAATTAACCGTGACTAAACCATACTATAAACTTGTCTAAATCCAAACAGATTAATATAAAATTTTTTTTTCTGGCAGCTTAAGAAAATAGCAGCACTCATAACTGAAAGTAAAAGAGTATGAGTCATTGACCTTCTAGAAATAGTTATTAGGAAATATAACTGATGCAATACAGATCCTGCCTTGTGACCATATCCGTTAACATAAATAGAATTATATAAATTAGTTACAACTTTTGTAATAGTTGAAAGTTTGCCGGTTTTTTCCTTTAAAAAATCACATAATTTTTAGAGGAATTTCAAAATATTTGTATTCAAAGTATTGACCATTTGATTCTACACATTTCGTCCATCTTTCAGGCAAATTATCGATACCATTCAAAAAAAACTTCTCTCTTTCGAGGAAAACTATTCGACGAGCCATTTTTCAACTTCTTCAAAATTGACGAAATGCTGCTCTGCAAGTGAGTGACCCATCGATGCGAAAAGGTGCCAGTCGGACGGGGCGAGGTCTGGAGAGTACGGCAGCTGCGATAATATTTCCAAATTAAGTGTTTTTAATGTGTTTTTTATTGATCTAGCGGTATGAGACGGCGCGTTGTCATGTTGCAAAATAACTTTGCCATGTCTTTGGGCCCATTCCGGTCGTTTTTCGATCAACGCATGATTCAAATTGATCATTAGTTTTCGATAGCGATCCGTATTTACCGTTTCACCAGGTTTTATTAGTCCGTGGTACACCACACCATCCTGGTCCCACTAAACACAGAGCATTGTCTAACGGCCAAAACGATTACGCTTTGCAGTGGATGGGGCGGCTTCACCAGGTGAAAGACATGATCTTTTTCGCTTCGGGTTCTCAAAATAAATCCATTTCTTGTCACCCCTGACAATCTAATGCAAAAAGACTTCCTTTCAAACCGTTGAAGCAGCATTTCGCAAATGGTTTTTCGATGTTCCATTTGCCTGTCGTTGCACCAATTTTCCATACTTCTGGATTTTTCCCATGGCTTTTAAACGTTGGCAAATTGCTACTCGGGACACGTTAAGTTTTTCTGCCAATATTTGTTGTGATTGGGTTCGGTCTCCATTCAACAACACCTGCAAACCCTCGTCTTCAAACCTTTTCGCTGCACCAGGATGTTCATTGTCTTTCAAATCAAAATCTCCACTTTTAAATTGACGAAACCATGTCTCACATGTTCTAATCACTGGAGCATGTTCACCATGAGTTTCAACTAGCAAACGATGTTCTTCAGCTGCTGTTTTCTTTTGATGAAATAAGAAAAGCAACGGATTTGGAACGAAACTCGACATATTCATCGATATAAACGACTATGACGCTATTATTTTGACAGAATGAGACTTAAGTGTTTTTGGAGGTTAATGTCAATAGAAAACAACTAATCATAGAAATGCCTGCATCCTGCTAGCGATATCCTACTGTTAAAACCGGCCAACTTTAACTTACACTCCTGGTAAACCGCGACTTTTGTCACTCACTTTTTCGATGGTTTGCGACATAAGTCGCGTGTGACCCGGTTGATACTGACCGTATTTCATTGATTAGCGATATAAGTCGCGGGCAATCCGGTCACCAACTTTCTCTATGGTTTGCGACATAAGTCGCGGGTGACCAGGTCACTAACTGTAATACGATGATTACCTATAGAAGAGACGGTAAAGGACAGATAGTCGTCGCATTACGCTTGACTACTCCTTGGGCGGTTTTGACTAAAACCACTCGAATGATGGAGTCATCTCCCGGATGCACGTTAACGACTTGTCCCAGTTGCCATCTCATGCAGGGCTGACCTTTCTCGATAAGGATGACAATCGCGCCTTTCGCGATTCCCCCTTCGCGTTGGTCCATATCTGTCGTTTTTGTAGTTCGTTCAAATATTCGAGATGCCAACGCTTCCAGAAATCTTGCCGCACCTTCGTGGTGATGTTCCAGGATGACAATCTATTACTCGGGATTTCAGTGTAACTGTCCTCAGGTAATCTAGTCAATGGTCGGCCTACTAAGAAATGAGCGGGAGTTAATGCCATGATGTCGTTTGAGTCCGTGGAAATAGAGCACATAGGTCGCGAATTTAAAACCGCTTCGATCTCGACCATGAAGGTAGTTAGTTCTTCGTATGTAAATAACAGATCTCCCACGACTCGTTTTAAATGGTGTTTAAATGACTTTACCGCTGCTTCCCACAAACCTCCGAAATGGGGGGATATTTTTTTTTCCTTTGCGAATATGGGAACGAAAAAATCTACGCCCGTGTGCGTGAACGCCATGGCTTCTTGTACTCGCGATTCGGGTAAATCAGCCATTTGATATCGCGTACCCGAGACACGGAATCGAATGCATCGTACGCAATTACGTATGATCTTTCGCACTTGATTCCTTCCGTCCAGGAGCCAAAATCGGTGTCGTATCGCGTATAGTGTAGTTTGTATACCGGCGTGATAGTTTCGTTTATGAATTTCGCGGATAATCAGATCTGTTACATGATGGCGAGAAGGCAAAAGGATTAGATGCTTCTCGCCAAAGGTCAGATTCGAGTGCTTTAATCGACCACATACTCTAATCAAACCAAACTCGTCGAGCATGGGACTTAACGCGTTGAGTTTTGCGCTCCTGACTCCCCCCGAAGCTGATAATCTTGCCTTCTCTTCAAAAAATTGTTCGTTTTAGAGGATTTTTAAAATGCGTCGTTCGGTATCCGCGATTTTATTAGTCGATAATCTTCCTCGATATGTATTCGACCCTTTCCATCTTAAACAGTACGATTAAACCTTAAGTAGTCGCGTATTGTCTGAAAATCGCTCAAAGATAGAATTTCCTCCGACACGCGTTATCAGTACTTGTGACCCCTTTATTTCGGGTAGTTCGCTAACCTCGGGAATAGACTGTGTCGGCCAATCTGATTCGGGTCGCCTAAGCCACGGAGGTCCATGAAACCACGTTGTGTTTCTTAGAAATTCGCGGGGTAATTGACTTCGCGATAACGCGTCCGCGGGGTTATCTTCGGATCGTACGTGTCTTCATTCGATGACCTGACAGCGTTGTTGAATCTCTTGTACGCGATTCGCGGCGTAAAGCTTTAAGATGCTCGGTGACCTTCGTAGCCAACAAAGAACTATTGTCGAATCGGACCAAAAAATTACGTTATCCGGCTTTAGTCCACCCGCCGTTTGGACTTCTTGATATAGTCGAGCGAGGGTGAGTGCCCCGCATAATTCTAATCGCGGTATAGTCGTGTCCTTGAGAGGGGCTACGCGTCCTGTCGCGTAAAATAACCTCACGTGGACGTTACCGCGTTCGTCTTGAGATCAAACGTAAATGCAGGCTGCGTAACCCTTTCGACTGGCGTCACAAAAACCGTGTATTTGTAAATTAATGCAATTGTTGACACTTATATATCTTTCTACCGTCAAATTATTTATGGATGTTAACTGGTCCGCGAATGTAGACCATGCGGAATGTAACGCGAGTGTTACCGATTCGTCCCACTCGATCCGCGTTTTTCAGCAATCTTGCATGAGAATTTTGGCAGCTAGGGTGACCGGTCCCAACAATCCAAGTGGGTCGTATGTTTTGGCGAAATCGGACAAGATTTTTCGTTTAGTGAATGTTTGATTAAGTGCTACTGGCGTAACCGTATTTATCAACTGGTCGAGGTACGCGTTCCACGCAATTCCTAGCGTTTTTAAAGTTAATTTTTCTCCGGAGAAGAACTCTACGTCTACAATATTCTTATCTAATCGATCAAGGGCTGGTCGATGATTGGACGCTCATTGTCGAATATTGTAACGACCTAATTTCAGGATCCCGATCGTTTGATCGCGTATTTGTTCGAGTTTTTCGAGTTCATTATCTCCCGTAATAAGATCGTCCACGTATAAATCGCTCTTCATGATTTCGGCCCCGAGAGGATACTTCGTACATTCATCTTTCGCGAGTTGCAATACGGTGCGGATTGCTAAAAAGGGGGCTGACGCTACCCCGAAAGTCACCGTGTTAAGCTCGTATACACAGATTCGTCCGTCCCGAATCCAAAATATCCGCTGATATCGGCGATCGTCTGGATGTACCCATATCTGCCGCTACATTTTCTCGATGTCGGCGCTTAATACATAACGATAGGTTCGAAATCGCAATAAGTGCTCTACTAATTTGTCTTGGATGGTGGGCCCTATCATTAATGTGTCGTTCAAAGACATTCCCGTGGTGGTTTTCGCCGAAGCGTCGAAAACGACTCGCAATTTGGTTGTGTTACTATTGGCCCTAACGACTGCGTGGTGTGGGAGGTAATACCCTCTGGTGGACTCATCGTGTGCTATTGACATGTGTCCTAAATCTATATACTCCTGCATGACGCGCGCGTATTCTATTCAAAGATCCGGATTCGCACGTAATTTTCTTTCGAGACCTCGGTATCGGTGTAACGCTCTCGCGCGCGATTCGCCAATACAGGAGTTTTCTATCCGGAAAGGTAATCGAACGACGTATCGTCCGGCTTCGTCACGCGTGGTGGTTCTAGTGTATTGCGTTTCGCAATCTATTTCGTTCGCGGTTTCCGATTTGGTCACAATCGCGTCTTCTATTTCCCAAAACCTTTCGATTTGCTTTTCTAAGTCGGTCAACGTGCAGAGAGTAGTATCTCTCCTTGTATCACCAACCTCGATCTCGCCGACAACTACCCATCCTAACCGGGTTTTCTGCAAAATTAGGTCGCCGCGTTCATGCGATAAAGGAAATTGTCCCACTGACATGAGGGCTAAAGTGGCTCCGGAACCAATTAATATATCGACCGGTCGCGGTAAATGGAATTGCGGATCTGCTAATCTTCGATCAGCTGGTATGTTTATTAGATCGCGGGGAAAGATTTCGCTCGGTACTTCATCAGCGATTTTCGAAACGACCAGCAATGATAGATTCCGACTATAACTGTTGATCCTTGACCGGATAATTACGTGTATAATACCCGTCGAACGCGTATGCGTATTATTAATCACGCTGATCGGGAAAGAGCAGTTTTCGATGGGCCAACCTAATCTTCGCGCCACCCCTTCGGTAATAAAATGTGCCGCTGAGCATGTGTCTAACAAGGCCCGACACGACAACCATGTTCCATCTCTCTTTCGCAATTGACAGATCGCGCTCATTAATAATTGATAAGGTTTCACTCGAGGATTCGCGTGTAATACCAAAGTTGTCACGTCGTATTTTGACTAGTAGTCGTCGCGGGTTCTTCCTTCTTAATCGGTTCTGAGGCTCGAGTATTAGATGATTCGTTCTGTATTCTTGGATCATGTAGTGTTACATGATGGAATCGATCACATGTTTGACAACACGGTGTCAAACACCGACCGGTTTGTTTGCGCAGACAATTAAAGCAAATTCGGTATCTCCGTAATATATCCCGTCGCGCTATCAGTATCTAACTTCGCGCTGTATTCCTTTCGTCGGGTGACGCGTTCTGGATCTCGAGAGGTCCTTTTCGAGGTTAACTTGCGCAACACTACCTTGTTTAGAAAGTCGAGTATTTCGTCTATCGTCGAAAACACATCGGCATTTTATCGTTTTTCCCACTCGTCGCGGCATTCATCTAATATCGCGTTTTCTATCACGCGGGTTATGACGGTGTGTGGCGTCAAATCGAGCGAATCTACGGTTCGGATTCGGGCACGGGTGTCGTTAATTAATCGCGTCATAACTTTCAGATCAATAATTTTAGGTTTCTGCGTAGCTAATAACGCATCGACGTGTTGTGATAATAAAAGTTTCTTCCAAACGTATGTCGCTAAGAGAGCCTCCCATGCCAGTTTATAACTGCCTTCTTTCACTAAAAACTGTGATACTGTTTCCCGCTGTAAACCTATTAAAGATTCTTTTAGGTAATCTAGTTTTTCTAACTGGTTTATGTCTGTTCACGACCCGACTAATGTCATAAATCCATCCCTATACGCGATCAATTTTTCTAAACTCCCATCGGACTTGGGAATGTTGATACGCGGTAGTGAGACTAGGCGTGGCGTCTCAAAGGGAGTCGCGCACGATGTAGTCGAACGCAAGGTTGACGCGATTGTGTTAGTGTTTTCTGATAGCTTCGCGATAATTGCGTAATACGTGTCATGTAATTCGTCGAGATCGTTAAATTCCCCGTGATCTTTTTCATGCTCGTCGAGAGTTTCATGTAAGTTTTCGTACCTACTCATGAGCGCCTTTAACCGGTCGCTACGGGCGTTTATTTCCGCGTGAGCTAAAGATCCTTCCGTAATTAATTTCTCTAAGCGAGTCAAGCATCTTCTTAATGACGCGCGTCCAATTTTCAAATTCTTTGCTAACTCCATTCCGAAGGAGGGTTATGTTGCTATATCTGAAGAGTTCGGGTCCGCGCGACGCGTATCCTCGTACGCCGTGTCGCTAGGCGGCGTCTATGCTATTCGTTTGGTGGTGGGGAGGGACCGCCACGTGATGACGTCACGTATGTTCTTACTCCCTCGAATACAGGATCGCGCCGGTGCGAGTGTCGTTACCCCTACTATCGCAAGTCTCGATGATGCAACGCGAAGACGTTCTTTGTGATTACCAAAAGTGTTTTTTACCGACGTGCAGCGTATGGAAGCTTCTCAACGCGATCGAGCTACGTTACCGACCGCGTGCAACGCCCCGGGGGTCCCGGATCTAACAAAGAGGTGTTAGGTTCCACGTGTAACGACGAAATTTCCTAACCGGATACGTAAGCATTAACCGCCACGTTGATTACAATGGAAATTCTCGAGTCGTACAAAGGGATACTAATGTTTACAGCGTCGAAATTTCTCGAACGGTTAAGGAAATATTAATCGCCACGTGAAGTACAAAGAAAATTCTCAAATCGCACAAAGGGGTACTAGCAGCGCCCTCGGTGGGGTTGCGAGTGTATGGGAATACTCCTGAAGCGCCTACGCGCGTTCATGAGAATGTATGCTAATGACGTAAGGTCGAAACCGACCGTACAATTTCCATCGAAACGAACATTAACTAGGGTACACATATAAATGTAAAGTACGTTGTATTTCTTAAATTATCCCGCGCATTCGCTTAATGCGGGTAAAGTAGATTAAGGATCATACAAAGATAATTAAGAGAATAAAGTAATTAAAGTGACACGTGTTAATTGATAATAGAGTGTTCAAGATTGATTTTTATTTTAAAAGTTTTTTATTAGAGAAAGAACAGGAAGAATAATTGACATTTAATATCGTTTCTTCTTTTATAGGTGAGTATGTAAATAGAAAATATTGATGATATGATGTAAATATTAGTGAAATAATAAATTAAATCATCCACTTCTTTTATAAAAGAAACTCAAACTTGTTAATAATCTACCTTAATTCTTATTATAAGACAATAACCTTTCTAAAACGACATTACCGTCAAATAGAAGGAAATTCACAATTATGAAAAAACTAAAATTTGGATTCGAAGTGAAAGCATCAGAGGATGAAAAAAGCAATAAAGTTTGCCTAACCTCAATTATAACCCAATATGAGGAATGCAATGTCATGCCAACGGAATTTCAAAATATAAGTCTACACACAGGGCTTGAGAAAACAAAAACTTACATGAGGATAAAAAATACCCTAAAAAAAGGCATCAGAGATTAAGTGTGTGGATAACTTTTTCAGAGGATTTAAAATGGACATACTTGGATGTAGTAGAGAATCTAATTTTTGAGTAGATCTATTTGGAACAGGTAGAAGAAACTACAATAAAAACAAGTGAAAATATTGAAAGTAAAGGAAACTGTATGTCAAAATTATTAGAAAAACTTATGTTTCAACAACAAATTAATGAAAAGCAGAACATACAAAGAATATTGGAGATGTTTGTATTGCAAAAGATTTAACCAAAAAGCTGTAATGCGCATCAGCGTATACAAGAGTTAGAAAACGAATGCAAACGATTTGATATAAACCAAGATATATAGAAAATTCCTAGAAAAAGGAATTCCTAGAAAGGTATTCCTAGAAAAAACTTGCCTTGATTGGTATAGCAGTATGTTGATAAAACATACTATAAACTCAGAGTGGTTTACATGGAAAAAAATTTTTATTGAAACCTATGCAAATAAAGGGGGGAGTCAAATAAGATATGCAATATCAAAAACATACCAAGCAGGATTTCTACTGGATTATGCCTTTAAAAAAGAAATACTACTTCTAGAGGTGAGAAAACAGATCAACACTGGCACTTTAATAGACCTCATAGGGACAGGTTAACCGAATTTTATATCAGACAAGATTGATAGAGACTCACTCCAAAATATGGAAGACTTTTTCAATGTAGATAGAAAATTAGAACACCTCGCTGTTAAAAAGAATTAACAGAAAGAAAGAGGGAAAACAGAAGTAAGAATAAAAAAATTACCATGTTAATACTGCCATTCTAATAATAAAGGAATACGTTTCCACCCAGAAATGGACTGCTAGTTTATACCAAAAAAAAAAAGAGAAAAAAGGATAGAATTCAATAACATCGCAAAACTAGAATATGGGTTTAGAAAAGAATCAAAAAACTAATGTTGACACCATTGATAAAAATTAAAGTACTGCCTAACGACTAAGTTATAGTACATGGTATTCATGACTCGGGATGGAACATATCCTTAATAAATTCTAAATTAATAATAGTAAATGAAGGATAAATGAGCAACTCTGTGAAAAGAAATATAAAAACAATCAATGGTGTCAGAAAAGCTGATGGTTTAATATGTATATAACTGAAGATTTTTGAAATAGAAATAAAAGTAAACGTTGTCGTTATAAATAGTAAATATTTTAATTACAATATAACAATTGGTCTAGATTGCATAATAGAATTTAAATTATGCCTAGATGAAAACTTAAAGATCACACAAGGGAGAATTCCATATAAAGTTGATAAAAATTCATAAAAATTAAGATCATCAAAAATAACAAAATACAAAGCAAGCAGAAGCATGTAACTGTAAATTTCGACGAAAACGCTAATGTGAAAGATTTTTATGTACAGGTAAATCACCTTAACTATGAAGAAAAAGATGAAATTAATAACTTGATAAAAGAATACAGAGCAACTTTTGCAATGGATAAATACGATGTAGGAGCAGTAAAGAATTCCGAAGCCCAAATCGACTTACTAATTAAAAAATATCCGAGTAAAAGACCGTATAGATATACGATTGATGATAAGAGAGTTTTGCGTCACCAACGCAAAGCAAGGAGATGGAAAGGAATCCTATTCCGTATATCTTTGGGTCTATCAGTAAATAGCCATAGATGCTAATCGACCATACACCGTGTCGAGCGATAACGCGGTATCACTTCTTTATTGTAAAAGATTGAGGGGCTGTATCTGTGCAGTCGTAGTCAGTGAGTGTAGTAGTCGCAGGAGTAATAGTTTGTAGTCGTTGTTTTTCATTCATTCGTTCGTTCGTTCGTCCGAGAATTCGTTCGTATCCAACATCTATCGACTATCAAGCAAGCAAGCAAGCATTTATACATATCAAACAAGCAAGCAAGCATTTATAAGTAGAGATTTCTATACGTGAATTATATCGATAATAACATTCCAGAAGAACATTCACCGTAGTCGATGCTATAGTTCTCGTAGCCATCGACTAATAAACAAACAAGCAAACGTTTATAACTAACATAAGTAACAATTGTGAATATTAACCATTACGGCAGCTACAGTTGTGTGTAATATAAATTGGTATAAATAGATCTCATTATCATGCTAAGTGTGGAATCTCCCAAAGTTATTAACCATCATCAAGCAAGCAAGCTAACTGAGGCGACGTCTTTCGGGTATGGATAAATAGCGTAAAGTACCGATCAGGCAACGGTCGTGCAAGCGTATACAGAGAGAAATTGAAAAGCAAGTAAAAAAGTTTTTAGAGAACAAATTGATCCAGGAATCATACAGCCCATTTGCTGCTCCGGTAACTTTGGCATACAAACGCGATGAAAACAGGAAATCAAGGCTCTGTACAGATTTTCGAGATTTGAATAAAATAGTTGTGTGAGATTTTTCATATTTGCACGTATTCATTCAACGGTTTGCCGCGGTTTCTTAGCATGTTCTATACTCGTTTCTGACCTCGGTACAAGTCATGTTCTAGCTATAACGTTGGTTGTTATACGTCCTTTGAACTTAAATGAAACCCGCAGGATTCTGTCATTGATGTAGCTGATGTCATAAAGGTTTTGATGGAATTTTTCATGAGCCATTAGTCCGAACCCGGAAGATGTTCTTTTATGTTTTTTCTTACTGCAATACACCAGGAGATATTTACCATACTTAGAGTTGCCATTGCCTTTCCTCCTAGTTTCTGATAGTCCGCAGATGTCAACTCTGTTTTTTTCCAAATCCACTAGTATTTCTTGATATTTCTTGTTGAATGCTGTAATGTTCCAGCATTCAATTCTTAGTGTGTCCAGTTTTTGAAATCTCTTTTTCCTTGTCCTTGCCTTGTCGTGTCCGTTGCGATCTGTCTGGCTTTAATCCGAGGCTTTTCGTTGGGTCTGTGAGCATTTCTATTAAGTTTTACCCCCGGTAGGTTGCTAGCCTCTCCAAGGAAGTTAGCTGGTCTCCCCATCCTTGGTATTATTTGTACCTAGACTACTTGACTTGAATGACTAGATGATCACTCTCACTAGGGTCGTGATGACACCGCTTAACATGCATTAGAAATAAATCGAGGGGTCAAAACAAATATAGATTAATGTCCCACCTCAGCCTAGCGTAGAATCCATTTGAAATTATTTTTATAGACACGATCGGAGGACTCGGTGAAACAAAATTAACGAAAAAATACCTTTCTTTATTGGTTGATCACTTTACCAGATACGCTTGGATATTGACGTCAGAAACTCTAAATGCAAATGATTTTGTAAAATTAATGAAAAGAGCTACAGATGAGAATAAAATCGGAATAGTACTCACTGATCAATACCCAGGTATCATTTCGAGGAATGTCAAGGAATATTAAGGGAAAAGATAAATTTCTAGTGTTTACGGCAACACATTCACCCTCCTCGAACGGAATCAACGAGAGACTAAATCAAACTACAGTGAATAATATTAAATGTAAAATCAATGGAGAGAAGAGGAAAAAAGCGTGGACAACGATCGCCCAAGAATGCATAGAGAGATACAATAAAACAATACACACTGTCACAGGTTTCGTACCAAAATACTTACTAGAAGGCGAAAACACAGAAACTTTACCGGAAGGATTAGAACAACGAAAAACATCAAAGGAATTAAGATGTTACGTCCTAAGACATTTCCCTTTTTTTTCTTTTTTCCTACTCTTCTTCTCAGTGCTCGATATTTTCCTCGAGTATTACGAATAATCATGTATCGGATTCAAGAAACCATAAATTATCTAAATGATAAAGTTCCCCACCAACATATGGAGACACTCGGATTTTTTTGGTCATAATATTGTCTGAGCCTAAATTCCTTAATACAAATAATCATGTACGCAATGAGGCCAGCATTCAAATATAGGCTAGAGACTGGAGGGTACCATAAAATCTAAACATCCTCGAACACACATCTACTCCTATCGGTTTTAAGGAACCATAAATTATCTGAACGATAAAGTTCCCCACCAACATGTGGAGAATCTAGGATTTCTTGGGTCCAAATATTGTTTGAACCTTAATTTTAAAATACAAATATTCATGTACGCAATAAGGCCAGCGTTCCAATATCTGCTGGAGTTAAGAGGGGATCATATAATCTATACATCCTCAAACACACCTCAACTCCTATCGGTTTTAAGGAGCAATAAATTATTTGAATGATAAAGTTCCCCCCAACATGTGGAGACATTTGGATTTCTTGGGTCCGAATATTGTCCGAACCTTCATCCTAAAATACAAATAACACGTACGTGAGTTCATCAACCAATGAGGGTCGTAAACGTAAATGAACTCACCAATAGTAAAGACAGAGTGCATTTTCCGAAAAACGATTCGTTAAGAAGAGGAGATGACGTGCTGTGGAGTCGGCACGGACGAAGGATATAAGAACGGATGTCGAGAACTGACGGGCGCATTATTTTTCTGTTCGATCCTGCATTAGTTAATAATTCTGAAATCCTGCATTAGTTCATAAGTCTAAAAACTAGTATTATTCATAAGTCTTCAATCCAGTATTATTTATAAGCCTGAAATCCAGTATTATTTATAAGTCCCTTATTCTGTGTCAAATAATAAGTCTGTAATTCTGTGTAACTAAATAAGTTAGTATTCAGTGTGCTAACAAGAAATTATACTGTAATCAGTGCAATATGTGTGTCATGAAACGAAGATCATTCGTTGAGGTGAAAGAATAAACATACTTAATAAACCAAGTTAAGAGTAAACATTCTGGTGGAATTAGTTAAAACCTGTCGGATTATTTTATTAAACTGAACTACGCTGTATCGTTGAAAAAGTATTTATTTACCATAACTAAGAAAATACATAATATTGCAACTAAACACGTGGCTACCTTATGTACCGCGGCGCGCTATCCCCTTTGTTACACCATCCACCAACTTACTTAAAACTAAGTGGTTTTGTACCACTGTATAAGAGACGCCTGAGATACCAAGATAGGCAACTCGCTTTATTTTTTCAACAAAACCATTACTTATTGATACTAAACCTGTCCTAGAACCGACTCAAAGATCCGAAATAGAAACCGACATCGACAGAAAGGTAAAGGTATTCTATTTGGCTATTTCTTAAGCCAAGTAACATCAATTTCTTCTATCTATTCATCTCTGCCAGACTGGTTACTCGTAATTGCTTTCACAATTCGTTTGGTCGTTTTCTGGTAAAGGCTTAACAGCATAAATTAAAACAGACCCAACAATATATTACGCTACAGGAAGTAACAAAGAAAAGAACAGGCAAATTGCATTTTAAAATACGCTAAAAGGAAACGACTACAACAAGAAAATCTTTAATAAAAACAGAAAACAGTTTGATTTTAAGGTAGGAGAAACAGTATTTGCGGAGAATGGAAACAAGCTAAACAGAAAGAAGCTCGATGAACTAACAATAAGACTTGTTCCATATACAATTTTGGACAAAGTATCCAACTCAATATATAAACACAGGACACATGAAGACAGAGTCCAATCTGTACCCCATAGAGAAATTAGTACCCGACCCCATGTGACGACGAAAAGTACAGCAAAGAGAGGCACTGCTGCGAGTGAGGAAAGTTTTGTGAAAATTTTTATCCAGGGAGAGGAGATGTAAAGTATGTACGTTGTACTTCTTGAATTATCCTGCACATTCGCGTAATGCAGGTAAAGTAGATTACTGATCATACGAAGATAATTAAGAGAATAAAGTAATTAAGGAGAAACGTGTTAATTGATTATAGAGTGTTCAAGATTGATTTTTATTTTAAAAGTTTATTATTAAAGAAAGAACAGAAAGAATAATTGACATTTAACAATTTTTTTTTTTTACAATTTCTCATAAGCCGCTGTTAGCCTAACGCTAAGAGTGTAGGTTCGTAACCGCTGTGTCGCAGGTTCAAATCTTGCTGATTTGAAATTTCTTTTTGTTTTTAATTTTTTATGTAATGTATGTTTTATTTATTTATTTTATTATAGTATATTTTATTATTTACTGGCCATTTAAAAGTCGCTCGAAAGACACGATGGCCATGAACATTTTCTAGAAAAAATGTCGAATTAAGTAGAAGTAGAGTCAAAGGTCATGTAGGTTAGCCCTACGCTTCCTATTACAGAGAATTCTCAGGGGTATATAATAAGGAACTTTGGCAGCAGCAAGCGCTATTACTCAGTTCGACAACTGCGTTTATCTGACTTTTACAAATTATTATATCTTGATAATTATTGAACATCAATATATTTTTTACTACGATTAATACTATGTTTTGTGTGTTTTTTTTGTATCCTTATAATCATTTGAATTATGGTTTTTGATTAAAAATGTTTTAGAAAATTATAATTAGAAAATTCACATACAAAACACCGTGTGACGAAACTCCTCTAACATGGAGTGTTGTAGCGATTCTTAAATTATTAGCTTTAAAGGTGAAATTTGAGATTAGACGATAAATAAGACACGTGGTTGAGCCAGATTGAAAACGCTTTTCCTTTATTAGCTGTAAGGGCTAAAGCTTTTTTGACTCCCTAAAAATATTTAATAAAAATAAAAATTTGCTGCTGTGAATACACAGCTCGTTACCTTCAAAGTCTGATATAGAAATATATTACAAATTTAACTTATCTTTTTAGCAGCGTCTTTGTCTAGAACGAAGGTTTTTTAGCAGGTAGAGTATCCCTCTTAAATTCCTTTTTGTCTACTATGTTGGGCGATTTAAATAAAATCCACGCTTATTCTTAAAAGGTCGTTTTTGAATGAACAAACACCTTTAATTTTATCATTTGCTCTCCGTTCGCTCCTTAAATACTTTTCCGTTACAGCCATTTTTGGTTTATTTGAGTTAATAGCTTAGCTTTCTTGGTTTATTTAATTTAAGAGTAATGTTTGTATGATCAATTCGTAAGGGAAGGTGTGCCGTGTCACGCCGGAAGAGGATCGATGTTTCCCATCGTATCGATATTTCCCTATTCTTGTATAACCTTTTCATCTAATGAATGTATTAATATTACAAGTAATAATTCTGATATTAATTTATTCTCTTTATTTAAAATCACATTTTATTGTCTCATTAAATTCAGCGTAAACTACTGAAATTTGGCTAACCTAACCTATACGTTAACTACTAGGTTTTGTTTAGTTAGTCCTACATATTAACACTTTGCCGTCCGCACGATTCGTAAATGTTTATTCGCCTGGCGCCGGCAGCGCTTATTCGGATCACTTGACTTGTCGCCGGCCGTTCTTGACATTATCGGGAGATTATAAATTGTTAAGTCTTACTAATCTCGTCGTTAGTTCTCATAAGTTCTCAACCCTTTTCCCCTACTTTCGTGAAATTTCGAAGATATAAATATGTAAATAAATACAAATTTTGTTTCTTTTATATATTTGTTTATTTGCATTTTCTTTGGTACTTAGTATTTATCTTTCGTATGGTTCGTCTGACTCATTCGAATCCGTTGGCAACCGTAGCGTTCGCCGAATTCTACTTGTAAGTATCTCACTACCGTCCGACGATTCTGCTTCACTCTCACTTTTTTGATTTTCAATATCTTCCCAATCGGCCAAGTCGTCCGGAACGTCAGACAAATCGTCCGCGCATTCGTCGTAAATATTTGCATCGTCTCTTTCGTCTGCCATTATAAAAGGGCACATGAACTTATACAAATAAAAAGTTTGATCACTTGTGTAACTTATTGTTACCGAAACAAAACACTAGCAGAAAGTTAAAGACACTAAAGTGTTGTCACCGACCCCGAGCGATACTGTGCTCACAACACCACTGTGGTGTCGCCGGCCGTTGGCCACCAGTTTGCGCACGTCACCACTGTGTTGTCGCCGGCCGTTGGCCACCAGTTTGCGCACGTCACTACTGTGGTGTCGCCGGACGGCATAGTGTTAACTACAAAGCATTGTTTTATATAGCTTTTATATAATCTACTAGAAACTGTGTCGCTTGTAGTTTAGTCTAATTACTGAGCATAAATAATACAGAAAAACGTGAACAGGACGTCTTTATTTATTATACAGATAAATTAGCTCATGCAAATATAAAGCTTGTGACCATAAAGAGCAATTGTAGATATGTTTTACTTTATTACTTATCTTTCAGCAAAGCGTTTTTTTACGAAAAAATGCGTCTCTTTGTTTTGTAAGAAATAGCTCTTGGGATCTTATACGTGTAGTTAGGTAAGTGTCCAAGAGCAGAATAGTAAGATTGCCTCAAAAAATAGTTCTTAAGTGGTAAGGTCAACTTAGTCACACAAAGCACTTGATAAAAATGCGGGTGTTACATAAAATTCTAGAAAAGTTTAAGCGCGTTCTTTAACACAGAGATAAAATATTTTTTGGTAGTTTTTGACCGTTCACAAAGTACTTTACGAATTATTAAAAATTAATGATAAAATAAAGCTGCTTAAGGTAAGTTTTTTATTTTTAAATTTTTAGTTTCTGTAATTTTTTTCTACGATTTTTCATATTATTTATTTGCAGTAGCTTACCTAAAAGACGGGCGAAACGGTTTCTAATAAATTTTATAAAAGAAAGATGAAACAATGCATTGTAATTAATATGTAAGACTTACGAGGCAACACCTAGTTCTTTACATAAAGGTAAAATGAGTAAGAATAAATTAATTTATGCAAAATTTAATAGTACAAAAAAATGGACTTTTAATAAAAATAAATAAAGAAATGTTAAAACAAACACTTGTAATATTACTAAATTCATAAAATGAAAAAGGCATACAATCATAGATAATCATCGATACGATGAGAGCCATTGATCCTTTTTTAGCGCGTCATTACAAGCCTTTCTTCACAAATTTCTCTTCTAAACATTACCCTTAAACTAAAAAGACCAAAAAATGTTTATCATACACTAAGATAGTTCAAGAACGCCGCAACTAAAAAGCCTATGTGCTCACCACCAGCTACTTCTTTTGGCACGATCACGTAGTAATAGCTGACTTATAACAATAAAAAAGAAATGGAAGTTAAAGGAAATATTGTAGAAAAACATCACGCATAGAAAAAATTTTTTAAACAACTCTGTAAGGTAGACACATAAATGCGATACTCACTCAGGCAGCACGCCGACATATCTCATCGACATGATAAGTAAATAGAGAAATATATTTTTAACCTCGTTATAAACCCAACCAAAAGAAGAGTCGAGCAGTACCAGATAAGTAATTGAAATGTAGGCGCAACGCCAGGCTAATAGTGTCGACAAGAGTAAGTTTAGACTGACAGACGTTGTAGAGTGGAACCTATGTCATCCCCTCTAAGCATGAGATAAATACCTAAATAAGCCAGCAGCTAGAAGCAAAAAGTGGTTCTTCTAGATTGTCACTTCTTACTTTTTCCCCTTGTCGTACGGGCAGGTGCTAATTTTGGTGGGATGGGACTTCTTCTTCTTACTTGCTTCAAAAATTTTTCATATTTGTCTTAAAACTTATTAAAAACATTAAACTATTAATTTACTGTTATTTTAAAGTTTTTTTTGTGTATCTATGTTTTCTAAGTGCTTTTTATTGTTCTGTAACAAAACAATAACCAAATTTTTTTTCACTATTGTCAGTATTGCTAGTACTTCAACTGTAAATACATGAAATTTTACCCAAAACATTCGGCGCTTTTTCTCTTTTATCGCTGTCTTGCTTTGTCCGCTTCGTCTTTAACACGAGTAAAACTCGCTAAACTTGTCATTTTTACTGTTAACTAATATTAGATGAAAGGAACTTGCTTCGTCCCGGCTAAAGTTGGTGCATGCAGAATGGCTACTGCAGGCCTAGTAATACTACTTAAACTTATTCGTCTGTCGAGACGAAACAGCAACTGGTATCTTAACTGAGACTGAGGTTCGTTTTTCGAATTGTAGGAAATAATAAAATATAGCAATCAGCAAGCGTAGTTAGAATAAGTTGACTTAAGAAGAAGGTGAATTTTTAGTCGCGAAATCTGCTAGAAAAAAAAAACGTTTAAACAAAGAACGGCGAAAGATTATAGTGAAGCGTGTACAGTGTAAAGCAGAAAGACAGTAGTTTTTAGAAAAGAGCGAATAATTCTTAAAGCATCAAGAACCACTGACGCAAACTCAGCCAAGATTTAAAAAAACTTTTTTGATGGTATAGCTAATAGTGCTTATAAAAAGATAAATAGCATTTAAAAGAATAATGTAGGAAATGAGAAAATATACAGTAAAAAAATAAACATGGAGAATAAATAAGAAAAAAAAGGAACTATATTATAAAAAAAACCAGGATAATTTAGAAAGGAAAAGTAAAAGAATTAGAACACGGTCAAGCTACGTCAGGTGTAGACAGCATCGCTATAGAACTTGTGCTAGGAGAAAAAACCTTAGCATTTAGAAAATGTAAAATATAATAAGACTACGTAAGACGTAGATAAGTTAGAAAAGATAGGACATAAATATTTTACTGAAAAACATAACAAAGCCAATTAAGTTTTACCGAACGCGTACAAAAATTTAGAGAAAAAAAGTAGTATTACCAGATCAAAAAATAAATAAATATGGTTTAATCAAATAAAATTTTGGAGTAGGATTTAAATCTAGAAAAGTAAGTGTTAATGGTAATACAGGTTTTGATATATTGATTGCGTTTTGTGGGACTCAAGCATTATGAAATACATCGAAGAAAAAGTTCAAACATGCAGGAAAGCCAACGCAATATTTTTTTTGTCTAGATGGACAACAAAGCGAACTAGAATAATCAAAAAAAGCCTACAAACTCTTAAAGTCCTTAAGCAACTTAATCATCTCCCCCGCCACTAATGTAATCTACGCTATTTATATCCTCCTTCTCTGATTTCTTTATGTTATACTAACTCTCGCGCGATATTTAGGCTGAGTTCTTGGACTTTTTTTAAAACAGTAAAATCTTGTAATAAAAAATTTTATTCTACATACAAGTTTTTTTTTGTAAAAATAGTGATTTATTAATATTACCGTCTCACCAGGACAAAACTTTCGATAAAATTCTTTCCAAACTTTCTACATACAAAAATTAATACATAAAAACTAGTGGCCCCGGCATGCGTTGCATTGCCTTTTTTCCGCTAGGAAGACAAACAAAATTTAGGCTACATAATTTCGAATTAGTGAGAATATTGCCTTCTTTTTGCTATGAAGACAAACAAAATTTAGGCTACACACTTTCGAATTAGTGAGAATAAAGGTAGGAGCCTTGTGTTACTGTAATTGTAAAGGGGATCGTGGTTATTTAATCGATATGTATCGTTCGTCTTGTCTATTTACTGCTAATTCGATTTCTTTGCTGCTTTCAATTTAAAACATGCGTTGCATTGCCTTTTTTTCGCTAGGAAGAAAAACAAAATTTAGGCTACACACTTTCGAATTAGTGATAATGAAGATAGGAGCCATGTCTTAGGTAAGTACGAATAAGGTGTAGGCTATTATTTCATTTTTGGGGATGGGAATAAAAAGAGAATAAGGGGTGTTGTATTTGGCTAAATTTCTTTAGCATGGAGTCCACTTCTAATTATTTATGAATTAAAGGGGGGGGGGGGTAAATTTAAAGGTAAAAAATTGTATAAAACACTCGATTGAGCCAAGTTATGTAAGTAGAGTAAGAAATATGTTAAGAGTTGTAAAATGGGACATAAAAGTAATTTATTAACAATACAATGTATACAATAGATTAAAATGATGTTTAACAAAAAAAAATAACCATACATATATGTCATATGTCAAATTTGAAAAATCCATGCTTCTTCACTTTTCATATTAAACATTATTGCAAAAGAATTTCAATTTGAAATTTATCTATGTAATGCTTGTAAATATACAACATTTTTTGTTTTCCTATCTGGTGCAAGAACAAATAAATTTGATGGTTTCCCAACTCGTGAACACCCAACATACAGCTGCCCATGTGAGAAGAATGGATTTATCAAATTTAATCCACATACTTGCAATGATTGTCCCTGGGCTTTGATTATGGTCATTGCAAAGGCTAATCGTATATGAAACTGTAGGCGTTTGAATTCAAATGGAGTATCCGTAGGTATCATGGGAATGCGTGGTAGTAGTACATGTTCCCCTTGATGTTTTCCACTTCAAATGGTTGCCTCAATTATATTATTCATTAATGTTTTTACCAATAGCCTAGTCCCATTGCATAGTCGCGGTGGATTTATATTTCTTAAAAGTAAGATTGGAGAACCGATTTTCAAGCATAGAATATAAGGTGGCACTCCTGGTAGATCTAATGAATTTAAAAATTCTATTGGATAATTAACGGATTCATCACGATTGACAACAGTATCTATGGATTTGTATGTTACTTCTTCATCTGGTATTTTATTTTGAATTGTGCTGTTTATTAAATTCACATCAATGTTTTTGGCTGCCAATATAGCACGTTCACTTACCCATTGATTATTTTTATAATTCTCTAATAAATTTGGAAAGACTTTGTCAATCAAATCATTAGTGGATTTTACAATATCACAAAAGTTTTCTGGTAGTGTAATACAGTGTGTGGATTCGTCTATTTCCATTTTACCATTCCCAATATCTAACAATTGTTCAGCAAATCGTTCAGAAGATTCTTCTTGTTGTAATTGAACACGCATATTTGTCTTTAAAGATATTTTCTTCACATATCGCCACAACACTGATGATTTGAGACATGCATTCAATCCATCTGCAGGTGTTGAACGTGGAATAACTGGTAGAGTTTGTCGAAAATCACCAGCTAGCAAAATGAGTGCACCACTAAAAAGCTGCTCGTTTCCTTTCAAATCTCTTAATGTGCGATTTAGTGCTTCTAATGATTTCTTGTGCGCCATGGTGCATTCATCCCATATTATAAGCTTACATGATTTTAGTATTTTTCCCATACCAAAATATTTGCTAATATTACATGTTGGATTTTCAATTACCTGGATATTTAATGGCAATTTCAATGCTGAATGTGCTGTTCGACCACCGTCCAAAAGAGTTGCTGCAATACCAGATGAAGCAATAGCAAGTGCAATATTATTTTGTGATCTTATAGTTGCCAGAATAATTGAAATAAGAAAAGTTTTGCTAGTGCCTCCAGGTGCATCTAAGAAATATAAACCACTACTCTTGTTAGATATGGCGTTCATAATTGTGTCATAGGCTGTTCGCTGTTCTAATACCAATTTCGGCAGATTAATTCTAACAAATGTGCGTAATTCGTCAACATCGAAATGCGTTTCTCGTACTATATCACGATCAAAAATGTCATTACCAGATCTACTTGGAGCAATCATTTCCAATTCTACCAATGATTTGTTGGTTATTGTCAAACATATATCCTCAATTAAAATCAATGCTTCATTGTATATATTTGATGTAAATTGAATGTTGGGATTAGCATTTATTCTACGCATGCGATGTAAAATGTCTTCACTCATATAGTCTTTATATTTTTTCCTAAGATCCTTTGGATTAGCCGGAAGACATGTAGTTATTATGATGGAAAATAGTGTACGTATCTGCTGTGGTTGAGCTGTATTAGAAGCATCAGCGAGTGAAATATCCCAATGAGCATCGTTTTCAAAAAGATTTAATTTCTGGCAAGCCTCACGAAATGTAGCACACACATGGCCATTAACTGTTTTTAATTCTTGGAAACATGTTGGTCCACGAACATTGATTAATAATAATCTTAGATAAAAGCATTCTGCGTTATTTGGATGTACAGTGTACAGACGACCCAATGCATCTGTGGAATATAAATTTTGGTGTCCTCGTACTGCTTGTCCTTGTTTACGACGTTGAAATTTTCTGGTTGATGCATTTCACGTAAAATAAGTTGGTACTTCAGAGTACAGTAGTGTCCTTGCGAAGGTATCATTTGTACATAAATTGAAAAATGCAGTTAATGTTGTTGGCGGTGGTGACATTGCTTTTGCACGAACATTTTCTGTTGTAAAATACACACGCTGTCCATTTTAAAGATAAACTGCTAAATGAACAACTGTTGGATATCGCTCATAAATGGGAAATGATAAAATGCGCCATAAAGCCTCATTGCTACTTATGTAGCGTCCCAGATGATATTGGGTGATTTCATCATTAGATGCAGTTGTGTTTGCCATTCCAAACACTGCCATATCGCTTCCTTTGTTCACATATTTGCAAATATATTTTATAGCTTTCACTGAATTGCAGTACTCAACATTTATGTGTGCTTTATACGTTTTTAATAGTAATGGAGAATATGGTACTACCCAACGATTATCAATATCAATAGTATTATTGAATACTTTTAGTTTAATGGATTTTCCACCATTTTCGATAGATCGTCGTCTATAGAGTGGATATCCATCATTCCCTGTAATAGTTTCAGTAAGTAAGTCTCTACGATACCGCTTTGTGCACTTGCCATCTGACATGCATGTTGAATTATTATTTAGTGAGCCACATGGACCATGAATCATATTTTTTGTTACTATATCGTGCAAGTCTTTATCAATTTGAATGTCTGGTATTTCTGCAGAGATTATGTCATCAATTTTGTTTGGTGTTATCTTTTCCATCATCCATATTAAAATATGCGCATGTGGTAAACCTCTTTTTTGCCATTCAATGGAATACATCCAGCAGCGCGTTTCTCCAAAAACATGGTGTTTTACAATGAAATCTATTAGAGATTTTAATTTTTGTTTAAATACACGTCCAGATATATCATAACGATCTGATGGTGATTGTCCAGTTAATAAAAGCTCTTTTATTTCATCCCATGCTGGGTTGCATGTAAATGTGATGAAAAAATCTGGACGACCATATTGACGAACATATGTCATTGCATCTTGTGCATATTCATGCATGTGTGCAAATGTAGATAGTAAAATGACCATTTTTCCCAATTCATTGAGATTGCCATCATTTACAACAGCATCACCTAAATGGGTGTACTCCTCAGAGCGCAATTTGACTTGATTTAGTCGTATGTAGAGAAGTCTTTCACTCTCTATCTTGGCGTACATGTCAACAATGTATTGATGAAATAATCGTCTACATTTCAATATATGATTATCAGCATTCTTACGAATCATCGTTCGATATGCATAATAATTCATAGCACTGATCTTTTTGTTAAGTTCCTCATTAGTAGTAGGATTTTTCATACAAATATTAAAATGATATCCATCCTCTCCTTGCCAAAATAGAATGGGATATTGTAATGCATCATATGAACGGTGCGTTTCTGATACTCGCTGGACGACACCATTTCTACGATAAAGAATTATATCGCGAGAATTAAATTCTTCACCAACCATGACAATTGCTACTTCATCGATCGTTGGTGCGTTGAATTGTCTTCGATGCTGGCTAATAGGTGTTTTATCTGCTTTTATTATTATTTTGTAATCGTCAGATGGCATTTGTTTAATAGCGGTTTTAAATAATTTATTTAATTCATTGTGTTGTTCCAACAAATTTTGTAATTCAGCGACAATCTCTCGTTTAGTACTCATATTCAGTTGACACCGTCTATTGATTTGTTCGTCAGTATTTCCCATAAAATATATTCGAAGATATTTGTGATTATCATGTGGCAAGAGTAGTAGTGATCCAGCATGGTGATAAATTTGCCCTTGTACCTTAAATGTTGGCATATAATTAGCGGTATCGATATTCGTTGCTCCGAACGATGTCATTTGGAAGCATGAATTGTACTTGCGTATATTTTTCAAGAAATGTTTTGATTGACTTGTATCACCTGATACTAAAGTTAATAATGGTTCCGGTGGTGAACGTAGCTCTGGTAACTTTACTTTTCCACCAGCACAGCGCAAACCTGGTGTTTCATATGTTAATTTTAGAGCACCACAATATCTACACTCTTTATCCATTTTTCCAATAATTACACTGGGATGAAGACTGTAATTGTAAAGAGGATTATAAGTAAAAGCACATAAATTCAAATCAATATGTATCGTTTCCCTTATCTGTGCATAGTGAATTCGATTCGTTTGCTGCCTTCTTTGCCTCTGTTCACTCGTTTCCAATGATCGAGCATGAGCATTGTGAACTCGATTCCTTTCTTGCCTTGCTTGCCTCTGTTCACTCGTTTCTAATGCTCGACCAACAGCATTGTAAACTCGAAATCTTTCATTCCTAGCTTGTCTGTGGTCACTTGTCTCCGAAGCTCGTTCTTTTCTTTTCTTTTTTGCGGCTATTGTAGATTGACCAATGTTACGTCGCTTTGGTGGCATAATTGTGAGTTTAACTGAAATGTCTTTTAAATTATTTTTCTCAGCTGTAAGTCAATAATATTTGTTTTTATTAACGTATTATAAGCAAAAGTTTTTTGAAAGCATTTTTGTATTTATTAGAATTTGCTAGGGAAAATCGAACGTCAAATCTATATGTATAAAAATGAATTAACAATAATTGAAAAATTATAAATTGAACGATTCAATATTTGACTTACCTAGTGATGTATATTATTATTACCTATATTCTTGAACACCACAATACGTACACTTATAAATTACACTTTTATAAAGACTGTAATTGTAAAGGGGATCGTAGTTTTTTAATCGATATGTATCGTCCGTCTTGTCTATGTATTGCGAATTCAATTCCTTTGCTGCCTTAAATCTAAGTAAATACACATTTGTATGTATATTTAAAAATTTTAAATTTTAATTTAATTTGTAATATTCAAACAAAAAATGGAAAAATACAAATAAGAAGATTTAATATTTAACATACCTTGTGGTTTATATTTTTATTTAAGGATAAAAATTGACCTAAAAAGTTTCTTAAATTAACCTAGTATGTTTCTCTGTAAACAAAGTGGAGATTTTATTATGTTATTATATTAAATTATTGACAATATTTACGTACTTGTATACAATGAAACAAAAATTAATGTTTATAATTATCCCTCCTTTATGCTCCTTATTTTCTTATTACTTTATTTCCTAATTTTTATATCTTTCTTTTGCCAATTTCTTTTTATTCCGACACGTGGTCGTTAAATCGTTTCTCTATATCTTTTGTTTTCTTACTAATCTTGCTTATTCCTTCGTATACCCGTATCCAATCAAAAGTATAATTTGCTCCCTCGTGAAGCATGGGGAGCGCGGCCAATTCAAATTAAAGAAAGTGTACTAAAAAACGATTCAATATTTGACTTACCTAGTGATGTATATTTTTATTACCTAAATTTTTGAACACCACAATACGTAAACTTATTAATTACACTTATATGAAGACTGTAATTTTTAAGGGGATCGTAATTCAAACCACGTAAATCAATATGTATCGTTCGTCTCGTTTCTAATGATTGAAGTAATAGCAGTGTGACGTCGCTCTCTTTCATGATCTCTGCTCACTTGTTTCTGACGCTCATGAATTACTAACACAATGATACGTTTGATCTCTGCTCACTTGTTTCTGACGTTTATGTGCATTACTAACACAATGATACGTTGAAATTTTTGGAAAATTTGATCTGGACCACGAACCGTAGCTCTGATGAAAACAAAAATTTACACAAATATGTCCGGGAATATATTAAATAACTCATAAAATTTTCACGGCGATTAGGTGTATAGTTTTTGAATTCACTTGCGACATACATACACGAATTCATTTCTATATATATAGATATATTCCTAAATCTGCAATAGTTTTAGATCCTTTACATAATCTTTTAAGAAAAAATGTTAAATTTATATGGTCTGAAAGTTGTAAAGCTAGTTTTAATAAGGTATAAGATTATTTATGTACATCTCCGATTTTGGCCGTTTTCGATCCTTCGAAGCCTATATATATTTATACAGATGCTAGTCTAGAAGGAGTTGGTGCAATTTTAAAACAACTACAAAGAGATAACTCAATAAAACCTGTTTTCTATTTTTCTCGCAAATTATCAGTATCTCAAAAATCAAAAAGAGCAATTTATATTGAATGTCTACCTATATAAGACGCTATTTTATATTGGCAATATTATTTGATAGGTCACAAGTTTAAAATATTCACAGATCATGAGCCACTAAAAAATTTCAATATAAAAAATTGTAAAGACGTATATTTAATACATATTTTAAACTATATTTCACAATTTGATTTTACAATTCAATACAACCCGGGCAAAAATAATTTTGAGGCAGATTGTCTTTCAAAAAACCCTGTTTTAGCAGAAGAAAACGAAAATGAAGAATCGAAAATAAAAATTGTAAATTTCTTAACAATACAAAATATTTTAAACAATCAAAAAGAATTAATTTTGGACAAGGCTTGTAAAATAAAAAATAACATTATATATAAAACTTTAAATAAAAAAGATAAAATATGGTTAACAGAAGAGTTCCGTAAATCAATGCTTAAAAATACACATGATTCACAAGGCCATATTGAGGTTAAACAAATGACATTAACCATCACACCAACCTTTTACTTTAAAAATATGCATAAACATATAAAACTAATTTATAGAGCTTGTGAAACATGTATAAAGAATAAAACACGATTTGAAAACTTTAAAGCTCCGTTATCACAATTGGGTCCTGCTTCTGAACCATTAGAAATAGTTTCTTTGGATACAATAGGAGGTTTCGCAGGAAACAAGTCCCCAAAAAAGGACATGCACCTTATGGTCGATCAGTTAACCAGATTTGCGTTTATCTCCACATCAAAAACACAAATAGCAAAAGATTTCATCTCTCTCATAAAATCAATAGAAACAAAAGGCACAATAAAGATAATTTTGTTCAATCAGTACCCGGGAATAAATTCTGCGGAATTTAAGGACTACTTGAAGAACAAAAATATAAAATTGATATTCACAACTGTAGATTGTCCTTTTTCGAACGGACAGAATGAACGAACTAATCCAACATTGGTAAATAGAATCCGATGTAGAGTGTAGGAAAATAAAAATAAGCCATGGTCAGTAATTGCGTAACAATGCGTAGATGAATACAATAATACAATTCACAGTTCCACGGGTTTCTCTCCGAACTATTTACTGACGGGAATTAATAACTTAATTATTCCTAGGGAAATAAATACAAATACAAAGGAAAATCTTAATTTAAATAGATCAATAGCAATACAGAACGCTAATAAAACCCACAATATCAATAAACATCTTTATGATAAACATACAAAAAAATAGATTATAAGGAAGAAGATTGGGTATATGTGCAGAGTAATAATAAATTAAATAGGAACAAATTAGATCCTATCCGAACAGGTCCTTTCAAAATAGTGAAGAAGCTATCTGATTCTATTTATGAAATAAACAAGGGATTTTGGAGGAAAAACCTAAATCTTTTCCACAGAATCAAGTAGGTCTTATATTTTCCTGGTCCCGAACACTTCTCTCGGGAAAGGGGGGATGTCAGTTTGTTGTCTCCCACAAACTTGGCTGCTTAGGTGACTTAGTTACAAAATGAGTCGTCGCGGCAGGCTAGTCAAACCGTTATCACTGCTTTGCTCTCGCCTTGCACGGAGACTAGGAGAGGTGAGACACAAGATCTCGACACGTGTAGATGGACACGTTAGTTAGTTAGAACTTAAAGTATAATGAAGGTTAAGAGTTTTTACGGATCACGAATCCCAAATCCGACTTTGTTGTTGATTCAGGTCGGTATATTATATTGTAAGATATTTATTGTAAGTTTCGTATTATAAGTTATATATGGTAAATTACAGTTCATTTTCTGCATCAACATACGTCGTAATATTCATTTCAAACGAAGTATCAATTCATATAAAAAAAATTAAAGTTTCAAACTTGAAACTTACATATATATTAACTAGTAATTATATTATGAAAAAAGGCCGTAATAAAGGCATATTACTTATCTACATCTGAAAGACAAAGAAGCTATAATAACAAAACATGCAGTATTATTAGGAATTATTATTTTGTTTTAGAAAAACAAGCTCTGTAGCAATCAAGCGAAGTGATATAATACAAAATAGTTATATCACTGCCGCGCCGCCCACAGTTAATTGTGAGAGTGATAAAACAGCATTTAAGAATCAAAGAAGATTTTTTTGCGGTTAAGAAGGGTGCATGGAAAAAACCATAAAAATAGATAAAGAATTAAAAATAAAATGCAAATAAAATTATTAAAAGTTTATCCTACAAAAGATTCAAATAATAAAAAAAAAACTCATGTTAAAATGTGTGACGTCCTGCAATGAATTTTCCTGTAATCAATTCGAAGTAATACAACTAAACAACAGGTGACACAATTTCTAGTAGTTTATATAAAGTACGGTTTACTCATTTTAATTTTTTAAAATATTTTTTTAGGATGTTATTTGTTTATATAATCGATATAATGGAAGATTATATTATCGATACATTTATTTTATAAAAAAAGTCAAATTTTTTTTATTTAACTATAGCAAAGTATTAGAAACAAAATTATTTATTACACATAAATAGTAAAAATATAAATTATTAGAACAACAAATATTAAAAAATGCGTATTTCTTGTACTTTAAATAGGTCAAATTTCTTTTTATCACAAACTGTACTTTACTAAACGCAACTAAGACTCAAGTAAAAAGACTCTAGTACTGTATAGTACTACAACAATACTGTAAATAAGACAAATATGTGATTTGAATTGGATTTAGTAACGCAGCAGTAAATCCTTGCGACTATGTTGACTCAGAAGAAAATAGTGATGCAATTATATTCATCTATGTCGACGACTTATTAGTAGCGTCAGCAGACTTACCGCGCGAAGATGAAATTAAAAGTCTGCTGAAACAAAAGTTTGAATTAATTGATCTAGAGAAATTGAAGGATATTTTGGAAATACACATGGACAGGGATAAAGATTTGGAAAAGATTAAAATAATACAGAAGGAATTCTTTTTAGATGTTTTAAAAAAATGTACACTAACGGAATATAATCCAGTTAGTAAACCGCTAGAGACGAGCACAAATATAAATGATTTGACGTAACAAGTAAGAAATGAAGATGAAAATAGCATTAATCAACCATATAGAGAATAAGTTAGTTGCTTGATTTATCTCGTGAATGCAACTAGACCTGACATAGCATTTACAGCTAGTTTCTTAAGTCGCTTTTGCTGTAATCCAAAAACAAACAATTAGAAAATAACAAAATAAGTTTCACGATGTTTAAAAGGAACTGCAGATTATTGGATAACTTATACTAAAAACAAAGATTGTTTTAAGGAGTATGTAGACGCAGATAAGGCAGATGATACTAGCGATAGAAGATTTTTTTTAGGGTACAGTGTACATATTGCAAGAGTTCTAGTTATCCCGAATAGTAAGAAGCAGAATTCAGTTACCTTTTTCACTATAGAAGGTAAATATATAATCTTTTTAGAAGTAACAAAAAAAATTAATTACGTTAAAAACTTATTCAAACATATAAAGGCCTACGATTTATTGAAACAACTAACCAAAATTTACTGCAATAACCAAAGTGCCAAAAAACTATTTTTGAAAAGCGTTTATCATTGTTATAGTAAACATATAGTTATAAGATATCATTTTGCATGCAAAGCGCAAGAGGGGGGTGATACTATTGTGAACTATTTAAGTTTAAAAAAAAACCTTCTGATATATTAACCAAAACTTTAGCGGGTAGTAAGCATAATATTTGTGAAAAACTATTAAGTTTATGTTAATGCAATCTACGATACCTAGATAGGAAAGGGTTGTAAAAAGTTAGGCAAGTTGCCTATATAGGAGTATCTCAGGCTTCTTTGATACAGTAGTACTACACTTTTTAGTGTCGTTTAAATTAGCGAACTGCGAAACGAGAGATAGCGCGCCGCTGTACGTGAAGCAGCTACGAGTTAAAATGAAATATTATGTATTTTCTTAGTTATATTTTATAAATAATTATTAGCTACATTGCCTAGTTTAGTTAAATATAATAACCTTAAACTTGTAAAGTAATAAATAATTTAAATTATAAAGAAATAACAAGCAAAAAATAATACATTAAACAAATACTTGTAACAAATATAAATGTAATAAATAAAAGAAATAATTTAAAATATATATCTAAAAAAAAAAGTATAAATTACAAATTTAAAAGAAAATAACCAATAATACATAAAAAATAAAACAAATATTTGTAACATTCATAAATTTAAAGAAAAATATTAAATAATACATATCCAGTAAACACAAAACATTAGTATGACGCTCGATTTAGATCATGTTTTTGACATAAAAGTTTTACGTAAATATAACTAAAATTTGACGTATAATCTTGCTGTAAATATTATGATCTTAACCTCACACAAAATTTACATCTCATTTTGATTTCGGTTTTAACACGTTGAGTACCGCGTCACCCGTATTCGGGTGACGGGCATACTTCCGTGGAGCGCGCGTCACCCATATACGGATGACGCTTTTCTTGTTGAAGTTAAATAAGATTTTTAGTTGCATTTTGAAAACAAATTTAATAGAACAGGTTCTGAAGTATAAATATAGAATATACAGCGTAAAAATATAAAAAATACACAAATTTCACTCTACTTTTTTTAAATTTATATAAGAAAACTATTATATTATACTATGTCGCATGAAATTCGTTGAAACAGTCCAAGCACATCTGTGACGATTTTGGGCAATTTATACAATACGTTATCGTTTTTTTAAGGTTTTTTCTTGCTTTTTTGCGTTCGACAATTTTCCTCTTTTTTTTTTAACAAAGTACGCACACCCTTCTTACAGACTTGCCCAAGTGATTTTCTCAACTAAATAATCTATAATACCTACAGTGAAATCTCTCCGCTTTTCCCCTTCCAGGGAAAGCGATAAACGTTTCAAAATCCAAAATGAGGTACTTACCAGTAAGATTATTTCGAAACGAAACAATGTATCAATTACATTGGTCGGCGGCATTGTAAATGTAGATAATCGGCCATGCACAGATATACTCGAGTTACATTGTTGGTATTTTTTCATATCTCTCCGCTATCGTTCTAGTGCGCCGAGAAAAAAACTTGGGCCCGCAGGAAAAACAACGATATGACGCTTGGTACTCAACGTGTTAAATAATAGTTTCTACATATTTTTTATGTCATAAATACAACATTCAATTTCATAGGTGCAAAATCATTGGTGGTATGTTATGTCGACACTTGGCATGCGAATGTAAATCGCCGCTAAATTATCCAGAGGGCGTTTTTTCGTGAATCGCGCTGAAATTTGGTTATTCAGAAAAATCGCAGTAATTTAAAAACTATTTCGTTTTTATGAACAAGACTGTTTTTATTTTATTTTTTTTATCCACTTAATACGCATTTTTTCGTGACCTGCGCTCCAGTGATAGACTGCGAAAAATGTAAAAATATGTAGCCTGCACGCTAAGTGTTAAATATGACATAACCTCTTCAGACTCTGGGCAAATTGCTATGTAAGTAATACTTTCACTATTATTCTCTACTCTTTTTTGCTCGGTCTCTTTATTAGTTTAATATTTAAATATAATTTTTCCAGATGTGCAACTGGAAAAATTCTCTACGTTGGATAGTGCTGGATTCTTCAAAGCGAGTAGTATTTGACTCCGATTAAGAAGTCACTGAGCTGTTAAATACAAGAGGAAAGTGATGCTAAAAAAAAAAATACTTCTGATCCAATTACTATAAAAAATTATAAAGAATTACAATATCAATAATAGAATTAACATAAGCTGATTATGTAGATCTACAAACGAATGCTTTGTTATATTCTTTGAAAGACGATAATTTAAGGTATTGTTTCGGTAATATTATATATTATGTTTGAATGTTTATTCTTATTGAGTTTTATTTGTAATAATTGCGTGATATAAAATCAACATATTATGCTTTATTTTCTAATTTTAACTTAAAGGATTTAAATATTGAAAAACCGCAAAAAAATCCCAGTATTCTGAATATTTTCCCAGTGGACACAAGACGTTAATATGACGTATGATTTACGTCATTTTTGAAAAACGATAATTTAAAGTATTTTTGAAAAATGACGTAAATCGTAAGTCATATTAACGTTTTGTGCTTACTGGGTCTATACAATGCTAGAAAAAGAAAGTCATTTTTCAGTCAAACTTTGTAATTAAGGAGACTTCTTTATGAAATCGATTTTACGTTACTGTATAGTGGAGATTCCTCCAACATGGAGTCCTCTCGCAATTTTTAATAATAGCTTGGTTAAAATGAGAAAATTGTGATTAAATGATGAGGTATGATAAATAAATAAAATGCTTGTTTGAGCCACTGAAACAAAGCTCTTTATTGGCTCGAGGGAAAAAGCCGTACGGCATAAAAACCCCTGAAGTTATAATCTATCCTTAATGAAATTAGATTTACGATACTAGATACAAGAAATTATGAAGAATAGTGGATACAAATATAAAGAGTGTGATACGTAAATGAATAAGAGGTGAGACTCCGTTGGGCGTCTTTGTATAATTCGCTAGCCTTATACAATGGTTATTGTTCGCTCGCCTTATACGATGATATTGTTCGCTCGAATGGTTTTCCGTGTAACCTGGTCAGTGGCCGGTTTAGGAATAATAATAAATATGATGAAAAGGGTCCCCTCTTGGGAAGGGGAAACGTGTGATGTAACGCTGCGGGTGGTTGTTCGAAAGCTTCCGTGAGTGGGGAAATTCTCGTAAGTGGGAAATTCGTGCTCGGTTCGCATGTGTGGGTATATCGATGGTCGTATACTACCGTACATACTCCCCTCGTTGAGAGTATCAATGATCAAAATATTGTGCAGGTAAGGGAATACCTCTTTGGTTACATAAAATATACAAATTTTACAAGTGTGATATAATCTTATAAGAACTCCTTACGACGCTTCGATTTCGTGTAGGCACGAGCTTCCACCGCTGGCCAGGCGGTGGCGGTTACTTGTAAGGACAAGGAACCATCACCTGGTGGGTGATTTTAGTTAAGATGCAGTCTTTCGACTGGAGGTTCAGGGTTAGACTGTTCCGACAAGATACCCTCACGGGTGGAGTGTTGCATCATCTACATTGTACCAAGATGTTGGCAACGCAAATCTCCACACCACGTGAGTTTTATTTTGCTTACGGGGTTATACGACTACGGTCATGTGAGGAAGATTAGCACTAGACAATCATGTCTTAGAGCACTTTTTGAACGCGCTCAGTACTGGCCGAGAACATTAATAGTGCTTCGGCACTGTGCCTCGTTAATGTTTTCAATGCCTTTACTCTGACTAGGTGGTCTACATTGGGATCGAGCAAATTTGAACGAATGCTGGCGACCATGCCTCCCCGTGGCCCCTGCTGGTAACGTTTGCCAGTAGGTAAACGGCTAAACTGGTCGCCTTCCGTAAGGGACGATTCTCCTCTCCTATGATCCTTAATGGTTAGGAGGGGGTTTTTCCAAATGTTGTTCACTTGGCAGAAGGTTTAAGCGCCCGTCAACATCACGTGCAATAAGTTTAGAAACTTGACGCACATAGAGCCAGTAGCCTACCTTCTGTACCAGAACATACTTGAGCTATATATACACTAGTTGTTCCGACAAGTATTAGCATTGCTGCACGTGTTCGGACGGACGACCTGCGTCTTTGCCAGATTCCCATCGTATGCTGGGACGGACATCAGTATATCCGTCCCACTCTCCCATCGTATGTTGGGACGGACATCAGTATATCCGTCCCACTCTCATCGTTTTTGTTCACGCTTTCGTTTGAGGATGTTCTAGCAACGGGCAAACCGTTCTCGTATTTCGTTTAACCACCCCTTGGGCAGTTTTTACTGTCACTACCAGTGCTACGCCATCGATCCCAGGATGGATGTCAATGATTCGTCCCAACTGCTATTGTGTACAGGGTTGATTCTTTTCAATGAGTATGACGATCATGCCCTTTTTTATTGCGCCCCCGGATTCTGTCCATTTCTGTCGTTTTTGGAGTTCCGGAAGGTACTCCACATGCCATCGTCGCCAGAAGTCTTGTCGTACCTTCGTGATATGCTTCCACGACGATAATCGGTTGTTTGGCACTTCTGTGAGAGTTTCCTCCGGCAGCGATGTAAGAGGTCTGCGTATTAAGAAATGTGCCGGCGTTAGTGTCATGATATCATTTGGATCAGCTGAAATGGGACATAAAGGTCGCGAGTTCAGTATTTCTTCGATTTCGATAGTGAATGTGTTCAATTCTTCGTATGTAAACAAAAGCTCGCCCACGACCCGCTTAAAATGATGTTTGAAAGATTTGACCGCTGCTTCCCATAGACCCCCGAAATGTGGTGATAACGGGGGGTTAAAATGCCACGTCATTCGTTTGTTGATAGCGAAATCGTTCACCCTTGTCTTAAATTCCTCCGATTCGGTTAATGCATATAATTCTCGTAATTGATTATTAGCCCCGATAAAATTAGTGCCGTTGTCAGAATACTTGTGAGAAAGTACTCCCCGTCAACTTACAAAGCGTTGAAGAGCTGCGATAAACGCTTCCGTCGTCAAGTCGCTGACCAGTTCGAGGTGCACAGCCTTTATGGTCATGCAAATGAAAACGCAGCCGTACAATTTAACGCGGCCTCGGTTACGATTTTTTCTTTCCTCAACGAAAAATGGGCCGAAAAAGTCTACACCCGTATGGGCGAAGGCGGTTCCCCCTTGCACTCGTGCTCGCGGTAAATCGGCCATCTTATATGGAGTACCTGAAGCACGAAACCGGATACAACGGGTCCAATGACTCTCCGAACTTGATTCCTGCCGTCGAGGAGCCAGAATTGATGTCGTATCGTACAAAGAGTCGTCTGTATACCGGTGTGGTAATTGCGTCCGTGGGTCTCGCGGATAATAAGATCGGTGACATGATGACGTGATGGCAATATAATAGGATGTCTTTCCGGAAAGCTTAAGTTTGTAATCGTCCTCCGACTCGAATGCAACCGGCCTCATCGAGAATGGAGCTGAACGCAATGAGTTTCGCGCCCTTGACCTTTCCCGAAGTAGATAAACTCTTTTTTTTCAGGAAATCGTTCTTCCGGAATGATTTTTAAAACTCGGCGTTCAGTCTCCGCGATTTCGGTCGTTGATAAATCACCCTGGTACGTATTCGTCTTTCTCCATCTCAAACAGCGTGATATGACCCTGAGTAAGCGCGTGTAGCTGGAAAATCGCTCGAAGATAAGGTTTGGTTCGATTTGTATTACCAATGCTTGCGCCTTTTTTACGTCCGGCAAATCGTTGATTTCAGATGTTAATGACGTTAGCCACTCGGATTCGGACTGTCTAAGCCACGGAGGACCATAAAACTACGTGGTGTTTTTTATAAATTCGCGGGGCAATTGACTCCGCGACAACGCGTTCGCCGGATTGTTTTCGGATCGTACGTGTCTCCACTCAATTTCCTCACTAATCTGTTGAATTTCCTGTACGCGGTTTGCGGTGTATAGCTTTAAGACACTTTGTGTCTTTTTTAGCCAACATAAAACTATGGTGGAGTCGGATCAAAAAATGACCTTATCCGGTTGTAATCGACACGCTGTTCGCACTTCTTGATACAACCGGGCGAGGGTGAGAGCTCCGTTCAATTCTAATCGCGGAATGGTAGTCTCCTTGAGTGGAGCTAAACGTCCCTTCGCGCAAAATAAACGTACAAGGATGTTACCGCGTTTGTCCTGAGATCGCACGTAAATGCAAGCCCCGTAACCTGCACAACTAGCGTCGCAAAAACCGTGTATTTGTAGATTCGAGCGGTCATCGATAATTATGTGCCTTTTCACGGTTAAATTGTTTATCAGTGCTAACTGTTCCGCGAATGTCATCCAAGCGGAGTGCAAGGCAAGGGGAAACGATTCGTCTCATTCGATTTTCGTTTTCCAGCAATCCTGCATGAGGATTTTGGCCGTCAAAACTACCGGTCCTAATAACCCGAGTGGATCGTATATTCGTGGATCCCGAGTGGATCGGTTGATAGGATTCGTCGCTTAGTGACCAATCCATGGGTTTCGATCGAGGTCGTCGCATACACTAACTGATCGCGACGCGCGTTCCAAGAGATTCAAAGAGTCTTTAATATTAAATCCTCTGCGGATATGAATTCAACATCGGCCTCTTTCTTGTCAACGTTTTTGAGAATCGGTTCGTAATTAGACGCCCATTGTCGGATATTGAAACCACCGCTTTTCAGAATATCTATCGTTTGATTGCGTATGTGGACAAGTTGTTCGCGACTGTTTGTTTCCGTAATGAGATCGTCGACATAAAGATCTCGCTTGATAATGTCGGCTCCGATAGGATACTTCGCACCTTCATCCTTCGCGAGCTGCTGCACGGTACGGATGGCAAGAAATGGTGCCGCGGATACTCCAAATGTCACTTTATTAAGTTCGAATGTACGAACGTGTCCCTCGTGCGTCCCGAGGATGCGTTGGTATTGGCTATCCTCTGGATGCACCCATATCTGTCGGTACATTTTCTCGATATCCGCCGTCAGCACGTAACGATAGGTGTGAAACCGTAATACGTGTTCTACGAGTTTGTCTTGTATCGTAGGTCCGACTAGTAACGTGTCGTTTAAGGAAAAGCCCGAGCTTGTTTTCGCGGACGCGTCGAACACAACTCGCACCTTGGTCGTGGTGCTGGACGTCTTTGTGACAGCGTGATGGGGAAGATAGCAACCTCCCGTGAATTCATCTCGTATCAGCGACATGTGTCCCAAGGTCAAATATTCGCGCATGGTACGCTCATATTCGGATCTGAGATCAGAGTTTGCAATTAGTTTCCTTTGAAGGCCGTGAAAGCGACGCGACGCCGCGGTATACGATTCTCCTAGGTCAGATCCCCTCTCGTTAAATGGCAAACGGACAACGTAGCGTCCCGTGTTGTCGCGCGTGGTGTTACGTCGGTAGTGCGTTTCGCAATCGTTTTCTCCCGCCGTTTCGGTTTGTGCTACGATCGCGTCTTTCGTTAACCAAAATTGCTCTAATTGTTCCTTTAACTCCACCATGGCAAAACACGCCGGTTTCCCTTTCGTCCCGTATTCTTCGATACCGCCGACGATAACCCATCCTAACTGGGTCTTTTGCATTATCAAGTCCCCGCCTTCGTTGGTCAGAGGAAACTGTCCAATGGACATGAGCGCCAAGGTGGTTTCGGAAGCTATTAGAATGTCGACTGGTCGCGGTAAATGAAACTGAGGATCCGCTAACTTCCGATCAAGAGGTAGATCTATTAATTCGCGCGGAAATTTCTCGTTCGGTACCTTATCAGCAATTTCTGGTATGATAAGCAAAGTAAAATTTCGTTTGTATTGATTCATTGTTGAAGGAATTGTGATCTCTATGACGCCCGTTGTGCGAGTATGCGCCTTATTGATCGCGCCGATAAGGATCGAATATGACTTTATCGGTATATTGAGTTTCCTCGCTAAGTGTTCCGTCATAAAATGTGCCGACGCACAAGTGTCTAATAACGCGCGACATTTAATCCACGTGCCATCTTCCTTCCTAACCTCGCATATCGCGCTTATCATAAGTTGCGTGGATACCGACGACGGGTTCGTTTGGAATACCGGCATTAGTCACGTTGACTGTGGTTTTTATTCGGAGGTCGTCCCGACCGCGTACTTCTTCGTTTCTTTTGTTTTTGTTGCAACGTCATTTTTGTAAATGTGTAACGTTGTGTGATGCATTTTCTTACACACGCGGCACCGTCCTGCCTGACACCCGTCGGAATGCGCGCGTAAGCAATTTGCACATATCTTATGTTTGGCAATTGTTCCCCAACGGGTTTCCGTGGACATGGCTATGTACTGTGGATATTGGCATAACGAATGGTTTCTGTCTCTACAAATTAAGCACTCACGCGACGAAGCGGTGACGAAGGCATGTGCCCGCGGAGGGTTTCGTCGATTTCGCGGCGATTGTGATCGAGAATCGTATCCTTTTCGTTTGTTCCTAAGATTGACGTTCGTTTTCCTCTCGGCATGCTCGCTTCGCGACCTTGTTTGCGACGGCGGATTCCTCACGGTGGGTAATTGGAATATCTTCTCGATTAGATATTTATATAGGTCTTCCACCGGTGGATATACGTCAGGACTCAGGAATATCCACTCGATTGGATATTCATCTGGCATTTGACGCGCTACCAAATGTGTTATGATTGGATTCGGGGTAACGTTTAATGAAATGAGCGCATTTACGCGCGCTCGGAAATCGTTTAAAAGTTGTACTAATCCGTTGCGATCACCCGCTTTAGGCTTCTGATCCCGTAACATTGCGTCAAGAATCTTCGTTATTAACATTCTTGGCCGGTCATATGCTTCTAGTAACGCCTCCCACGCGACCTTATAGTTCGACGCCTTGTTGTGATAACTCTCGACAACCTTATGCGCCATACCCGTTAGAGAGCTCTTTAAATAGGTAAGCTTTTCTATCTCGCTGAAGTCCAATCGTTCTCCTATCATTGACAGAAAGCTATCCTTATACGCGATCCAAGCTTCTAGATCCCCACCGAATTTGGGAATAGCAATATCCGGTAGTCTCGTCAGTCGCGCGTGTTCCGTGGTAGAGGTAGTCCCCGAATTCCTAGAGGTGGTGGGCAAGGTTTTGTTCGCGTTAACGTTCGTAGGTGGTTTGTTCGGGGTTGCCTTCAATAAAATCGCGTAATACCGATCTTCCCATCTATTGAAGTCGTCGGATTCTCCGGTGTCGCCGCCTTCCGCGTCACGCATCTCCTCGTAATCGTTCATTAATGTACTAAGTCTTTCGAAACGTAACGTTATTTCCCTGGGCGTTGTCCCTTCGATCGCGAGGAATGACTCAAGACGCGTCATGCATGCTTTAAGTGTTGCACGTTTGCGATCGAGTTGTTTTGTTAACTCCATTTTACTCTCCGTCGTGCGATTAGTATTGCGGACTGTCACGTAGTCTTATTTACGGCAGTTGAAACGTCTCGCGTGTATTCGTGGTGTGGGTAAGCTACTCACGCGGCTGTAGGGACGTCTAGTCAACGCAATTACGTCACGTGTTTGGGGGGGGGGGCGGTAGTCTAATGCGATTCCGTCACGCGTGTCTTTCGAGCCCGAGCTTGTCGCGAGATGGCGCGCCTACAAAACGTCGCTGTACGTGCGTCGAGCCGCTGAAAGTCAGTTATTTGTTTAAGAAAAGGCGTTCCTTGAGAGAGGAGGGTAACCGTCGCCCCACTACCTCGTTCTACCGTTACAAAAAAGAATTCCTTCTTTACACGCGTTTCTAATCGAACCGCCGAAAATTAATTCGTGTCGCGGGACAAAGAGTTTCTCGGAAGAGTGGCGTAATCGCTCTCCCCGCTGTACTACTCGACGATTAACAAAATAAATGACCCTTGACGCGAAATTATATCAAATGGAATGTAATATGTATAGCAATATGATATGGTAAGCATGAATAGAAATATCAGAGAATAGACAATCAGAAGAAGTACTTCTATCAGATAAGTCTATTCTCTTTTTAATATGAGCTTTTACTTGCACGTATAAAATACGTTGCGAATAGAGAATGTACTTATCTTTGATGAGATCCCTTTTCTGCGACGAGCCTCACTCAACGTCCCTCGTTCCGGCAATTACGGGTACCTTTCGGTGGGACTGCTGTTTAGTCCTTGGATGTTGCACGTGGTCGCTGCGTGCTGCCGCGTAGTCGTTATGTGTAGCCGCGTGGTCACTGCGTGTTACCACGTGGTCGTCGTAGAAATCGTTTATATTGCTCGTAAACCAGACGCCGAGAGTTTAAACCTCACAGGAGGCACCAAAATGTATAGTGGAGATTCCTCCAACATTGAGTCCTCTCGCAATTTTTAATAATAGCTAGGGTAAGATGAAAAAATTGTGATTAAATGATGAGGTATGATAAATAAATAAAATGCTCATTTGAGCCACCGTAACAAAGTTCTTTATTGGCTCAAGGGGAAAAGCCGTACTGCATAAAAACCCCTGAAGTAATAATCTATTCTTAATGAAATTAAATTTACGATACTAGATACAAGAAATTATGAAGAATAGTGGATACAAATATAAAGAGTGTGATACTTAAATGAATAAGAGGTGAGACTCCGTTGGGCGTCTTTGTATAATTCGCTAGCCTTATACAATGGTTATTGTTCGCTCGGCTTATACGATGATATTGTTCGCTCGCCTTATACGATGATATTGTTCGCTCGAATGGTTTTCCGTGTAACCTGGTCAGTGGCCGGTTTAGGAATAATAATAAATATGATGAAAAGAGTCCCCTCTGGGGAACGGGAAACGTGTGATGTAACGCTGCGGGTGGGGGTTCGGAAGCTTCCGTGAGTGGGGAAATTCTCGTAAGTGGGAAATTCGTGCTCGGTTCGCATGTGTGGGTATATCGATGGTCGTATACTACCGTACAGTTATATTTATGTAAAGTTGACATTAAATAAACGATATATATGTCATATTTTGTGTAAGAATCATTCGTAAAAAAGTTCGAAATAGGGACCTAAAAATGATTAGTTGCAGAACAATTTTCTTACGTTCAAGATTATTTTTCATAATGTCAAATTCACATAAGTTTTACGTAAATATGTTAACTGAATCACATATATGTAAGTATTAATTTTAACATTTATATAAAATTTGTTTTTCAACTGATATACGACGTATTTTTCTGCAGAAAAAAATTGTAATTTACAATAAATTTCTTATATTTATATTATATTTCTTATATTAATATATGTCTTAAAACATAATATACCGACCTGAATCTCTAACAAAGTCGAATTTGTGATCTGTGGTCTTTAAGAACTTTTATAGTATAATAAAATTTATAAATTTTTACTAACTAAACTTGTCGTTTTTAACGTGTTGAAAGCTCTTGTCTAACCAATAACTGTCTCTGTACGAGGCGAGCCCGAAGCAGTGATAAAGGCTTAATTTAGCTTGCCGTGACTACTCATTTTAGAACTAAATCGCCCGAGCAGGTTAGTTTGTGGAAGGTGACAATCTTACATTTATGCCTAAAAAGCAACAACTAGAAATAAATAAATTAAATTAGTAATTCGAAATATGTAAACGTAAAAAAAACAATTTTTAAATAAACAAATTAAACTTATAACACAAAATATACATAACATTAAAATAATTATGTTATATTAGATAATTAGAAAGTAATAAGTAATACTTACCAAGCAAACACAGAACAATTTGGTTCTTTTAGGCATATAAGAATTATTTCTTTTAAACATTTAATGCAAAGCTATGTCGTGAGCCTGCAACACATGAAACTTACAATAACAATATTTTTATATAGACTTGCTACAGGTACTAACGTGCCCGTTTGTTCTTGTAAACACAGAAGTACATGTGGTTATAATTTATTAAATAATGTAACCTCAAATTCAGCTGTATATAAGTGCGTAATCTTTTTTATATCTTGCCTTTTTACAAAAACCTTTTTTAAACCTTTTGTGGAAAGTGTTCATACAGTCGTATATTTATTGATATTTATACCCTTTTCGGTCAGTATTTTTACCGAAATCTGGACAAGACTGGAAGATTACCAAACATGTTTGTAAACAGAACATTTACCTTGCTTCTATAATTTTAGATATAGGTAATGCTCCTTTCTCAGAGATGTATCTAGTTATTTTTCTTTGTCTAATTTTATGTTTTTTCTAAAATTCACATACTTACGATTTTGATGCCATAAAAGAATACGTTTCAGATTAAAACTGTCCCGCAGCACTTAGGGCCTATTCTTGTTAATTACTGAATTAAAGTCTTTAATTTTACTTTTTGTTTTATAATGTTGATGCTTGTGTGATAGTAAATATTACTTTTTTGCTGATAGCTTTATCGTGCTTCTTTAAACCAAGCGTACGTCCATACATTTCGAAATAAGTTTTTGTCATTTCTATTTTCTCTAAATGAAATAGGTTTTTTCTGCCTCTTTATTCTAATTTTAACTTTAGTCGCCTTCTTTCTCGTCCCTGCAAACTTCTTAAAATCCATTTAGAATATTGTTGTGCAAGTGTTACTACTTTTAACTTTGTTTCAAATAGCATAATATAAACATCTTGTTAATTTTTTCTGGTGGTTAATAATTTTCATTGCCTAAACAATTTTTCTTGTTTTCGTTAAATATAATTTTTTTATATTCTTTGCTGATGTAAATAAGCTCTTTATCAATACCAAGTGTATATTAACAGAAAATTTTACATATAAGTCGATAAATCTTTTTTCCAATACTTTTATGTTTTTGCAAATAATTTGCTTCGATAAGAAAATAAGCCGGCGTAAGAGTGCTTAGGTTATCAGGATCGCTGAAGAGGGGGATTGAAAGACGAGAATTAAGGACAGCCTCTATCACTAGAACCTACCTCAAGAATGCTTCCTAAATAAGCAATGTTTCCTCCAATATTAGTATCTTGTGATACTTGAATAAATTTACGGCAGTCTCTTAAAGACCACAACAGTATTCTAATCGCAGGAGAATAAAATATCATGTAATGCTTTTATTAGTAAGATATTATGAGACATAAGATCATTACTTATTCGCGGCCTCACGAAATTCGTAGCATAGTCTAAGTCTTTTTCTAAACATATCTCTTTACAAGCTATAAACCTTCGCAATATTGTCAAAAGTGCTTCTAAAGTAAGATCGCTGATGATCTACAAGTGTACGGCCTTTGTACAATACAAAAACAAGCAAATACAGCGACGTATACTTTCATTTTGGCCGCGATTTCATCGTGGCTTTTCTTTAATATACATTGGTCAGCAATAGTCCAAACCAATAGTGAGAAATAGACAATTTGACTGTAAAAAATCTTTCACTAAGTTGCTTATACGATATACCAAGGCTAATTTTGTTTGCTGGCAAGTAACACATCCATGTATTACGCGCTGGACCGTTAACAAGTAAAAGTGCCTTGCGAACAGTTTTAGGCGTGGCCTTCACGCCGTAGTGACAGAAAATTAAATGACTCTCTTGTTTTATAGGCTCTGTAACACAATAATTTTCAGAGAGCAGTGCAGCGTGCTTTTGATCAAACAATTAAAAATATAAAATAAAAACAATTATAGTTGACATCTTGAGAAACATCGTGTAAGTTTTCCTTTTTAGTAACAACACTTCAATTATAGACAGGCAAGACTTTGGATAGAAGAAGAAGGAATTGGCGAACTAATAAATCACTAAAAGATTAGAAGACTAATGTTATATGTAAAGTTGACTTCCTTGTGGTAATGAGCCGCTCGCTTCTAGAAGGAATGCAGATCGCTGCGTTTATTAGCCTGCGGTCAGATGCTACATGCCACCAACACGATTAAAATTTTATTTGCTTGCTTTTTCTGTGTTAATTGATGTCAAGCTTCTAGGATGAGTCTCGAATTCTTTGCTTGCCAATAGGTTCTTGAATCTTCCGTTACGCTTCTCTGTTTGTCTACTAAATTTTTTGTTTTGTGACGTCCCGCCACAATTTCCCACATTAATTTTTTGGCTAGTAGTATAACTAAAGCACGAGTAGTACCATTTTTAGTGATTTAAAGAAATATTTTAATTAACAATACATAATAGTTATATAGAGGTCTGATCAACCAGATTCTAGTAGTAAATAAAAAAGTTAACAACAACCATATTCTCTGAACTAAGTACTAATAAAAAAAGAAATAACAATTACCTTTAATAATTTAAATAAAAGAACCACTAAGTAATTCCAGTAATTTAAATAAGAGAAATTACCGAAACGTAAAATAATATTATAACGAATAAATATTCAGAAGAGAACTTGAAACTCATTTTGATAATCAGAATATCGAATGAAACATACTCGTGAAAGGAAAAGGAAATATAAATTATCGACTCTTAGAAACCCTACGCAGAAATCGTTGGCCGATGACATACGCCCTCTCCAATAACCATATCAGTAATATAAATAAAAGAATAAGGAAAGTTAAAATTGAAGAAAGGCATATGCTTTCTTTCAACAATACATAGCGAAAAGTCGAAGTAATTTCTAGAACCTAAGCCTGGAAAGACCAAAGGATCTCGAAACGTGTTGTTAGAAAGAGAATCATGACACCAAAGTGTCCAGTGTCCATCAAATACCCCTTCGCTCTCCCCAGAAAAAGTCACTGTTATTCTAAGTTCTGGAAAACCATAGGCGTAGAAGTGGCTTGGGTCGTGGTTGTATTAGTCCTAAGGACTGGTATAATTATGATTAACTGGTGCTTCTGCACATATGCTATGGTAATATAACGAAATAAGAGAGAATGGAAAAGAGGAAATGATTGTGTGAGGAGTAATGCGTGATCCTAAAAATATTGAGCTAGTGATAAGTTAGTTCATATGTAAGTAATAATTTAAAGCCTGATAGCGTGATGACGAACAAATGTAACTGTTGCCCCGTGGGTCGAAAGGAGAAACCTACTGGACAATAGCCACCATGGGCATTGTTGAACAAAGCGGATATCCTATCAAGTGACGAAGATAATTGATTTATGATATAGCCAGATTGGAGCCTTTTTCAAGTAGAGAAATCTTTGGTAAAAACAATTCCAGAAAGAAAACAGAACTTGGTAGGAGTAAAGAGGTCCTTCACTTTTTTCTTTATGTCTTAAGGTTATATAAGGTTGGACCTTTTGGCCCGCGGGTCACTCTTTTTTCACTTTTTTTTCACATAGTAACTTATTCTGTTATTCAAATATTCTCTTATTCGAGTATTTGCTTGCATTATTCTATTCTTACTTAAGGTTCTTACTCATCAGAGTCAACTATTAGCTTATTGATAAAACTATTCCATGTTCTTGTTCTCGTTTTGTTTACAACTTTATATCTTATAATTTCACTTATTTTATTTTACATTCCGAATTTATATTATTTTNGGAAATACATTTCCTTAATACTTTTATTTGGTGAATCTTTATTATTGTGCTTGTGAACCAATTAACCTGTGTGAGAAACCACCTATATCGCAGATCAACGTGGTTCTGATCACCGACGCTTCCGTCCGATCTCACCATTTACCTTAGAACGAAGGAGTTTGGTAAAGTCCAAAGGTCCACAACAACTAAAGTAAGTAGTCGGCAAAGGAATAATTATTAAAATCATTTTAACTAAAGTAAATAATAAAATCAACTTAATAGAGACTATAACTCATTACATCGAGAGTAGAATTAAATTAACACTGACAAGAATTTCAATCATATACTTAATAAATTATATAACCGCATGGTCAATTTACTAATATAATTTCCTAACGTTCTAAATAACTGCCCATTGTATTTCATAACTTCATCCTTTTTACCGTAGAATAACCTGAAATAATCCTATAAAATATCCTCGTCGTGTCATTTTTTATCGCTTCTTGGTCTTCAGAAAATTAACCTGCTTGGTTCCGGCTAAACTCGGTGAACGCAGAGTTGCTATACAGGCTTAGCAATATTACTTTCCATCAATCGTCAGTTAAGACGTAAAGCACGCATTTAAATTTTCCAACAAAGGTGTCGGCTATTGTACTTGCGGTTTGATCAGCTAGAGGTGCGGCTATACAGTACTTTGTAAGTTGATCCTGGATCGTTAGAATATATTCGTTTCCCCTTTTCGTTTTAGGTAATGGTCCCACTATGTCTGTGGCTATCTTATCGAAGGTGGACCCTGGTGTGTCAGTGATTAACATAGGCTGTTTAGTTTTCACGCGGACTAATTTTTTTAATTTTCACTGTAGGCATCGTTGTATGTACTCTTGCACGTCGTTTTTCATATTTTCTTTAAAAATATCTCTGTCCAATTCTTTTGTAAGTTTTAGTGACACCTCTATGTCCTCTGATCGGAATATCATGCATTTCTTTTATAATTGATAACCTCATGTCCACCGGGGAGTATTTAATTATATTATTGCAGATTATTATTTTACTGGTTGATTTTAGGAAGACACGAACAACTAAGAGATATACGTCTTGCTAGGTTATATTGCAAATGCTTTCGCTGGCTGAAATACTAATACTTTCTATTGCTAACTCTGTGGTTATTTCCCGCAACTAGGGAAGGATATTATTTATATTTCGTGGGATAAGTGTAGGTCCATCATTCTTGTTTTCTCTAAAAGGTAACCCCAAGTGGTATCTATGTTGGTTTTTTATTACTTCTACAGGTTTTTAAACTGTGGTAGAAGGTTTTTACATAACAGTCGCCTTCCCCAATCATCTAGAGGAGTCCTCTTCATATCTATGAAGTAAACAAGGATGTCCTTCATTACTTGAAAAATATCTCTTGATTCTATTATATTATGCTTGATCTTATAGCTTCATCCGTCATAATCGTCGGTTTCTTGTTTGCGTTACATGCTCCTTCCTTGGACTCTGAATCTGGTTCCGAGTCTGTTCCGGCTTCCGACTCTGTTTTATCTGAATGGTTCTTTATCTTCTGTGTCCCATTTTTTCTACCTGACTCACGTGGCCGCCATCCGTCTGATTCTTCCGAATTAATTCTGTCACCGTCTATACGGTTTGGTTCAGAAGGTTTCGGATCAGATATTAGATTCTTAATTGGATTCTTTGGAGTTAAGAGCGCTGCTGTATCTTCTGTGACCACTCGTACGTCGTCTTTTAGTTCAATTAAGTCCCATATATCATCCCGATAATAATCGTAGGTACTATCTTCTATGTCATCGTCGGATTCGTTTAATAATTCGAGTATTTTATCTGGGTTATTAGCTAAATTTCCTTAGCCGTGCACAACGTGGCACGTCGTTTGAGGGAGCTCGACTGGGTTTTTGATAAGGCATCCGCGTTGATATTTGTTTTTCCTGCTTTATATACAACATTATATTCGTACTCGGATAGTTTTAATCGCCATCGTAAGATTCGCATATTTGCATCTCTAACGGTTTTGAACCACGTAAGTGGTTTGTGATCGGTTACCAAGGTAAACTTTCTCCCAAATAAATAAGGTCTAAAGTGTTTGACGCAATGTACTATTGCTAGGGCTTTTTTTTCATAGCTATCGTATTTTAGTTCGTCGTTAGTTAAGGTTCTGGATGCGTAAGCAATAGCAGGTCGCGTTTCAATTTCCCTTGTGAAAGTATTCCCTTAATTGCATGTTTAGATGCGTCTCTTGTTAATATAAAAGGCATTTCAAAACTAGGATATTGTAATATAAGCTCACGGCATAGGCAACCCTTGAGTGAGTCGACGGAGTTTTGTTGTACGTTGGTCCAAACAAACAATTTGTCGTTCTTGAGTAGTTTGGTTAATGGTTTAGTTTTTTGCGAAAATCCTGGAATGAATAGCCTGTAATAGCCAGCTAGTCCGAGAAATTTTTTGATATTTTACGGGGTCTTAGGTGTAGCAAATTCGCGAACTGCTTCAAGTTTTTTCGGGTCCGGTCTTACTTCTTCTATATTAATAACATGCCTTAAATATGTAACTTTATCCTTCAAGAATTCGAACTTATCTGGTTGTAATTGCAAGTTGGCTTTACAAAGTCTATCCATAAACGTTTCAAATTTTTCTCTGTGTTCTGATAAAGTAGATGCGTATATCACGACGTCATCCATATATACGAATAATTCCTTCCCTTGTAACCCTGATAAAACCATCTCCATTAACCGTTGGTAGGTTGCGGGTTCGTTTTTTAGTCCAAATGGCATTCGGTTAAACTCCCAATTTCCAAACGGCAAGGTGAAGGCGGTTTTTTGGCTATCTTCTGGGCTCAATCTGATTTAATGTAACCCGGATTTTAAATCGAAAATGGAAAAGTATCGCGCCCCTCCTAGTTGATCTAATATGTCGATTATATTGGGTAATGGGTAACAGTCGTTTATAGTTTATTGTTTAACTTGTGGTAATCAAGGACCATTCGCCATTTTTTGTTGCCTAAAAATTCAGTTTTTTTAAGGGTCATTCAGACGGGTGAGTTATACGGTGATTGTGAGAGTTTTACAATACCTGCGTCTAGTAATTCTGGGACCTGTATCTCAATTTCCGCCCTGTGGATTTAAGGATATCTATATTGCCTGGAGTTTACTGGAAGATCGTCTTTTGTCGGTATTTGATGTTGTAATACAGTAGTTGCCGGTAAGGGTTCGCCGGGAGTGTGGAATCTATCTTGATTTGCGATGATGAGTGTTTCCGTTATTGTTCTTTCGGATTGTTCTAAGTGTTCTAATCTTAAAAGCGACTTAATAATTGGTCCTCGTTCTAGGTTCCCGTAATGGTCTCCCCTCAGAAAGGGTAATAAGTTTTTATTCGCATTGGTTGTAATATTCAAAACTGTTTGACAATTCTTTTAGAATTAGCATTCTCAACAGAGCTGTCGTTATCCAGGTTCTTTAATTAAGGTTTTACCGATGAGTTACTTGCCGAAATCTCGTTATCTATAATGTGTTAAAATATGGTTTCGTTTTGATAACCCTGTATGTTTTTATATTTAGGAAGGGGACTGTCTTTTAATGTGACGAAGTCGTCGGCCGGACCGCCGGCTCGAGCAGCTGGTTGGGACATAGTCGTAATAGAGGGGTTTGAGGGAGAGGAACACCTGGTACTCAGTGCCTGTCGTATCCTTTTCCGTTGGTCTAGTGGGTAGATGGTGATAGTGGGTACATGTTTAAATCGCATGTTTGTGACGGGAACGTGAGCCTTTCCGTCCATATTTATAACCAATTCGTCGCCTATGTAAATCCCTTCTTCGGTTCGCAACCGTGGTAGGTATCCTTCCTTTAACTATGGATTTTTTATTCTTATGTAAAATATGCTTTTAAATCGTGGGGGTACGGTGATTATTTCAAAAGTATGGAACGGAATTTTTTATCATTAATGACAAGACAGTTACTTGTATACTCTATGTTTGCTCCGTTATCTTGGAAGAAGTCGTTTCCTAATATACCGACTTGGAGAATAGGAAAATTTCTACTTACAATGCGGAACCGGACCACAGATTCAAAAAAGGTCAGTTCCACCCTTCCCAATGTATATACGGGGGTACTATTTATCCCGTTTAACTTTAAGATATCCGTTTGATCTATATGCAAATATTTTGGAAAACCATCTTCCTTGATTAGATTCGGCTCTGATCCGGTTTCAAGCATAAGAGACACAGGTAAATTGAATTCTTTTTTCTTAGTTTGAATAGTAGGAACCCTGCTTTTGCTATTTTACTGGATTTTTACGGGTTTGGCATCATGAGGTAGCATCGTCGTCTTCGATAATCATCGTCTGGTGTGACGTTTCCGGAGTCCCTTGCTGCACACCGGTTGCAAAGGGACTGTTGTAGTTATTCTGTTCCCTTCAAAGGTTATTTCGGATTTGTAGCTGACAATCTTTCAGCTCGTGATATTGTAGTTTGCAATAGACACAGGTGTTTTGTGGTAAAAAATCGCGCCTTTGAGAGTTGCTGCTCGGTAGCGAGGGGGACGGATATTTTTTCTCCTGCTTTACCGGTGAAGACCGCGACGTTCGTTCGACATTTCTTTTCGTGACATGTCCCGTTTCCTTGCCACATTGTCATCCTAAATTTTCTCGTCTTTGTCGACAATCTCTCGCAAAATGCTGCATTATATTACATATATTACAGACGACGGGTGAATCTGCTACTTTGGCATAGCAGACAAATCAGTATCTCTGTTCTGAGACTGGAATTCCGGCGGTAGTTTACAAGAGCAGACCTTCCGCACTTATCAGTTGTCATGTTTCAATGTTACACCGCGCGGTACTCGAATTTCTATGCCTTTACGGAATCCGCGTAAGAACTAGTTGCGAAAATCTTCTTCTACCGTCCTCAATAACAGATCAGGGACTTCTCCATGATTACGGGTTTTATAATTCTGAATTACATTTAGACTGATTTTCTTCATTCGTATGCTGAATGAATGGACCGACTTCGTCGAATCTCGACTTGTCTCCGCCAGTTTCCTCATCAATTCGCCGTTCGAATTTCGTTCTCCGAACGTAGCTACTACTGGGTTTAATAACTGATCTATTGTTTTTATGTCCTCCCTCCAGGAATCATTTTCCTCGCCGCGTTTCATTGCCGAATATAGTCTTTTAAGGAAATGTTTTTCCCGTCAAACATAGAAATTCCCTTTATTGAATATTTTAAGATTGTTAAATACTTTGCTATTTCGTTAATGTTACTGTTACGTCTCAACTGACAAGTGAGTTTAATTATGATGCTAATCCTGTTGTGGCCACTCTGCATTCACCGAGTTTAGCCGGGACTAGGCAGGTTCGTTTATTTGAATATTTAAGCTACAATAAAATATGGCAAAAGAGGTAATAAAACGCAAAAGATGGAATAAATTCGGTATTATTGAACAACGGCGGTTGATTGAGTAGTTAAGGAAGTCTGAGGAGAAAGGTTCTCAACAGGAAGTAAAAAGTTGCAAGCGAGAAGTGAACTGAGTTGTATCAGAATCAAACTTTTATTTGTACTTACTCGTTGATGTCAGTGGTATACTCGATTTTTCTTGCTCGGATAGAAGGTTTGGGTTGCAGGTCTAATTAACTTCGGTGATTATGAGAATAACTCGTTTATTGACTTGGTGCTTACAAATCTTAGCACTAATTGGATCACGTGTTACTTCGATCTTTTTGATCGGTTATTTAATATTAACAAATACAATTTATGAGTTTTAACACTTATTCGGTACACGGTTTTTTCAGGAAAAATTATTACTCGAAACTTTTATTAACAACTCTACTACAAGAACGAAATATAAAGTGAGACCAAAAGTCAAGACACGGCCCAAAGAAACTAGGATGACCACGAAGTAATAATAACGCTAATAGTGCTTATAGTAATTATAGTAATTAGGTGCGTGCGACGACCCGGACATCGTCTTATATAGCCTTATTAGGGCTAGCGGGAGGGCTCGCTTAAGGGCTGTCCTTGTTTTGACTTATCCTTTCCCGATGCAGATTACAATACTCCTACTATTAATTAACGTCTACTATCCCTTTTTTGTTACGGGATTCGTTCACGAGGATTGCATCCACGCCCCACTCTTTGGGTCATGTCCTGTCTATGGACCGCTCGACATTCCCTCTCTGTCGTGAGAGAAACCTTCTAGACTTTTCTATTACTGAGGTCAATGTACTTTTATTTAAATGATTTTTCGGAATATCATTTTTTACCCTTTCATTTTCTACATGTTTTAGGGAGGTGCTAAAATTGATTTATTAGGGTCGCTATATGGTCATCTACCAAAGGCCACTAGAGTCGCTCGGTAGAGCGGCTCTCTAAGTTTTACCTTTCAATTTTTATGTTTCTAGATTTTGCCTTAAGAATTATCGTTTATAATAACTTTATATATTGGTGGGAAAAGCGTTTTGGCTGCAGACGAGTGTGAGTTTTCGTATGGGTAATTCTTTGTATCGCTTGGTTCTGAGTTGCAGGGGTTTGTTGGTAAGAACGAAGAACATTGTCTGATTGTCGGACATTTACTATCTGGTAACGTCTCGACGAAATATGTTTCTCCTTATAGTTTTACGTTCTTCGTCCTTCCAGAATATTTTCTATTTATTCATTTGGTGACGCTGGTGATTTGGCGCGCTGATGATTTCCAGGACTTGTATATTTTACTTAATGGTTTATGTGTCTGGCTTCGATAAGGGTAATGTTCCTTTGAGTGTTTAAACTTTTACACTTTAAATATTTCTTCTATTTATTCGTTTGTTTCGGTGAACGACCTTTTCGTCTAGGGTTTTATTATTGCTTCCTGTCGCTTTCGTTTATAACGTCTTAAAGAGTCGGCTATTGTTTCAGCAGTCAGAGAGGTATCGCTCGTAGGATAGTTGTATAATATCGAAAAATTAGTATTAGAAATCGTGGCGGGACGTCACATTACGTAATTAATAAGATTTCCCAGCAGGTTCCGCAATAATAGAATTTTTATATGCGGATTAGAGAACAGTATTGCTTGCTTCGGTGATCGTATTGTTTAATGATGTATTACTGATATCGAGATCTACGGGTAACGATTGATGTCCGCTCATGCGAGGATATGGGGAAGATGTTTGAGGTTGAGTAAAAATTTCAGGTTTGCCTGGATTTCGGCTAGCTTGACTATAGAGTCTCTCGATACTTGATTTATCAGATTTGGAACGGGTACTCATTATATGTCATATTCAGTCACAATTCTTTGTTTGATTCCGAACGAGCCACCAAATAAGCAGGTTATGTTGCGTCCTCTAGCGTAATATATAGTTTTTTTCTGTTTTTGGTCAAGCTGTTAAGCCTTTACCAGGGAATGACCTAAAGAATTGTGATAGAAATGACGAGTAACGAGTCCGGCGAGGATGACTGGATGAAAGAAATTGATGTTACTTGGCTTAAGAAATAGGGTATTATCGAATGTCGGGAGATATATAGAGTAATTAGTCTTGATACACCTATACCTTTCCGTCGATGTCGGTTTCTATTCCGGATCCTTGAGTCAGTTCTGGGACAAGTTTAGTATCAATAAGCATTGGTTTTAATTAATTCCTTCAGAATGTTCACTTTTAACTTAGTTTAATAAAATATGTTTATTCTTTCACCTCAACGAATGATCTTCCTTTCATGACACACAGATTACACTGATTACAGTATAATTTCTTTTTAACAGACTGAGTACTATCTTATTAAGTAACAAAGAATTACAGACTTATTAATTAACACAGAAGTACGGACACATAAATATCGCAGGATTGAACAGAAAAATAATGCGCTCGTCGGCTCTCGACATCTCTTCTTATATCTTTCGTCCGTGCCTATTCCCCAGCACGTTATTTCCTCTTCTAAACGAATCGGTTTTCGGAAAATGCACTCTGTCTTCAATATTGGTTAGTTTATTTAAGTCTACGACCCTCATTTGTTTATGAACCCATGTACGTGTTATTTGTATTTTGGTATTAAGGATCAGACAATATTTAAGCCCAAGAAATCCGAGTGTCTCCACATGTTGGTGGAGAACTTTATCATTCAGATAATTTATGGTTACTTGAAACCGATAGGAGTAGGTGTTTGTTGGAGGATGTTTTGATTATATGATCCCTTCTAATCTCCAGCTGATATTGGAGTGCTGGCTTCATCGTGTAAATGATCTGTACGTTATACTCGAGGAAAATATCGAGCACAGAGAAGAAGAATTGGAAGAATGAAAAAAAGAGGAACGTCTCAGGACGTAACATAAATATAATCCAATTTTCCTTTTTTTAAAGCACAGAGTTTTAATAAACTTATAGAAGCATTTGTACGAGTACCTTGGTCTTCTACTCAAACGATACATTGATTTTTGTAATCAATTTACTTTATTCGTTCCATCATTGTACCCTTTTGGTTGATTGACATAAACTTCCGTATTTATATCATCATATAAAAATGTTAAATCTACGTAAACTACTTTTATATAAAGGCTGTAATGACAACAATAAGAAAATAAAAATTTCAAAGCTCGGCAACTTTCGACTAGGGAATGTATTTAATCAATTACATTTCTTTGTTGAAAACCTCTTACTACTATTCGGGCTTTATATCTACCTTTTTCTTGTCGCGTAAATATCCATTTTACATTTCCTACAGTTTTATTTTTTACTATATCTACTAAAACCCAAGTCTCATTTCTATTTACTCTCTTAATTTCTTTATCCATGGCTCTCGTCACAATCTATTGCCTCTTTTTTATTATCTCTTAATCACTCGAAAAGAAGATGAGGAGATAAGCAAGCTTCCTACAGACCTTAATAATCTGGCGCACTACTACTATGTTGAGTTATTCGAGGTTCACTTATTAATGGACAGGCGAGTAGCCTTAATATTATTTATTAGGTGGTTAACTTAGTTTCCGCCCAAAAAATACTAAGAAAAAGCATTTATTGTAAAGAATTTGTTCAAATTATTTCAATGAAAGTATTTTCCATTATTTTCAACAACTTTTTGCCATCTTTCTGGCAACTGGGCGATACCATCTCGATAAAACGATGTTTGTTTCGAAGCAATCCATTCGTCCACCCATTTTCGCACTTCTTCAACATTTCGGAAGCGTGTACCACTCAAGCCGTGCTGCATCGATCTGAATAAGTGGTAATCAGAAGGCGCTATGTCTGGTGAGTACGCTGGGTGAGGAAGAGTTTCCCATTCGAGCTGCGTCAGTGTTTCTTTGACGGTTTTTCCAGTATGTGGCCGAGCGTTATCGTGTAAGAGAATAACTTTGCGCCTGTTACTCGCTATTGCTGGTCTTTTTCGCAACAGCTCATCATTCAATTTGTTCAATTGACATTTGTAGACATCGGCAGTAACAGTTTCGTTTGGTTTCAGCAGTTCGTAGTACAGCACTCCTTGTTGATCCCACCAAATGCAAAGCATTACCTTATGACCGTGGATGTTCCGTTTTGGCTGCGATGTTGATGGTTGTCCTGGGTCTACCCATGATTTTTTGCGTTTGGGATTGTCGTAGTAGATCCACTTTTCATCGCCAGTCACAATACGCCACAATAAACTCTTCTTTTTTTGCCTGGCAAGCAACGAAACCGTGATATAGAAACGGTTGTGAATGGCACTTTCAGACAATTCATGTGGTACCCATCTTTCTTCTTTTTGGATCTTTCCCATAGCGTGTAAACGTTTGGAAACAGCTGCTTTAGTAACTCCTAGCTCGTTTCCAAGTTCTTGTAACGTTCGAGCTGAGTTTTCATGCAATAATGCTAGCAATTCATCGTCTGGGAATTTTTTCGGCTGTCCTGAGCGTGGTTTGTCATTGACATCAAAATCATTACTTTTGAATCGTCTATACCACTCTTTACATGTTGTATGTGATGGAGCTCGATCACCATAAGCTTCTTCAAGTAATCGATGAACTTCTGCTACACTTTCTTTTAAATCAAAATAGTGCAAAAGCACATGTCGAAAAAACACTTTATCGCGTTCCATTTTAAACAAAGCAAAAGAGATTGTTGTTTAGGAAAATAATTGTGTATGCTGACTGAATGTTATCGAGAAATGTCGAAATCAACACAAACTACCTGTTTCGTTAGTAATGACTTCTTAGAACTGTTTACATTGCCATCTAAAATTTGCGGGCGGAAACTAAATTAACCTCCTAATATTTATGTAATAACGACAATATAAAAAACACTTTTATATAGCTATACATCGTGCATTTCGGAGTAGCATTTGTCAAGCGTGCCGTCGCAAGCGGTTTCTATTGGCTCTCTCACGATATACTGTACAACCTTTTGTACACGCATATCCACTCTCATATACACGTATACAACTAGTGATGCGCTCGCTTATATATGCCCTTAATTTATACAGTCTTACTAATTAACGTGTCGATCTATATGAGTCAAGAGCATGTGTCTAACTTCCTCTAGTCTCCATGCAAAGCGAAAACCAAAGCAGTGATAACGGTTTGACTATCCTGCCGTGTTGACACATTTCAGAGCTTAATCACCCTAGCCGATAAGTTTGTGGTAAATGACAAACTTACATCCCTCCTGCCTCGACAGAAACGATTGCGATTAGGACAATATGGGACTAACTTACTTCTGTAGAAAAAATTAAAGTTTTTTCTTCGGAAACCATAAGTCTAATCCTTCAAGCTTAAAGCATTTCATTTTAGGGTTGAAAAATTGGGACCTAGTTGATAAGTTGTGATACGTCACGATTGACGATTGCTTTTAAGTAGTATAACTAAGCCTGTAGTGGCAACTCTTCATTCACTGAGTTTAGCCGGGTACTGGTAGGTTTTTTTTGAAGATTATTAGACCATAAATATAGCAATATTTATATGCATGATGGAATAATGAGTTATTTGGAAAGGAATACAGTAGTAGGAGATTGATTAGAGACAGTGATTTTTTTATCACAGCGTTTATATATGTTAATTGTAGTACTAACGAATTTAGTGGAGCTTTTGATAACCCACACAGCAACTTAGGCACTCAGTCAACAATTGGAGACTTTTGCGTTTGAATAAGATTCAATAACCGGGTAGCTAAGCCGGTGGATTTAAGTCTTAGTCTTTGGAATAGTAAAGTTTAAAAATACCTGAAGCTCAGTTACGTAAAGTTAAGTTAAGTGGAGTTGATGATACATGAAGGTAAATGCTTAACTTGGAACATAAATGCTTACTAAATTGCTTATTCCAACTCTAAGGTTTCATTCTCACGGTTCCTACTTTATTATTTTAGCAAGCTAAATTGTTCTTTCAGTACTAATTTGTGTTCATTTTCTGGTAATACATTTTTATTTTATACCGAACAGCTGACACATGAATCTTATGCCGATGTGATAACACATTCAAGCGACTAAGACCTTGCCTCGCAAAGCAGGAGCAAACACACACGTCAATGACCCTGGATGATTAAATGTTAGTAACGGTTGGTTTTATCTGGTGCTGTCTCAGGTTGCAGTCTCCTATGTCGCGCGGTGAAGTTGTAGATGTGTAAGTCTGGTAGATGTGTAAGTCAGGTAGCCGTTATATTTGAAAACAATAAAAACCTTACTCGTTATATCGCTGAAAGTAAAAAGACACAAAAGACAAACCCCTACTGTTTTGCATAATTTTGATATGGCGGATACGAGAACAAAAGGAGTTAATTAATAAAGAAGCTTTTCATTTTGGCTTCTAAGGAGGTTTGTTCAGTCCTTATTATTTCTTAAAATCGGTGAATTTTCTTATGTTTCAACTACTAATTCAAACTAAAAAACATGACGACTTTTTTTACAAAAGAGAATACATATATATACGCATATACCTTTGAATTTGAATTTAGTTTAAAATATATTATTGAAAAAATTTTTTATGAATCTTTATACAAACACACGAACACAAATCCTTTTTTTTCTAATTTTAATACAAGTATTTTTCCATTTATTTGGTACGTTGAATATTATCGTATTTACCCCTGTTTTAACTGCCAAAAGAAAGAAATCATCACTTATTCTTTGATTTTATTTTCCTACTTTCTTATCGTAATTCTTTTACTATTATTTTTCATACATACTATTTATGATCGAAGGTCGCACGCTGCGGTAACAAAACTATTTCCCATTATATCGCTTCGCTTTATTTTTATACTAGTTCCAAATAATGCAATATGTTGCATTCGCTCTTTATGCCTTTTATACGTAGATGAGTGATATGCGATAAGGGACGATATTAATCGTTTTCTTTGCAGTAAGTTATAAATTTTGTACTTTCAAGCAGAATATCTTTATTTTTATAGCAGTTTTTTGAATATAAATATATATATTTTCTTTTTTGAACAATTAAAGACATTGCTGTCAAAAAGTTCACCCTGATGAGACATCAATGTTATCCAGTTATCATTTTAATAAAACAGAAGTTTTGTATGTATAATATATTTTTAGTTACATGGTTTTAAAAAAAAACAATCCTAGAACTACCGGTTCTAATATTGCGCAAGGGTTAGATTAGTATGAACCAACAGGATTCGAGGAGGAGGATATAAATAACGTGGACGATGTTAGTGGCGGTGGGGATGATTAAATGACTTGAGGACTTTGGGTGTTTGTATATTTATTCTGTATATCCTATTTCTCTTGGCTGTCTGTCTAGATGGAAAATAACATCGTGTTCGCTTACTCGTATTATTAAATAGCTTCGTTAATGTATTCCATAGTGCCATATGCTTACATAACGCGATCGAATTATCGAAACTTATGTCAGCATTAACAGTTGCTTCTAACTAACAGTTTCTTCTTTTTTTATCTTTTCTTTTATCATTTATTTTTTCTTTATTTATTCTCCTATCATTTATTTCTCCTTGTTTACCTATAGTCGACGAAATTTTTCTAAATTTTGTTTTCAGACATCCTAACTGCGTTAATGTTTTACCTCCTGTTATATTTTTCTTTACACGGTTTTCTACGCTTGACGTAGCTTGACCATCGGGTGTGGTTATAACAGGTGCTTCGATTTCAACGTTTCCCGAAAAGTTTTCTCCCATCATGATTTCATTAGTGTGGTTATCTAAGAATGGTGTAGCTCGGCCACTCTCTAATTTTTCCACTACTGAGATTATTTCTTCTTTTAACGGCAAAATCGTTAGCGTCGATACCTACATTATTCCCTTTCATACTTTCTAAAATCTTTTTTCAATTTTACATTAATCGTTTATTTCTTCATTACTTATTTCATTTTCTTTTTCTTTATTTTTGTAGTTATTATTTATCTCCTTATCACTTATTTTTTTCCTATTTTTCTCTTCTTTAATGTTTCTTTGTTCTAGCTCTATTTCTACATTTTTCTGCTGAATCATGACTAACGTATTAGTGTTAAGTCTATTCATGTGATCAACTTTATTATTAAACTCCTTGTTTCCTTTATTTTCTGATTTATATACGACTGACGTACTATTAACGGATTTAATAGCAGAAAATTCTTTTTTTCCTAAGTTTGTCAAAAGTTTTCCTCTCATTATAACTTTATTTTCGCGGTTGTCTACGCCTGACGTAGCTTGACTATATTCAAATTTTCCTACTTTAAAGGCTGTACTTTCTTCTAACGATCGGATTAAAGGTGAAAAAATTATCAATACTATCGTGTTATTAGTGTTATTGCAAATGTCTACGTTTGATTTTTTTTATCACGTTGCAATAAAAATGTAGAAGATGTGATAGTTACCGCGTTTTTTGCTTCGTTAGGATATACTTTTGGAGTAATTCTTGTTTCTTTAACAATTTTTTCGGTATTTTGGGGTTAAATACTCTAAAGTATCCTTTTAATCTAGGCTTTGGATCGAGTAAAAAACCATCACTCGTAAATTTTACTGGTTTGAAGGGTAATACATTACATGTTAAGACTTTACTACTTGCAGTGGTAGATAATTTTTAAAGGGGGGCTTCTTGCTGTATCTTGTTAGTAAATTCTGTTCCTGCTACTTGCCGAGTAATTTTGCACGGTCCTGCTTCCCGTCGGAGCAGTATCTGTTCGCTTATCAAATCTATCTGTTTCATAATAAGCGAGTGGCGAGAATGCGTTTCCAAGGTTCTTTAGTTTCAAATTTTTGTATTTTTTACAAGATTTATTATTTTCATAATTTTCTGAGCGTTGATTTTAATAATTATGCAGACGATGATTTCGTCTTTTTTCTAGGAACAACCGTGGTAGTGAATTATGATTGCAATTAAAATGTCTAATTTCCCAATTATTATTTACTATTATTAATAGTATAGTCACAAGTGACGACTTTATTTAAGTAGTGTAGCTAAGCTTTTTGTGGCAACTCTGCATTCACTGAGTTTAGCTGGGACCAGGCTGGTTCGTTTTTACGAATATTAATAAACAACAAACATGGCAACAAGCGCGCGTCTGATGGAAAATATGAGTAGGTTAGGGAAAGAAAAATGGTGATCGGGAGTCAATATCGTTGGGAGTTCTGGTTATAATTTTTTTTATATAATATTTAATACTAAAGAAACAATTAATCCGCAAATAGTTTGGATAACGATCAATTAAAGACACTCACAAGAAGACAAAAGTAAACTTTAAAAAAACAGTAAATCGTTAGTTAAATTTGTTAAATAAGTTTTAAAACAAGAAAGAACAATTCTTGACGAGTTTTTAACTCGTTCTAACAATTCTTGAAATTGTAATTAATTAGTTTCTTATGTTTGTGACAAAACGTGCACAGTCATGGTTAACCTATTTATATTATGTATCTTATTTCAACTTGTAAAAGTGGATTTATAGCTTTTACTGCTTTTGTCACTTCGAATAAAACAGAGGGACCGATAATTAGGAAATGCTATTTATTTACCTAGGGAACACAAAAAATTAAGATGACGTACGATTTACGTCATTTTTCCAAATAATATGACGCACGATTTACGTAATTTTGGAATTTTAGATAACTAACAACAATATTTTTTCTAGAATAGAAATACTATTAAAGTAAGAGAGAGGTGAATATATAAAGAATATTTACCGATGTTCTCTCTTACTTACCTAAGCCAAAGTAAGAGAAAATGTTTTTTTATGATTATTTGATAAATAACGAACTTTCTTAAGTACACTGAGAGATATGCAAACACAGCTTAGGTCATACCTATAAAGATATACAAAACCAGTTTCGCATAGAAATATTAACAAATGTATATAAACACTACACACACTTGCCTATATATGCACTTTACTCCTATAGGAAAAAAAATTGCAATCACGCATATACTTAGAAGCGACGCGAAATCAAATATAAAAACTTCTAATACTGTTTGTCGTATTCTTGGCTTCGAAGTGTACAGACATAATAAGCAGAGTTCTGCGTATTTATATTGTTTAACTATCGGATATCGAGAATAAAGTCCATTGCGTGCCGTATACTCTAAAATGTCTTCGTTTTCTAATCCATATGGTTAAATAGAGACAAGTTTTTCTCTTATCTTTGACTAAGATATGCCATTATTTATTGTTTACAGTAGTTGATAAGGCACTGTTCCTGCTTGGCGTGCAACTACATCTACTAATAATAAAATAAGACCAGAAATTGACGACAACAATAATTATGAGCATTCAAGACCAAAAAGCCTAATTCAAGCAGCTTACAAATATTAAGTATTTTTTAAATGTGCAAATATAGACATTCTGAAAACCAATCACCATAAAAAAATGTTTTTGCCTTTTTTAATCTCTGTAAATGATGTAGTGGACATATAATCGTTTACAAAAAGTTTCAACGACATTGCTAAGAGAGAAAGCTGTTTGCTCAATGTCAACAGTACCGAGAATTGTCTCTAGCCAGAAAATTTTGACATTTTGTGTAAAATTATTAAAATCGTGTTACAATAGTTTTTATACTGCTATGCCCTTATTACTCTAAGAGCAGAATTTAAATTAAAACTGCTTTCTAACGACGCTGTAATAATATACTCATTGTTTGAATTGCTAGTAGATTTTGAAAAAAATGCTTCTAAAAATCAAAAAGACAAACCATCTTTAAGACAGCGATTTCCACAATATTTTACGGTTTATACCAGCCTTTTAAGATTTAGCCTGCATTACCAAGAGAACGCGTAGACTTTTCAAGTATTTTTCTAAACAATCGCACTCCCACCAGTAGCGCTACAACTCTAAGCCTCGCCGCTATTGGACCTATTTTCCGAGGCAGGCCTAGTACTGTATTCTATACGCCCTACAGCAAATACGTAAAGAAACCCAGGAGCGATTAATTGTGCAAGATAGAAACGCTTTGTTCCATACAAAGACGCCACGTTAGAAGCTAAGTATTAGGTGTAGAAATAAGTTTCCGCCGTTCTTATTAAAAAATTAAGCATTTGATGATTTTAGATGATGTAAAATTGCTTGCTAAGTTACTCCTAATGTAAGTGCAAGTTTTTCTGGCGATTGACACGAATCTTCAACCAATAATGCTTTCAATTCCGCATATTCGTACACTTTCGTTCTTCCGTTACGTACTTTGTCTTTAACGTCAAAGTCACCGTTCTTGAACTTTAAAAACCATTTATGAAATCTTCTCTCACCTAAGAAAGCCTCATCATATGCTTCTACGAGCAATCGATGAGCATCAGCTGCAAATTTCTTCTAATTCAAAAAGTAAATTGAAAGTTCCTGCAAATGACGCTTATTCGGCCTAAAACTCGACATTATCGCAGGAAAAAAAATATCCGATCCCACTACAAAATCACTAATATATCAAGATTATGTTGTCGACAGATGTCTTACTTTACGATATGACGTTTTACATCAGACCATTTTAACTATAATGTAATGATAAAGCTATACTTTGTTGAACAGCGATAACTTATTCGTTCACCTAATAACATTTTAACACATTACTAAAATAGATTTCTAAGGTCACGAGCTATATATTCGCATCAGCGAACTCATCTGTATATTCAATAATATCAAAGGGTTTTTATGCCGAAAGAGCTTTTCCCCTTTTGGAGCAAATAAATGAACTTCGTTTTTTGTCTGGCCCAACAATGTATCTTATTTGTCGTCTAATCCTAAATTTAACCTTTACAGTTAATTAATAAAAAATCGCGAGATAACTCGATGTTGGAGGAATTTTTTCATATAAAAATACTTATTATTTTATGTACACTATTCTTGACCTTTAAACTGATAAAACGTCTTACAAAAACAAATTTATATACTATTGGGTTGTTCGGAAAGTCATTTCGTTTTTTCGAGCTTCGAGGTTAAGCCCATGCCTTTCAAATGGCCATAAACAGTCGAATTCGACAAATTTAATCTCTCACCGATCTCTCGTGTGGTTATTCGCCGATTTGCATCAACTAATGCCTTTATCGCATCTTTGTCAGCTTCGACCGGCCTTCCAGACCGTGGTGCATCTTCGACATCAAAATTGCCGGATCGAAATTTTGCAAACCAGTTCTGGCACTGGCGTACTGTTTACATGCCTTCTCCATACACATCCGTCAATTTTTTTCTCGCTTGGACAGCATTTTTACCTTTTCTGAAGTAAAAAAGTAAAATATGACGAAAATGCTGCTTATTGCTCTCCATATTTAAAAGGGCACCAACCATAAACTACTGCGTAGAATTAATAGAACTTTTTCACACACAAGCCTTGCAATATCAGCTCTCAAGACATATAATGGTTATGCGGCTTAAGTGTGAAGTTGGTTTCGAAAAAACGTAATTTAGTCCTCTGACGGGAAAAAACAAAATTACTTTCCGAACAGCCCAATATAAACTTTTGTTACATTTTAACTGACGAATGATTGTAAGTAGTAAAGCATTGCCTGTAGTAGCTACTTTGCGTTTATCAAATATAGTCGGAAACAAAATGGTTCATTTATTGAAATATTAAACAGCGATAAAAATAGCATAATAGGCAATTTTTACGCGTGTGAAAATGCAAAGCAGGAGGAGCAAGATTGTAATTTGAAAGCAATACCGCCGGAAGTTCTAGGTATAAATACATTAATATAAACTTTATGTACTTATAATAACTACTATGGTGACGTTTAATCCGTAGATAGCTTTTAAAATCATTAATTTTGAACACACAAGAAACATAGACAAAAACAGTGAACTTTCAATTAACAGTTATTCGTTAATTTAAATTTACTTTTTATACTTTCTAAGGCAAGTCAGAACAGTTTTTAAAGCAAGTAAGTAAAAGAAGACTTTACTTCCTAAAACAAGCACTTGCCTGTTTGACAAGGAAAAACAGTAAGAAGTTATTATTTAAAAGAACCACCTTTAGCCTCATGCTTCCAGCTAATATACGTTTCTATCACATCTTAGGAGGAGATGACATATGTCCTGCTCTATGAAGTTAGTCGGTAAAAACTTTCTCTGATCGAAACTATAAGCCTTGCGTTACACCTTTATTTTTAATAAATATTCAGAAACGCTCAACTTTACTTTCGATTTAGTTTATGACTGGCTTTGAAAAATATTTCTGTATTTACTTATATATAGAGGAAATCTGTTTGCGCGCTTCCTGAGTAAGAATCGCACTTTTTTAACTATCTTACAGGGATGTTTAAAAAACATATTTCCTTCATCAACTATTTTGGTCTATTACTGTTGGTTAGCAAATACAGCATGATCAAGCCAAAAAACGCAGCTGGTGGTTTTTTAGTTGGCTTTTTAGTTGTGGCGTTATTTGATTTATCTGAGTGTATAACTAACATTCTATAGTCTATTTTTTAGAGGAAAAGTTGGCTAGGACAATTTGTGGCACGTTGTGCGATAAAAGATTTAGCAGTTCTTATTTTACTGATATTTGTCTATGCTTGTGTGCCTTTTTTCTTTAATAAATTTATTAATATTACGAGTAATGGTTTTGACACTGGCTTATTTATTTTACTTATAAATACGTTTAATTGTCTTATTGAATTTTGCTTAAACTACTGAAATTTGGCTAAAGTGTCCTATACGTAAACAACCAGGTTTTGTCTTATAAGTCATATATATTTACTACTATACATTGATTTATCTTTATTTTATATAATCGACGGGAAACTTTATCGCTCGTAGTTAAGTTAAATTACTGCGAAAAAATAATATAGGAAAACGTGGGGACGTCATTTTTTTCCCTCTATTTTAAATAGAGGTATCTCAAACGTAGAATCTTTATTTATAATATTGATTTTCGTTAAGCAAAGAATATTAGGTATCATTAAATACCTTAATTTTACCTCCCAAAACAGCAAAAGTACACTTTTCTGCTTTTGGCTTGTTAATACATTTTTATTTTATTCCAAACGTGTGGAATGACGTATAGAACACATGCTGAATTCATAACACATTCAAGCGACTACAAACATGTATAGAATTGCAGGAGAAAATATATTAGGTTGTCCTTTAAGTTTCTTCCCTTTGTTTTAAGCGTAATTAATATACGATATTTGTTGTTTAAGGTAAATTTATTATGGTAAATATGAACTTTTTTGTTCTTTAACCTTCTTGCATCTTTCAGAAAGCCTCATTATGCTCTCCTTCTAAAATTGTAAAAACTTATTTGCAAAATATTCATCTAAGTGCGTTTTTATTTCGCTTATGGACTTGAAAGATTTAGCACAAAAAGAATTTTTTAAGAAGAGGAACAAGTAATAATCGGATAGAGCAAGATTTGAGGACTATGGAGGATGAGGTAGAACGTCCTAATCAAACTGTAATAATTTTTGTCTTACAGCCAACGTAACATGCAGTATTGTCTTGTCGTGATGGAAAACGACGCCTCGTCGGTTTGCCAATTCTGGCTGTTTTTCTTCTATAGCGGCCATTAATAGATCCAGTTGATTGCCATATTTGCCAGCATTGATCGTATCACCTTGAGGATAGAGCTCGTAGTACACTACGCTTTTGCAGTCCCACCAAATGCACAAAAGAACCTTCTTCGTGTATAGTTCACACTTTGCAACAGTGGATGGTCTGTTTTCCTTAGAACAAGTGCGTTTTCGATGCACATTTTGGTATAAAATCCAAGTCTCTTCTCCAGTAACAAGTTTCTTTAGGGAAGGAACTCTTTCATGTCGCTGGAGAAGCAAATTGCACGTAGAGATGCGGTTCATAAGGCAGGTCACTGTCAATAGGTGTGGAACCCTAACTTCATATCGATTCGCAAATTCCATCTTGATTAAATGCTTATGTATCCTTGTCTTGGGAATATTAGTAGCATCCACTATCTTGCGCACACTAAATAGCGAAATTTCAGTGATGTCAGTCTTAATAATGTCCGTATTCTTCGTTTCTGGGCGGCCGCTGCAGTCTTCATCTTTCAACTCAGAATTGCCAGCTATAAATTTTTTAAACCACTTTCAAACAGTCCTAATAGTCGTAGTACTGCTTCATTAAGCTGTGCGAATCTTGTCTTTAGTATCCTTTGCACTATTGCCTTTTTTAAACCAATTAAGCAGAACATACCGCAAATGCTTCTTTTAGCCCTACATATTGAACAGTACAGAAAAATTTGTAAAAGAAAATTTGTTACTAACAAATCGTACTTTATAAGAGCTTTTGAAATACTAAATCCGATGCCATAAACGGCTAAGAGATAAGCCTCCATGTTTATATACCCTTATGTCAATACCCGGGTACCCAGGTACCCTTTTGCATGTTCATCTTCACATAACTTTTGTATTAAATGACAGATTCTAAAATCCTTTTAGATCCTTGTTATTTAAGTCAATTTACATCGATTCATATTCTTAAAAATTTTTAAATATGCAAAAAAATTAGTAATTTTGAAGGTCAAAGTTTTTACCTAGTTATTCAATTACCGTGATACCCGGGTACCCATATGGAAGAATTTAATATGTCTATAAAATTGCAGAATAATATTTAATTAAAATTATCTCTAGGAATAACAAATAGTTATTAATATATAAGTAAACAAATTAATTTTACTTTTAATAAATTTTATTATAAAACATATTATAATTTATATACTTTATAATTTATTGACTTTATTTTTGAAAACATGTGTCACATTTTACAATTGCTTTTAAATGTTGATCGAAAACTGGTTTGTTACATTCTATACATAATTTTTTCGTTTTTCTTCTTTTTTTATCGACACTCTGATAACAAATATAACATGATCCTACAACAATTTTTCGTCCAGTAGAATCTGTCTTTTAAGTAAACCCGCCTGACTCATTTGATGTTTTTGCTTTGCTTGTATAATTTATTGGTTTTCCATAGATGCTTTCGATCGCAAGCCGAGTGGTTAAATGTCTCATTATTTGAATATTTTTAGATCAGGCTTTAATAAATTGCATACATAAATCTACACTTAATTGTCGTATGAATAATCTGCGCTCTTTCGTCTTTTTTATTATCATTGTGTTAACTTTATAATAAATTATGTAGCTAGCAAGACTAGCAACATCCAAAATATAAAAAAAAATGGCAAAAGGCTATCGGTTAGTCCGTCTGTGGGTTGTGTACCGACCTAACATCTGATCCATTTTATCCACTCTAATTTTTGTTTTATTATAATACAGAACAATTTCTGTTTTTTTTTGTCTTCGCTACTAATTGCTACATCTGAGTGCATCGTAGATAGTAGTATAACAGCTTTATTATTTTTAGAACCATAAGAACATACAGTTACTTTTTCATGAAACCCCAATAGCGTTGATAATTTTTCACGATGAATAGATGCTAGCATGTTTACTGGAATATATTTTTTATTTTTTTCAAAATTCCTACAATTGTTAGGTTTCCTGACAATAAATGTTTTGCCAAAGGTAGAGTAGCAAAAAAATTATCCATTAAATTATTTCTTCTTGATCCTTTATATTGGGCGGCTAAATCTTTTACTACTCTTTCACCTTAATTTTTTTCGCGGCCAGTTGTTGATTTGCCAGTGTAAATTTGACCTTTCAATAGATAGGAATTTTTTGCGTCGCATATCTACTATAGTCATCTACTAAGTTAAGTCTAGTTTGAAACTAAAGTAACGAATACTAATCAGCTGCACAAGAATATCGGCTATTCTTTTACCACCCCTTTTATCAAAGGTTAATATTTCTATAGAAAAAGGATTTCTCAGGTAGTCCATAATGTAATGAGTAATAATGTAAAAGTTTCCTGGAATACAAATTCGATTATTAAATGTATAACCTAAGCGGGTACCCAGGTACCCCGGTTATTGAACAACGTTGTAACGACTGGTTATTGACATAAGGGATAAACACTGAAACTTAAAGTCACTCATAGCGCGGCGCGAAAGAAAGTTAGGGGACAACCTAATACATTGAAACATTTTTGAAAATCAAGAGCTATTAAAAATTGATGTTTTCGATTCTTTCTCAGGTTGCAGTCTCTTACATTGTATAGTGCTGTCACGTCTCAACTGACGCGTGATGGAAAGTATTATTGCTAAGCCTTTATGGCCACTCTGCGTTCACCGAGTTCAGCCGGGACTAAGCAGGTTAATTTTCCGAAGACCAAGAAGCGATAAAAAATGACACGACGAGGATATTTTATAAGATTACTTCCAGGTATTTCACGGTAAAAAGGATAAAGTTATGAAACACAATGGGCAGTTATTTAGAACGTTGCAAAATTATATTAGTAAATTGACCATGCGGTTGATTAATTTATTATGTATACGATTAATATTCCTGTCGATGTTAATTTAATTCTACTCTCGATGTAATAGGTTATAGTCTCTATTAGGATGATTTTATTATTTACTTCTTTTAAAATGATTTTATTATTTATTCCTTTGCTGAATACTTATTTTAGTTGTTGTGGACCTTTGGACTTTACTGAACTCCTTCGTTCTAAAGTGAATAGGGCCGTCGAACGGAAGGGACGGTGATCAGAAAAACATTGAACTGGGATATAAGTGGTTTCTCACACAGGTTAATTGGTTCACAAGCAAAATGATTAAGATTCACCAAATAAAAGTATTAAGAAAATGTATTTCCAAATCAAAAAAGAGCAGGAATTATAACTTCGTACAAGCAAAAATAATATAAATTCGGAATGTAAAATAAAATAAGTGAAATTATAAGATATAAAGTTGTAAACAAAACGAGAACAAGAACATGGACTAGTTTTATCAATAAGCTAATAGTTGACTCTGATGAGTAAGATCCTTAAGTAAGAATAGAATAATGCAAGCAAATACTCGAATAAGAGAATATTTGAATAACAGAATAAGTGACTATGTGAAAAAAAAGTGAAAAAAGAGTGACCCGCGGGCCAAAAGGTCCAACCTTTATAACCTTAAGACATAAAGAAAAAAGTGAAGGACCTCCTTACTCCTACCAAGTTCTGTTTTCTTTTTAGAATTTTTGGTAAAGGCTCCAATCCAACCATATCATAAATCAATTATCTTCGTCACTTGATAGGATAACTGCTCAGTTCTTTACACATCAACGCTGCCTATGGCAGTTGTTGCCCAAAAAGTTTCTCCTTTTGACCCCCGGGGCAACAGTTACATTGGTTCTTCATCACGCAATCAGGCTTTGAATTATTATTCACACAAGGACTAACTTATCACTAGGTCAATATTATCGGGATCACGCATTACTCCTCACACATTCATTCCTTCTTATTTTTTTCTCTTATTTCGTTATATTACCATTGCATAGGTGCAGGAGCACCAGTTAATCATAATTATACCAGCTTTTAGAACTAATATAACCACGACCTAAGTCACTTCTACGCCTATTGCTTTCCAGAACTTAGAATACCGGTGACTTTCTTTGGGAAGAGCGAAGGGGTATTTGATGAACACTGGACACTTTGATGCCATGATTCTGTTTCTAACAACACGTGCTTCTACATTAGTTAAGAGATCCTTCGGCCTTCCCAGGCTTAGGTTCTAGAAATTACTTCGACTTTTCGCTTATGTATTATTGAAAGAAAGCATATACCTCTCTTCCATTTTAACTTTCCTTATTCTTTTATTTATATTACTGATATGGTTATTAGAGAGGGCGTATGTCATCGGCCAACGATTTCTGCGTAGGGTTTCTAAGAGTCGATAATTAATCTTTCCTTTTTCTTTCATGAGTACGTTTCATCTGATATTCTGATTATCAAAATGAGTTTTAAGTTCTCTTCTGATTATTTATTTTATTCAAAAAAAGGAGATAGAGATGGTCTAGGGATGATAGAGAGAATTAGGAGATGACTAGTGAACTGTATAGGGGATAGAAATGACTGGTTTAAGTTATAGCGTAACAGATTTATTGAAATGAATAGAGAAATGAGAAAGATGAAAGAGATAACAGAAATAATAATGTACGTTATAATAAGAAGGTACAGAGTATGAGATATCGATGCACGTGGACCGGAAGTGACCGGAAGTGCGTCACCCGAGGAGGCAGATAATGAGGAAAAGAGAAGAACGGAGAAATCAGGAAGAAAGAGAGGACTTAGTTGTGGAGAAATTGAGATAGATTACAAGAGAGAAGAGAGTAACTAAGGAGGAGTCTGGATATAGAGAAGTCACTTTTGAGATAATCGAGAAACACGTCTTAATTCTTCCGCTGTGATAACTGGAGTGCTGGACCTCGCACCTTATCGGGACGGGCTGAGAAGTGGTGTCGACGTGGCAGAGAGCTTTTCCGCCAATTAGCATCTCCCACGCTAGTAAGGTGAGACTTTCCAGCAATCGGGAAAAGATCACGCCATATGTGACGTCACGCAGGACCAATCACCTGTTTCCTAGAGAAGTGGCGTGATCGATTGTTCAATATTTATTTTTATATAAATACTTAGATCAGAGAAAAAGGTTGTTGTTAACTTTTATATTAACTACTAGAATCTGGCTAATCAGACCTCTATATGCCTATTATGTATTGTTTAATAAAATATTCCTTTAAATCACTAGAAATGGTACTACTCGTTCTTTAGTTATACTACTGGCAAAAAAATAATGTATGAAATCGTGGCGGGAAGTCACACCCCATCCCCCCTTTTAAATGAATTTATCTAGCACGTGATAACTTTATTTACTATCAAGTTCAGACGGTAATTTCTTTCCTAATTCTGTAAAGGCACTGGATGGCTGAATATACTGAATATACACAAACAGGTGTGTGAGGGCACTTCACAATGCTCCTACCATGTATAACCCACAAGCGTAAATCGAATAGAAGATATAACTACGAGTGATAGTGTCTATTATTATTTTTGTAATCCTCAATATCACAAACACTCTCATAAGGCCTGCAGATATTGATCCAAAGTTCACAAAACCATTCCACAACTTTCCCATAGTAATCTCGGCGATTTTTTCCAGTGCTTCCTCGCTTAATAACCTTGTGATGGACAGTCCGTCGGATAGTTCTTGTTTTCCGGCGATTGATCTCACCACGTTGTTTGCAATAGATTGTCGTTTCACCGGGAACATCAGGTGTTCTCTCAACTTTTTCAACTGCTCCTGTGAGTAGATTCCGCTGGTGGCTAGTCTCTCCGGCGACATGTATGGCCACCCCATGGTCGATCTCGGCTGTAAAATTGTTAGGGCATTGGTGTCTATTACTTTGGTGAGTAATCTGATCCACCTGTGTTCGGACAAATACGTTGGCGGAAAGATGTTATTGCACTCGCGCTTGCTTCCAATGTTTTTTAAAATTTTAGTTTTAGGAGTTAGGAAATATGTTTTATTTTTAAAAGTCACTGGTAGCTTGTTGAAGTACTTATCTGTTTTTCTCAACCGTACTTTGACAGGCGCACACTTCACTAGGTAGATTACTTCACCTGCCTGCCCAGCTGTGTATCCCGGCCCCTTCATAATGGTGTACGCAAATTCCAATGGGTCATCCACGTCTATAGCAAGGGCGTTCATAAGTACTCGCCTCTCCAACTCGCACTTCTACGATGTTACCTCGTTGTATAAGCTGGTGAGTTGCATTCGGAGGTGTTTTTTGACAAAAACAAATTTTGAGTTCACGTATGTGAAAATGTCCAAGTTGTCCCCCGAAAGAGGTGCTCTGCGGAAGAAAAAGGTGCCTGGTTGTGTTTCCATTATGAATAATTTGAGATGTTCGGTTCTGAAAATATTAAATCCACACAACCGCGTCTCGGTAGTGCGAGTAAGAGCAAAAGTTACGTCTTTAGTGGTAGGAGAATACACCTCTGGCGCGTCGTGGTCGTTCAAGTCTTTCATTTTCTGCGCCCATCCCTCGTACAACACATCATAGCTCGACAAATCACACCCGGTATTAACTGGTACAACATCATAAAACGTATAGCGACACTTCAGATCCAAGCACTGACCTTCCCCTAGTTGACAGACTGTGCCCGAGCGTAACGCTATCTTTCCCGTTCAAATTTTCACTAGAACATATGACGATGTTAACGTGACCTTGACAGTTGCTTGTACCACAATTCCTGACCATGAGCTATAGGAATCTAAATACTGGGTGCCGCTACATGAACCGTCGTTCGTTACTGTTCCGGCTAAAGTGACGGCTCGCGTCTTAGTTGCATTAACCCTTAAATCAAACAATTGTGTACTAGTGGTTAAGTATAAAGTTCCTGTATCTTGCATAGTTTTGCACTGGGGTGCGGCTGGTTCCATTACATATTCTGCGAAACCGTTATGAACTGCCTACGTGTGGGAGTGCATCCCACAATGCTGTACCATCCTCAAGATCACCACCTTGCATTGTAGTACGGGTATTGATGTATACTTTGTTGCTTGTAATAGTTGTATGTATATACTGGTGGAATTTATAAGCCGTTGTTGATAGTTGCAATCTCCCACGTTGGTCAAAGAAATGGTAGATACATTTATTGGGCCATTCCCACAATCGAAGCTGATGAATGCATCCGTTGCTGTTGCGATGGAGAGGACCAGCAAGATGAGATTCGCCATTTTGCTTACAATACTACTAGCATATGCTTATCCAGTGAAAATCCTATTTAATTATTAGATATTGGTTAAATAGAAAATAAAAACTTAGAAGATTTATTTGAAATAAAGGTAATTACCCAACTAAATAAAAATTAAAAATACTTAATATTAATAAAAGGGTTTGTCAGTTCCACCTCAGTAATAAAAAACCCGGATTTGTAAATAAAATAAAAAAATTATTCAAAAATATATAGGTTTCGTATAATTATAATTTGGAAAAAGAAAAACTGTTCGAGTGATTATTCATCATCGGAACGGTCATCCAGTTTATACGTATGTTCCCCTATTTGTATTACTGGAGTGACTAATTTGTAAATTAATCCATTCTTTTTTATTGTAGGTTCCACCCACGTGTACGTATGTCCTTCTATTTCGATATTTGGAAGGGGCTTTCCGTCAGGAATCAGCAGGACCGGAAAGGTTCTCGGTCGTAGTGGCTTTGGTGGAGGTGAAAACGAAGGGTTGTGTGAAGTTCGGAGTGCGGGGCATTCCCCTCCAAAGCCAAATGGTCCCCTTAGCCGTTTTCTCTCACTTGTTTTCCCTTCCTTGACGGTGCAACGTTGAGCAAATGCGTTTCTTAACATTGTCAATTACTGAATCAAGCCGAAGAATTGACGAACTCGTTAAGCAAAAGTAAATGAACAATAGTTTTCTTATAAATATTTTTTATAAACTAAATGATTGAATTTTATTTCCTATAAAGTTTTAAACGATCTACATACACCTTACGGGTTTTCTTGTTTCCCAAATCTATCGTCGCATTATTATTATCCGTTAATTCTAATATTTTGTATGGGCAATTATATGTATTACCGAATTTGCCCTGTTTAACTGCCTGGAGAAAGACATCATCTCCGACTTGCAAATTTTGTGTAACCACCTTCCTATCATCATAATTTTTACTCTTAATTTTTGAGTTTTCTAAATTTTGTTTGGATAATGACTGCAGACTTATCATTTCGTCATATAAATCACTCAAATATTGTACAAAGGAGGTATCTACATCTTCTTCAACCGGAAGAACGGACGAAGGCAATCGCGCGATTCGAGCAAACAAAAGTTCATAAAGAGTATGCTTTGTACCTTCGTGCACACTCGTATTATATGAAAACATAGCCGGTTTCAACCATGTATTCCAATCGTTTCCATTGCTGTTTACATACGCGTTCAGATATTCAATTAGTTCATGCTGCGATCTTTCAAGTGATCCATTCGACTGGGGATGATATGCAGTCGTGGTGAATTGTTTGACGTTACATCTTTTCGCAAGCCCTGTAAATACAGCGGATATAAAATTTCTACCCTGGTCGGTGATTATTGCTCGAGGAGCAAAAAAAAGACAGACAAATTCCATATAAAAAGCTTCGGCAGTTGCTACATTACTAATGTTCATAAATGGCACTGCTCTTGAAAATTTAGTTAATAGATTTTGCATTGTTAATATGTATTGATTTCTTTTTCGCGTCATGGGAAGAAGTCCCACGATATCTAAGGCTACTTTATGGAACGCGCGACCCGGTGTATCAGTAAATATCATCGGTCTTTTTGGTTTTCTCGAGTCATTTTTTTCATTTGACAAGTTTTACAACGGTTAATAAAATTTCTTATATCTTTCTTCATTTTACTGACAGCTTTGTGTCCTCCCATTGCTGATGAGTGATACTCTATTATTATTTCTTCAATACTGTCCCGCGAAGGGGTTTGAACTAAAGAGCTGCAAACTATAATAGCTAATTTCGTGTTGGCAAATATTTCTTTAAGATATTTTTCTATCGATCTCCATGGAATATCACCCATAAACGAGGATTTATCAATACTAAAAGACTCAATTTTTTTTTCGGTTACTACGTCAAATAATGATCTCAATACGTTTATTATATCAGATTTGTGTGGCGGATAATCTATTGGTAGTGAAATTAAATTTTTACTGCGTGTTAAGTCGGCTACTTTTGCTCTTTTGGCCATGATGTCTATATATTCTGGCAGCATTTTATTTTCATGCAATTCCAAAGCACCCTTGTCGAGAGATTTGCCTTGGTAAGATATAAATATTACTAAATTGTCTTTTCTATTCTTAATACAATCTCTGAAATTAACTATTTTAAGTACTCCGGCCGGTGGTGCGTTCATTCGCGAATTGAATTTATTTGGTTCATAATTACTAGGTGGTGAATATGTGTTCTTGACTTTCTGTGATATTTGATTAGGTTGCATATTATATTCTTTGTAAGCTCCTGGGCGTTGATCTCGATAATTTTGGTTGTGATAACCCTGTCTTTCCTCCGGGGGAAAGCGCGTTAGTGGATTTTGATACCGATCAAAACGTTTGTTTTCGTGGTCAAGATTTCGGTCATTGTAAAATTTTTAGGTATGATTATTATTATAGTTATTTCTATTGACAATTCGATTAAAATTGTCATTGTTTCTGTCCGCGTATTGTGGTTGTTGGTCAGGGTATCTATGGGTTTGGTTGTAAATAAATCTGTAGTTTCTGTTTTCAGTATTTGTATATCTTTCTTCGTATCGTCCGCCCGGGTTTCGGTTACTATTTCTTCTGTTATATGATAAATTTTGGGAATCTGGGGTGATACTAGTTTCTATTGCTATCGCGTCTGCTATTGCGTCCGTCAGATCTTGATTACCACTAGTTCGAAGTTCTGTTCGTATGAAATGTGCGGTCCCGTCGGTAAAACTTTTCAACAGGTCTGCTTCTATTTTATTAATGATTTGATCACTGTTATTAGGGTATTCGGTTTTTATTGCATCTATTATCGCGGTCTCTAACTCTCGCGTTGTACATGCGTATTGCATGATGGTTTCATTCGATTTCTGTTCGATATTTCCTATTTCCCCCATATATTGATTCACCGTTTTTCTTGACTAAATTGTTTTCTTAACCGCTTTTAGAAACCCTTCTATCGTATGAAATTCCACTCCTATAAGTAACCGATATGCAACTCCCATTAATCGTAATTTAAAGGTTTGGATAATGGCTTGCGCGGAGTACCTAACTAGCTTGGTCATGGCATTTTCGCCCGACTTTATAAAGTCGCGTACGGATATGTTATACCCGTCAAATTTTGGGATTTGTTCTATTATTTATTTAAAATGCATAATTTATCATAGAGAAATTCGCGTGAAATAGCGCCGGGTTGAGGAAAAGAAAAGCGAGGTTCTGGTTCAGGTGTTCTTCTCGAAAGTATTTCGTTAGGTTTGGGTTGAGCTTGTATTAATTGAGCTACGTGTCCTTGCAATTCTCAGATCTGTTCTAATAAGTTTTAAAGTTCTATTTCCCCTTGCCCTATTCTAAGTTCCTATTGTCGAATCTTATCATCAGACAGAACCTGCGCTAATTCGAAATTACGTTTTTCTTCGTCAAATGTACCAAATTCCCCTAGGATCGGCGCTAAATTTCTATCCGGGACGACGCCGGTTCCTTGGGACCGGCATTAGACTTTCGTTAGGCCGACAGTATTAAAGTTAAAAAATAAATGTCACCTGAATGAAATGTAGTCAAATATGGTTTTAATGAACTTTATTAAATATTCTAAGCAAAAGTATGGCTGGTATTTACACATGTAACAAAATGTAACAACCTTTTTTGGTAAATTTTTGGCTATCTGGAGCCCTCCTTATACCGGCTCGCTGCCGGCAGAGCTGAAAGGTTGAAAATATTAACTCTGCGCTCAACGTGTTAAATCACTAGAAATGGTTCTCCCTTAGCTTTAGTTTTACTACTTGCAAAAAAATAATGTGGGAAATCGTGGCGGGACGTCACACTAGTTTCGCGCTCGTAAAGTAGTACTCACCGACCAGGGTTGAAATTTTACTAGCGACTTGTTGCGAAAAATCGCAAAGCGATTCCGTATAAAAAAATTTTGAACAACTGCGTTCCATCCATCATCGAACCGATCATTAGAACGATCACATCGCGCTTTAATAGAATAACTCAAACAGGTCACCTCGGGAAGAGTGGAGTTGTACGAGTGGATCAAGCTAGCTACGTTCAATTACAATAGGTCCGATCATAAAGGAACCTAGCATACCTCGTACGAGCTCGTCTACGAGAAAATAGCGCAACTACCTAGCAACGAACCATTGGCAGAAATCAAGAAACCTGAAATGTACTCAGACTACTTGATCATGTTCGTTACGGTATTCCACGAGCTGCAAACCAACGGAAGAGAAGAGTTGATAAATTCAAAGAAGAAGTTTAAAGAACGATACGACAGAAAACTTAATCCTATGTCATTTAAATCAGGTGATTACGTCTTCCTGCTAAAGGGGCCGAAACAGGGTAAGATTGGCGACTTATACTCCAGACCACACGAAACACTTGGCATATTGCCCAACGGGAACGTTAAAATTAAGATAAAAAAAAAATTCCATAATAATTCATCTTAATTGGTTATTGAAATCCCACATAAAGGTCGCCGGATAGAGTTGAAAGATTAAATCATACAGGAAACTTGAACTGTGACACCTTCTACTTCTAGATGACTGATCTAATACAGTTTATAGTACCGTTAATCATATTGCCACCACACCCGAGCAGCGCGATAATAGGATACGACTGCAGACATCGGTTTGCAAAACTCGCGACCGTCTCTCTTCTTAATGTAGAAGACTGTGACCTTCCCTCCCTGGACGTAAACGTAATTCAGGTAAATATCCAACTACTGCTGATTAACGAATTTGATAGCGCAACGGTCATCCAATGCAAGGTCGAAATAGATCGAACAGTAAAGCTTCTTATTCTGACCCATATAGTAGTTGGGACGGCGTGATAGCGACCGGCTTCGTAAAGATCACACTTTGAAACTATTTAGCCACCGTCAAGATTAACACGAGGAAAATACTTCTGCAGTCCCGGGCTTTATGCGAACTTGGGAACGGAGAGTGCGTCGACCTTGACAAAAGGAATACTTACTGGGACTCTATCCCCGCTAATTCGTGCGATTTCACCAAGTATGGGCTACTATATGATGGAACAGCCAAAGATGTCAAGGACACCTTTAATTATCACGACCAGATAGTCTATTCGCTTACGACCTAAGATATAGTTTTTGCTCTGTCAATAAGATCTAAATATACAGTCTGTGGATACACCATATTAAAGACTGAAAATCCCAAATTGGTCATCTTTGAAATGAAAACGGGAAATAGTTTCGCGAGTAAAAAGAGGGTGGGCGTAGTCAACTTGGACATCTTAACATACATGAACTCCAAATTCGTTTATGTAGAAAAACATATCCGGACACAAATCAAACAGTTATATCGGGACGTGATGACTTATCACTGCAAATTGGAACAAAAGATTCTTAAAAACGCTTTATCAATAGCAATCCAGGCTCCCGACGTTTTCGCATACGACCTTATAAAAGGACTCGGATACACCGCAGTCGCAGCGGGGGAGGTCATCCACATAGTTAAATGCATCCCGGTTGAGGTAGTCATAGCAAGGACAACAGAGTGTTACAACCAGCTACCTGTTCGCAGAGGAAACAAAACCTTAATCCTTACACCTCAAACATACATCTTATTCGAAGAAGCGACGCAGGTTTCATGCAATACATTAGTACCGCTTATGTTTCACCTAGAATATTCTTGGTATAAACTAACTCCAAACCCAATGGAGTCATTTCCTCCTACTGTGGATGATCCCCCTAATGAATCTCATGACTACACCGACTTGGAAATATACTAAGCCACAAGAATTATCCGCTAGCGGAATATATACGGAGCAAGATTTGAACGAACAACGAGACAATATCATGTTCCTTGCGGAAAAACATTCTATCCTAAACACAATCGCTCGAAAGGCAATAGGGAAATCAGCCATACCCATTGGAGTATCAAACTCAAATTTTCTGGTCAAGGAGGCAATAAAAAGGATCACTAGTAACAAATGAGTCGAGGTGTGGTAGCGATTTCTTAAAATTGGATATATTAGTGCCGCTGTCTTTGGCATTTTTGTCGTGCTGCGAGGCATAAAGTTAGTTATTGATACCGTCATTCACGGTTACGCACTTTACAGTGTCTATGGGTGGTCCTTGTACCTAGTGGAAGCTCTATGGAAAGCCGTAACCTACCTGTTATTACATCTCGCCCAAAAACATATATCTTTCAACCAAAATGACAATTTTGTAGGCAACGACCTTTAGTACAAGCTTAAGGAAGAGCAAGTTGAGGAGAAATATTAGGGTCTAACGATGACTATCACATACACCGACGGGATTCCCGCGACGAACGTGAATTTGAACACTGTCACTGTAGCCATGCCCCGGGAATCCTCAAAGACCTTCGGAACTTCCTTGGTATTGCGCTAACATGGAATCCGACGAGGGCGGGCTAGTGAATGGACCTTGCTGGTTATCTGATCGGTTGACCAAACCGTAGCATCCACTCTGCCTAACGTCATTCCTCCGACATGTATTTTCTTCGTGTCATATTCTTGTATTAATAATAAAGATTTTCGCTTAACAGTTATAATAATCAATTTTCTATTATATTTTATTATAGACACAAGATATTACTGTATACCTTGCAAGGACCATTACTAATCATAACTTTCTTTTATATTTTATTCTAGACTCAAAGTACAGCTTTAAAATTCCTTTGTAATAATCTCAATTTCCTTATATATATTTCATTTTAGACACAATACAATTGTAAATGCGAGTATAATTTAAGGAATTATATTACCCAACTTTTGCTATATATTTTATTTTAGACTCAAGATACCGTTTTTTATTTAAACAAAAAAAAGAAAAAAAAATATTTTTATAATAAATAAGGAAATTTACGTAGATATTCTTCGAGGAAAATATTCAGCATCCGTTTAAACGTTAGAGTTTTGCCCTTTCATTTGTCTTAAGATGGAGGTGTTACGTCCTAAGACGTTTCCCTTTTCTTCTTCTTTTTATTCTTCTTCTCTGTGCTCGATATTTTCCTCAAGTATCACGTATAGATTATGTACACGATGAAGCCAGCACTCCAATATCGACTAGAGATTAGATGGGATTGTAAACGTTGAACTTATACTTATGTTATCGTTGCTAAGAGATGTAGATTTGAATGTGTTTAGCGGTTTCATAAGTGTGAGAGCCGTGTGAATGTTAATTTGATAAATCGATATCTAAGGATAAATGAACAAAAGAACATGGTCAGTATGGGGACCGTTCAAGAAGAAGGCGATGTTACGTAGTTAAAGAAAAAGAGAATAAGGGGCGCAGACAAAAGGTCGGGGCTCACTTTTACGAATTAATCTTATGTGTTAGAATTGGGAGTATTATGTTGAAGTTGTGAGTCGTTAATAAATAAATATATTCCCAGTGAACACAAAACGTTAGTATGACGTACGATTTACGTTAAATTACGTAAATTACGTAAATCGTACGTCATATTAACGTTTTGTGTTCACTGGGTTTATATCAATACTAAACAGTCGTCGTGTTGATTTACGATTATCGGAAGTGGAACAAAGAATATTAGTTTACAATTTTTGGAAGTAGGATTGAAGCTCGCAAATTAGAAATTCGCGGTTCGCTTGTTATTTTACGAAATATTACTGAATATTACGAAGCATGGCAGCGGTCAGCAATCTTTCGGTACATGAACTAAAAGAAAAACTCCGTGCTCGAGGCTTATCAACGTGCGGTACGAAAGCCGAACTTACGGCGCGGTTAGATTTGGCTGAACCACATTGGAGAGATGTAGCCGCTTCAGACATAAATTACAAGGACAGAGCAGCAGCCTTAGAAACACCAGCGACGAAAAGCAGCGAAATGGAAAGGCTTCGTCAGGAATTAGAACATCTTAGGTACGAGCACGAGCAATTAAGGGAAAGACAGGATCGACATCCAAGAGCGGATGTGCGTCGGCGCGAGATCAGCTTGAGTGCGATCTCTGATTTGGTTGACAGCTTTGATGGTAGCAACGGTACGTTTACAGTTTGGGAAAGACGGATACGATACGTTCAACGAGTGCACCAACTACGGGATAAGGAGATGGTGATGATAATTAGCTCAAAAATGAAAGGAAAAGCATTACGGTGGTTTCACTCGAAACCAGAATTTTTAACTTACGAGATGGAAGAATTGTTGGTGGAAATAAGGAAAATGTTTTGTTCGCTTCAAAGCATAATTACTTTAAGAAAACAGTTCGAGGATCGTAGATGAAGGTTCGACGATTCGTTTGGAGATTATTTAAGAGATAAAAAGATCTTGTGTAACCGGATTCCTCTCCCAAAAGAAGAAATCGTTGAGTATGCAATATATGGCATTCCCTATGTAACTCTGAGGAATCAAGCTCGAATGAATAATTTTCGGGACCAAGAATCATTATTGATAGCATTCAAAAATATTTTATTAGGCACTGGATTGAGAACGCGAGCGACGGACCATCGCAATTCTACAAATTATGGAGGAAGGCGGGTGCCGGGAGAGGAAAAGAAACCGATCGAGGATAAGAAGCCGACGGAAGGAGGTCCTGCGAGGTGTTTCAACTGCGGAGAGACTGGACACCTTTCGCGGAACTGTGCCCGTCCAAAGAGAGAAAGGGGTAGCTGCTATAAGTGTGGCAAATATGGACACTTTAAATCAGACTGCCCGGAAAATGATCGTGAAGTCAACAGCATCGCAGAGGACCATTAATAACGACTTTGTCAGGAAAGTGACTTACGAGATCGATTCAGACAACAAACATTATGTGTTAGTTTTAGATACTTTATTAGATTCTGGTAGAGCAGCGAGTTTTATAAAGGAAAGGTTAGTGATGGGACAGATTGATCCGATATTGGAACCCGTTAAGAAATATTTTGGTGTTAATCATAGTTGTCTACAAGTGCGCGGTTTGGTACAGGTTAGTTTGAGAATAGATAACCAGGAAAGGTGTAAAACTTGTCTTCTGGTGGTACTGGATACAATTAGGATGAATTCCGTCATTTTAGGCCGCGATGTATTGAGAAAATGCGGGTTTAGTATTAGCAGGAAAGTAATCATTCCGAAGAGGAAGAAGCAATTAGTCAAATCCTTAATATAGAGATAGACGTTCAGGCCGATCACCAAACTACCGAATTATCCAATAATCAAAGTTCAGGCACAGATGAAAAATTAGTAGAGAATGATTGTTAATTAGATTCTGTTCATGTTGCGACAAAAAGAAATCATTCAATGGACGAAGTTAGAAATAAATGTAAAGTTATTGCCGAAAATGCTCAAGTAGATAATGTTGTGATTAGCGAGAAAGAGAGTAACGAACTCAAATTAGAAGTGAATTGTGAAATTGTGGCAACGGAACGAAACCAGTTAAAAGAGATTTTAGAGACAAATTATGTGAGCGCACCTCAGCCGAGAAAACTGAAAGTAAGTGAGGAAGTTAAAAAGGAACTTAATGAATTGATCAATGATGAAGAATTTAAGTCTGTCGATGTGTTAGATCAGGTTAATATCCTAGAAATAACAAATACAGAATTAGAAACCTTTCGAAAAGATGAGCAATTAGAGTCTAAACCAAAATTTAATGTTTTGCCGAAACAGGAAGATTTAATATCTGATGAGGGAAAAAGGTTAAGGAATCATATTGTTAGATTAGAAAACGAAGTAACGGTCAATACTAACGAAAGGAAATATTTACGAAGTGTGCAGCCAGAATTAATTCAAAGAATAGAAAGTGATAGGAATTTGTTGTTAAGTATAGCACACCAATTATTAAAATTAGACATGATTCAAGAATTAGTTAGAAAGATAGATAAGAAAAAGATATTCCTATGTATTAAAGGTAGGCGGAAACGTTTAAACTTATTGTTGCCAGGAAAGGCCGAGACCGGGGTGAATTATGTGTTAAAGAGAGAGATAACATTCATGATAGCTAGTACAGATTATTTAGGGCGGAAAATATTTGATATTCGTAGAAAAAGAAAAAGAAAAAAACGGTGCGGCAGCTATTGGAAAGTATACGTGAAATCGATAAGGAAAAAAAAAAAAGAAAAAAAAAATAATCTCAAGTTAAAATTAAGTATATCTTATTGTAATGGTGAAAATGTGATTATGTTTTATAGTATTTCCTCTTTTCTATGAATGTATCAATATCACATCTTGATTTAATTTACCGTTATGTTAAAATTGATTTTAATATGCTTGTTTTAATTTTATTTTCTTTTTTAAAGATTAGGTCGATAACGCATTTTACTTTTACTTCTGTAAGAATATATATTATTTTAGTTATGTATTAGTTTAGTTTGCGAACCATATGTACGGATTTATGTTACGTGTGTGGTCTTTATGTTAACACTTCTTATGTTTGTATTAGTTTTATAATTGAACTCTTATATTTGTATTCATTTTAATTTTGTATCCTTTAGATTAGTGTACTTCATGTATGTGTTAATTTTAAGTTTATATTTATTTACCGATTGTATTTGTTTGTGTGTGTGTGTATGTTGAAAGTATAGTGACCGAGGGCGGTCACCGTCAGGACTGGCCGATTGAAAACGTTGGACTTATACTTATGTTATTGTTGCTAAGAGATGTAGATTTGAATGTGTTTAGAGGTTTCATAAGTGTGAGAGCCGTGTGAATGTTAATTTGATAAATCGATATCTAAGAATAAATGAACAAAAGAACATGGTCGGTATAGGAACCGTTCAAGAAGAAGGCGATGGTACGTAGTTAGAGAAAAAGAGATATAATGGGCGCAGACAAAAGGTCGGGGCTCACTTTTACGAATTAATATTATGTGTTAGAATCGGGAGTATTATGTTGAAGCTGTGAGTCGGTAATAAACAAAATATATTTATATCAATACTAAACAGTCGTCGTGTTGATTTACGATTATCGGAAGTGGAACGAGGAATATTAGTTTACAGGATCATATAATCTGAACATTCTCGAAAACACATCTACTCCTATCGGTTCCAAGTAACCATAAATTATCTGAATGATAAAGTTCCCCACCAACATGTGGTGATACTGAGATTTTTGGGTCCGAATATTGTCTGAAACTTAATCCCAAAATACAAATAACACGTACATGGATTCATCAACCAATGAGGATCGTAGACGTAACTGAACTCACCAATAGTGAAGACAAAGTGCACTTTCCGAAAACCGATTTTTTTAGAAGAGGAGATAACGTGCTGGGGAGTAGGCACGGACAAAGGATATAAGAAGGGATGTCGAGAACCGACAGGTGCATAATTTTTCTGTGGAATCCTCCATTATTCTTAAGTGTGAAATCGGGTATTATTCATAAGTCTGAAATCCAGTATTACTTATAAGTCCGTAATTCTATGTTAATTATTATGTCTGTAATTCTGTGTTACTTAAAAAGTTAGTATTTAGTCTGTTTACGAGAAATTATCCTATAATCAGTGTAATCTGTATGTCATGAAAGTAAGATCATTCGTTAAGGTAAAAGAATAAACATATTTTATGAAAAAAAAGTTATAATTGAACATTCAGGTGGAATTAGTTAAAACTAATGCTTATTGATACTTAACGTGTCCAAGAACAGACTCAAGGATCCGGAACAGAAACTGACATCGACGGAAAGGTATAGGTGTATTAGGACTAATTACTCCATATATCTCCAGACATTCGATCATAATCTATTTCTTAAGCCAAGTAACATCAATTCTTTCCATTCAGTCATCCCCGCCGGACTCGTTACTCGTCATTGCTATCACAATTCTTTAGGTCATTCCCTGGTAGGGGTTAACAGCTTGACCAAAAACAAACCAAACTATATAATACGATACAGGAAGAAACATTTAAATGTTCATGGAGAAGGAGATGATTCCGTATATTTAATAAATTTTGTAGATGATATATTGATGTGTTTTAAAAACAAAGGTAAATTAAAAGTTATAAAAAGATTACTGTCTAGAAAAATCAAAATAATTAAAGTAGATTGCAAAACTGTTACAATAAAACTTATTTTGAATATGTATTAGGAATATTGAAATACTTGTATTTGACAAAAGATTTAGGATTTTTTTATAAGGAAAATATTAATTGTGACATTTTAGATTGTTATGTAGATGCAGATAGGGCTGCAGATAATAGAGATAGAAAGTAAACTACCGGCTATGTGATCAGATTGTATAATAATGTATTTTTTTAGAAGTCAAGAAGACAGACATGTGTAAATATTGCATCAACGTATGCAGAATATGTAGCTTTATTAGAAGCAGTAACTGAGATTAGATATATAAAAAATTAACTAAAGTATTTAAAAAAGATTTACGAAAAGCTACTGTGACGTTTTGTTACGTTTAGCTTTACTATTTTTTCTCGCAGTAGTAAACTATTTCACAAGCGATGCTATGCCCAACAGTGTAACGTAATAGTTGGACCATTGGAGGAGGCATCGCACATAAGACATGAATTTATCGATGGGATCTTTGCCCGCGTGATGTATTGAATATAAATTATAATACATAAAGGAATTTACAAAACAACTACCTAAAATTATTTCAAGATACTTGTGAAATGTTTCTGAATTGCTGGAGTAGCAGAACACTGAACTCTTTAACGTGGACTGCCATGTGGCAACAGATCTAAGTAGGCTAAAAGTATCATATAGCGTTTAGCTTGCAAGAAATATTAAAAGTAGGAACTATGTGAATAAACCTTAGAGTTGGTATGCAGAGTGGCCACAACATGCTTAGCTACAGTACTTAAAAACAGTCGTCAGTTTTTAAATAACACTACAAAAAATATCTGACGTTAATTTTATTGCTATTATAATACCAAAATACGGTCATTTTACAAAGAATTCTAAACACATCGAGATCCATTACTATTTTATAAACGAATATGTAAAATAAAGAGAAATTAAACCATGTAAAATTGATTCAGAAAATAGTATTGCGGATAGTTTAACGAAAGTATTATGCAAAAATAAATTTGTAAAATCTAGAGATCTAATGTATATAAATTGAGTGTTTCTAGTAAAAAATAAACAGATAAGATTAATACGATAAAAATGCAAGGACGCGTGTTAAAAAAAAGGTATACATTTCTATCGTATTGTTACGTCATGGCTGACGACTGTTTTTAAGTAGTATACTTAAGCCTGTTGTGGCAACTCTGCATTCACCGAGTTTAGCTGGGACCAGGCAGGTTCGTTCTTTCGAAGATTAATCAACAACAAACATGGCAACATGTGAGAGTCTGATGGAAACTATGAGTAGGTTCGGGAGAGGAAAATGGTGATTGGGAGTCAATATCGCCGGGAGTTCTGGTTATAATTTCATTTATATAAGATTTAATACTTACAATTAAGGCAAAAGAAACAATTAATCCGTAAATATTTTAGATAAGAATCAATCAAGAACACTCGCAAGAAGACAAATGTAAACTTTAAAATAACAGTAAATCGTTAGTTAAATTTGTTAAATAGGTTTTAAGAAAAGTAAGAACAATTCTCGATGCAAGTAAAATAATAGAAAACCCCACGCCATAAAATTAAGAAAATGGTGAATCGGCTTCTAGCACCCAGCAGCAGCAGTCACGACCCTCTCCCTCGCACTCTTCTTCATCTTCTTTACTCCATTCTACTCTACTATATTCTTTCTTCTCAACTATAATTTCTCTTCTCCCAATTGCATGTATGCTCCTTTCTTATATATGCTCCTATCTCACGGTTCACACCTTAGCATTTTTTTCGAGCTAAACGTTACATGATAAAATTCGCCTACTTAGGTTTGTTGCCACGCGGCAGTGCACGTCTAGGAACTCAGTGTTTCGCTACACTTGCAATTAAGAAATAACTCATAAGTATTTCGAGATAATTTTAGGTAGTCGTCTCGTAAATTCTTTCTATATTTAAATTGATATTCGATACATCACGCGGGCTATGAACTCATCAATAAATCCATGTCTCACGTGAGATGCTTTCACCAATAGCTCAGCTATTATGTGACACTACTCGACATAGCATCGCACGTGAGCTAGTTTACTACTGCAAGAAATAATAGTATAAATAAACGTGGCGGAACGTCCTAGTGTCATTAAATAAGCGCTCTAAACGCACTTTTAAATAGTTTGCGTGTATGTGTGAGTGTATATGCGTTTACTACAATGTGTACAGTATATCGTCAAAGAGGAAAGAGTGACCGCTTGCGACTGCACACTAGAAAAGAGCTTATCCAAAATGCACGATGTGTACCTATATTAGGTTTTTCGTATTTTGTCGTTATTAAATAAATAAATATTATTAATTTTACTTGCCTGTCCATTATTGATTGAACCTCGAATAACTCAACAATATTTATTGTAAATTATTTATTGTAAAGTACAGATTATTTTTTAGCATCAACATACGTCTTATTCATTACCAACTAGTCACAAATTCAAATTTATTACATGTTTCAAAATTGAAACTTACATATATGTATATATATTTGCTATTCTTAATCGGAAACGCGTCGCGACTCAAACGTCTGCATTATTTGGTTTCATAGCACTTTGTAATGGGCCGTTTTACTAAATAAGTTCATACTGTAAGAAGAGTTAGCTGCAACGAAAGTAACGAATTTGCAAAAAAAACAGGTTTCTTTGTCGGTGACAATATTTAAGGTTTACTATAGTTATAAAAATAGTTTAAAGTTTTTAATCGCTTCTTTATTAGTGATGGTTTTAGTAAACCACAGTTATATTAATTTGGTTAAAGGGTCTAAAATTTACAATATATACAAATTTGCTGACATTTTTTTATTAATTGTGCTAAAATTGTGTAAATAATGTAAAAAAAATATCCATTCTTTCAAATTGGAAAACCAATTATTTTGTAAAATAGTATCACAATTTTTGTCTACCCTTTAATGGCTTATTTTGTCATGATACTTATGGATAATATTTTCATTCGTTGCAAGCAGCGCATAGACTAGAAGCTCGCTGCTTTATTTATGATTTACAAGACCATTTCTCCTCTACTTCTTTTCATTCTTCTCACGTTGGACCTTTACATTTGACCTTACCTTTCACCATTCTATAAGTAACTAATCTGGATATGTGTTTATCCTAATTTTTTCTTGTGACTTGACCTTATTTTACTATATTTTTGATATCGCATTCTTTTATGATGTGTACATTCCTAATAAGATCGTTTCTTTTTTCCATACAATAGCTTATTGAATGTTCATTTTTGCAGTATTTAATCTCTGTCTTGTTTTTTTGGTGTTGCTCTAAATTTTATGGCGTATTAGGCGTACACACGTTTAATATATTATAGTTTTCGTTTCTTTTACAAGTTTTTGTTCTTCTATATGATATTCGTTAGAGCAGCTCAGAGTATTACTGCCTTTCTTACTTGGTTTACTGTTTTTTTATGAAAACTTTGGTGAAATGTTATCTCTACTTCCATGAAATAAAATTTAATTTTTTTTCTATTATTTTAATATTTGCTTTGCAGCTTTTATTTTATAGGTTATTTGAAAATAGTCAAGCATTAGGGTTTTTTAACTGATATGATGAAATTTTGTTTCGAGTTTAAATGAAATTTATTAATTAGTCTTTGTAAGTTGTTCTTCGCTGTTTTCCATTGCGACAGCGTCATCCGCATGGCATAATATTTTAAAGTTTCTATTTTCTATTATGTATTTGTTCATCTGTTTTACGCTCACTATTATTTTATCTATAACAATATTAAATAAGAATAGGCCTTAACTGTAACTCAGTCTGATTTCTGTGTTTGCTGGTATTTTTCTTCTTGATTTTCCAGTAGTTTAGATTTTAGTTAAGCAGTAAAAATTAAACTTTTTTTAGAAATCTGATTGTGACGTCTTTAAACAATTTTCTATATTTCTTTCTCGCAGTAATTCAACTAAACTACTTGCCATACAGTTTCAAATGGATTGAATAAATGATAGAAAGAACATTGCATAGTAGTTGTTTGCAGCCTTGCTGCTTTCAGGGTCACACATAAAATATAAGATAGTTTGCGCAATAAAAAAAGGCCTTTTAAGGCATAAAAGCGTAAGGGCCACCTCTACTCTTCTTATTTCCTATGCTACTACGAGTAATGCGTTAGATATGCGACTGCAATACAGACATTATTTATCCTTGACCGCCTAAGAGTAAGGAACGAGCGCTCAGACTGTTACCTGCGCGATTAGAGGAGAAAGAGTAAGCAAGACAGAGAAAAAAGAGCAAAGGAGACTAAGAAAAAGGAGGAAGAGTAACAAGAAAGAAAGCAAAGTCAGCCACCTTTGTTTTGCAAGCCCGTGTTTGTCGATTATCGAAGACGACCTGCATTTTTTGTGTGATCTTAGCGTTGTTACTGGTTTGGTATGGTTAAAGAGCTCATTCTATATAAATATATATGTATTAAATGGCCATTCAAGTACGTAATATCTTGTTATAAAAGTTTTTTCTTTTTTTTTTTTTTATTATGATTAAAGAACATACAATCAATTCTCAACAAGAATTATAAGTATTCTAGGCTAGTGTGATGCAATAACATGAAATGTAAATAAATAATACATACATTGGTAAGTGTAAATACATTTGAGTTAAGTAATATTAGTATGTTTTAAATCATCTAAATCTGTTTTTAAGATAAGAAGGGTTGAACCTTTTTAGTCTTCGTACTAGGTCATTAGTTTCCGGTAAGTTTTTTGCTAGAGTATTGGGATGTTTGGCTAAATGGGAATTGTAGCTTTCACTAAAGTAAGTAATTTCTTCTTTTATCGTCGATATTCATAGATCTTGATAAATTCTTTTGTTTGTTGCGTACCATGGGACATTGCAAATGTTCCGTAAATTTTTTGATTGGAACTTCTGTAAAATCTTTATATTTGAGTTACTCGCATTTCCCCATAGTTGAATTCCATGTGTCCATATGGGTTTTAGAATAACTTTATAAATTACAAGCTTCTTTTCCAGCTCTAACTTTGATGATCTACCGAGGAGCTAATAAATTTTTCTTATTCTTTCCTTCATGTGCTTCATTTTGGTTTGCTTGCTTCAACGTGGGCCTTTTGTCCAGAATAATACCTAGATATTTGATCGAGTCCCAAATAGGAATATTTACCCCGTTGATGACTACAGGGGGACATGTGCCTCTGCGCAATGTAAAGGTTACATGAGCTGATTTACTTTCGTTTATATTGATTCTCCATTTTTGACAACATTTTTCCAGTAAGTGTAGATGACGTCAGAGAGTATCAGTCGCGTTCTGGGGATCACTATCAGACGCCAGTAGAGCTGTATCGTCTGCAAATGTAACTGTAGTTACCTCTTCTAAGGTAGGTAAATCTGCCGTGTAAATTGCGTACAGTAAAGGCCCAAGAAAGCTGCCTAGTGAAACACCAGACAAGATTGGATAAACTGAGGTAAAGTGGTTTTAATATTTAACAATAAATTTTCTATCTGTTAGGTAGAATATGAGGATTTAGTGGAAAAGATATGGTATTATTTTTTTGAGTCAACAAAGTAGTCCTGTGTGCCAAATTTTGTTGAATGCTGGTCTTATGTCCAGGAAAACAGCGAAGCAATAATTTATGCATTCAAAGTCTTGTGATAGTTGACGAGTTATTCTACGGACCTGCTCGATTGTTGAATGATATTTCTGAAACGCGAACTGAAGATCAGGCAAAGTAGGGATTTCAGGGCATTAAGTAGGCGATTAGTGAGCATTTTTTCGAAGAGCTTAGATAGAGTTGATTAAAGACTAATTGGCCGATAGGACGTAACTTCATGTGGAGGTTTACCTAACTTGTAAATTAGTGTTATCACAGCCACTTTCCATGATGTAGGATAGTAACCCTGGCGTAAGATGGCGTTGAGTAGCGAGGTAATCCACGCGATTCCTTTCTTTTATAATTCTTTGATTACCTTTCCGTTGATTTAGTCAAGACCAAGAGCTTTTTTCGGATTGACGTGAATTGAAATTGTTTCTTTGACTTCCATTGAGGTGAACAGTTTTATTTGTTGAGAGAGTTTAAATGGCGAATTCATAACTGTCCAGATGTCTTCGCCTTCCGTAATTGCTGATAGTGGATATGGTTTGAATACGTTTGCAAGGTGGGAGGCGAAGAGATTGGCATTATCTATTGGTCTTCTAGTCCATTAACCTTCGGACTGACGGATACGTGGGATTATTTGAATTAGTCGAGTAAAACGCTTAGTTGCCTTCCAAAGTTTATAGTTAGAGTCTACGGTGGGAGTCAAGTTCTGAAGGTAGCTTTAAAAACCTTCATTTCTTAAGTTCTGAAGCGTTTTTCTTAACTCTCTGGTAGCTTTATTAAGTTTGCGTTTGTCCTCAGGAGATCGACTATTGTGCCAAATTCTACGCAGTTTACGTTTTTCTGCAATTTTATTAATAATATTTGCAGGATAGTCATAGCCAGACTTATAATCCAACAAATGTGTAAAGGTTCTAACTGCATCTATTATCTTTTGCGTTAGATGGTTAACAGCGGAATCTACATCTTCAGTTGTTTTAAGTGGTAATGATACTGTAATGATGTTGTTGAATGTGTTTTAGAAGAAATCCTAATAAGTTAGTTTATTAGTTTATTGTTAACAAACTAACTTTTAGTTAGCTAGTTTATTGTTAGTGTATTGTTTCAATGATGATTGTGTTAATTGTTACTATAATTGGAGAATGATCGAAAAAGAGGTCAAATAAAAAGCAAATTCGTACATAACGAGGAGATAAATGTTTTGCGATAAAAAAGTCAAGCAAGTCAGGGATTTTATTTAAACCAGCTGGCCAATAGGTAGGCTCACCTGAACTAATATGAGATTGTCTGTTAGTTTCGATACTTTTTGAGAGTTCTTTCCCTCATGATGTTCTAATTCTGCTACCCCAGATGTTATGTTTTGCATTAAGGTCCCCTTTAACTAAGAGTTTAGAGCCTAGGCTTTTAAAGAAAGTATCAAGGTCTTCTTTTTAGATAGTATATCTAGGAGGGCAGTACACTATTAAAAAACCTATTGGCAATGCCAGTCGAATATTATGACACTTGTTGCCTGTAGACGATCTTTATTATATAGCGCAAGCTCGTAATGTCTTATGTCGGATTCGACTAAAATCGCAAAACCACCATGTGCCCTTCCACTGGGATGATTCGTGAAGAACACCTAATAGCCAGTAATGTTAAAATAATTTTTATCCGTAAATTGTGTCTCCAATATTAATATAATTTGTATGTCCTGTAATTTTGAAAATGCTTCTAACTTCAGTTTACGTTTCATTAGGCCATTGGCATTCCAAAGAGCAATGCGTAATGTTTTCACTATTTGTTAGTAGCCGACAGTTTATTTACTATTAGCTTTTGTTATGAAATGAGATTGTTTAACTGCTCGCTTTGTCTATTTATTAAATTTCTTTGTTTTTCTATGAGTTTTTTCAGTCTACTTATGGATTCCGTAGAACTAGAGCTATTACTGATTTTTACGTCATTTAAAGGTTGCTGATTTGAGGAATTTGATTGCTGATTGTCTTTATTCAATGTTTGGGCGTACGACATAGATGGATCGCTTTAACGTTGAGTGTTTACCAATGAGCTGGTTTAAAGGTTGGATAAAACATTTACATTTTTCCTTATTCTAGATATCGGAATCGTCTTTTTATACATATCATAATAGTGAGGGAACCCTTTGTAGTTTGCAGTATGGTTTGCCCCACAGAGGAAACATGTTGGTGGAGTATCTAAGGATTTTTTGCAATCTGCCGTTGCATGCTGGCAGGAACATTTAACACAATAAAAATTGCGATTGCAATACTTTTGAGTGTGACCAAACCTTTGACACCTCTTACATTGAGTGTTTTTTTTTCTTTTGTGGCGGCTCAATTTTTACTATCGTGTTGCTGAGTTTGTTGATATTATAAACCATTGCGTTGCTGGGTTTTTGGTTAAGGTCAATGAAAAACATCGATAGTGGATTGTGTGTAGCTCGGTGTTGGATATTACTAAAGTTTACAACTTCATTACTTAGCTCTTTAAGCTCGTCCTTTAGTTCGTCCAAATGTATTGAGTGATGCATGTTACGTAACACCACTCTAAACGATCGTTCTTGTTTCAATTGATAGGTATGCAAGCCTGCATTTAACGACTTAAGCGTTTTCGTAATTTTTCTGTTATAGTCTGCATCTGCTAGTAATACACGAACCTGATAGTTATTGACTTTGTATGTGTAGTTTTCTTTTGGGACTGCCTTGTTTAAGCATTTTGTAAGAAATTAAATGTCCAGGACATTTTCAAAGTAGATTAGAGGAGGTAGTGGTAATTCTTGTATTTGTTTATTTTCCTGCATATTAGTTTCTGAGACTGTATTTCAGTTACTATTTGAATTTACATTTATATAAAAGACCGAGTATCTGTTGACGGTTTCGATTATCCCTTTTCTTTGGTAAGTGTTGTTGTTGTCGTCGTCTATTCTTGCTCTTTGATTATTGTGAGAAGCATACCTTCGCCTAGAAGAAGCGACCGTTTGCCAAGGCGGAGAAATGACCGATGCCTTAATATCCTGGTCAAGGATATGCAAAAGGCTTAAAGCCATTCAAAAATCCGATTTTGAATATCTACAAGGTGACAGCAATTAACATATAAACTCTCAATAACAGCTCACAGTAAACACAAACACTCAGAGTTCGGCTTAACTCGTCTGTCTACCACAATAGCTAGAAAGCGATTTTTTTTATAAAAGTGTTAATAATAATTTGAGACAGCATGTTTCTATGTGTTCAAGCCTGTGTATTTTTTGTGAATTTCTTACTTGTAGTATAATTAAACAATGTAGATTTCTAAGTAATCGTACTCTGTTATGACTTTTTGCATATTCCGGAAAGGTGCTTATGCCTACGCAAGTTATTTTTTTGTTGCACTGAGAAACTAAATGCTATAATCTTAACTATTGTTTAGTTATTTAAATCAAATCCCATTCTTATCACATTATCTTTTTTAATTAGATCCTGATGTTTGATATCTTAACAGTAGTTAATATGTTGGACCAGTAAAACAATACCCAGTAGTCTACATAATAGTAAGATCTGCCAAAACTTAGTACTTTATGCATCTTTCAATAAGACAATGAAACGTACATTTAAATAAAAGGAATAAACAAATATCAAATATAATATTATTTAATTTATTAGATATATTATTATTTAATTTATTAGATGAACAAGGCACACAAGAATATATAAATACTGAAACGATAAAGACTTTTGATCCTCTTTCGTCGCGACACAGCACTCCTTCACCTACGAATTTCCCTCCAAACATGATTCTAAAAAATAAAAGACCAAAACATACTAGTCATAAACTCAGATAAATCAAAAAATGTCGCAACTAAAAAGCCCATGTGATGACAATTAGCAACGTCTTTTGGCCTGATCACTAATAGTAATAAACTAAAACGTTAGATAAAAAACAAATATTCTCTGAATAACGCTGTGAGTAAGACCTATAAGGTGTGCAGCAAAGTCTTCGGGATTTACACAGATATAGCACTAATGGCAGATTTAGTCGTCATTAAATGTCTAAAGTTGATTATCTTTAAAGTTCTGACATCTGTAAATAATTATTAGTAATAATATAATACGTTATATTATATTATATTATATTATTAGCGGTGTTATCACGACGCTAGCGAGAGTGATTATCTAGTCATTCAAGTCAAGTAGCCTAGATACAAACAATACCTAGGATGGGGTGACCCGCTAACTTCCTCGGAGGGGCTAGCAACCTACCGGGGGTAAAAACTTAATAAATGCTCACAGACCCAACGAAAAAGCCTCAGATAAAAGCCGGACGGATCGCAACGGACACGACATGGCAGGGACAAGGAAAAAGAGATTCCAAAAACTGGACACACTAAGAATTGGATGCTGGAACATCACAGCATTCAACAAGAGAGATCAAGAAATACTAGTGGAACTGGAAAGAAACAGAATCGACATCTGCGCACTATCCGAAACTAGGAAGAAAGGAAATTGCAATACTAAGTACGGTAAATATCTCCTGGTGTATTGCGGTAAGAAAAAACATGAAAGAACTTCTTCTGGGGTCGGACTCATGGTTCATGAAAAATTCCACCAACACCTTCATGACATCAGCTACATCAATAACCGAATCCTGAGAGTGGCATTTAAGTTTCATAGAGATATCACAACCAACGTAATAGCTGTGTACGCGCCGGACATGACGAAGCCTCACGGGGAAAAAGACAATTTCTACCAGTACCTTCAAAAAACATTAGACGAAATACAAAGAAAAAGCGAAGTCTTTATTCTTGGCGATCTTAATGCAAGAATAGGGAACGAGATAATATCAGGTCTCAAAAACCGGATCAATGAGGACACGACAAACGAGAACGGCGAACAGCTAATACAATTCTGTGCCCAGAACGAACTCCGAATAAACAACACCTTCTTCCCACACAAACCACAACAAAAATTTACCTTCGCAAACAACAGAGGACTAAAGTCAATAATTGATTACGCTATAACGAATAGAAGTGTGCATCCTTCTAAGATACTGGACGTAAAGACTTTAAGCCCCACTAATGCCGGAACAGACCACAGCCTAGTACTCACAACATTCAGACGCACGGTTCAACTAAAGATGAGAGGTCCACAGAACTCAGCAGAACGATAGAACCTCGAATCTTTTTCAAACGACTCGACCAAACATCTTTACGAGCAAAGACTAAAAAAACACATAGAAAGTAACAAAGTAGGACCAAGTGACGATGTGGAGGATGCATGGAAGAAACTCTCCACGGACATAACCAGAGCAACCGAGGAAGCATTAGGTAAGCGAAGAGTTGATGGGAAGAAGTAAGACAACAAGAAGCCATGGTTCACAGACGAAATAAGAGACCTAGCCATGGAGAAAAAAGACGCTTATATACAATATAGAGGCAAGAGAATCAACTACTCGCAATATGAGCTAATAAGAAACAAGACGAACAACAGGATAAGAGAAATAAAACGGAGCTTCTGGAAGAAATTTTCAACAGACATGGAGCATGACATGTACGGAGGTCGGAAACGAGTATGGAATATGCTAAGAAACCGTAGCAAGCCGTTAAATGAATACGTGCAATTATGCAAAATTTCCAAAGAAAGCTGGGAAAAACATTTCGAAAACCTTTACCGTAAGTCTGACACTAAGACTCAAACAAAAAAAGCTGCAACTGATGAACAAAGACATTTGAGGTGCACAAAAGAACTACTAAGGGCGTCAATCCAGAAACTAAAGGGCCGCAAAGCCCCAGGCTTGGACAATATCACAAACGAACTAAATAAATACGGAGAACCATCACTGATAGACGACCTGAATAGCCTTTTTAATAAAATTATAGAAGAGAGGAAAGTGCCAATCCAAGGGAAAGATAGCATAATCATACCGGTATTCAAGAAAGGGGAAAAAACCGACCCCCAAAACTATAGGGGCATTAGCCTTCTGAGTGCAGTTATGAAACTATTCACAAAAATAATATCAGAAGTTGTAGCTGATACAGAAATAAGCGAAGAACAGCAAAGTTTTCGAAAAAACAGGTCTACAACAGACGCAATCTTCGTTCTGCGTCAAATCGTGGAGAAGGCAATAGAATACAACAAAGTTGCCTACTTATGCTTTGTCGACCTAGAAAAAGCATTTGATAATATCAGACTAACAGATGTAATCAATGTACTAAGACAAAGAAAAATGGACCCTGGCATCACAGCTATTATAGAGGAAATCAACACCGGCAACTCGTGCTTCATCAAAACCAACGGAGCCCTTTCGAAGCGAGTTCAGGTAGCAAATGAAATAAGACAGGGAGACAGCTTAAGCCCAATTCTATTTAATTTAATCATGGACAAAATAATAAAAGAAGTAATGACTGCCGGAAAAGGTTACAGAATGGGGGTTAAGGAAATAAAACTTATAGCATACGCTGACGACGCAGTGCTAATAGCCGAGGACGAGGACAACCGGCAAAGATTGCTGTACTGATTTGAAACAACAGCCAAAAAATTTAATCTGAACATTTCTGTACATAAGACAAAGTCGCTCACAATATCTAAAGAGCCAAGAAGATGCAAACTTGCAGGTAATGGACTTAGCGTCGAACAGGTGATGAAATTCCGCTACTTAGGAGTCAATATAACTAGCAGTAAGAACATCATAGAAGAAGTACGAGCTCAAACAAGGAAAGCAGCAATAGTATCTGGCTGTCTTAGAGACATAATTTGGCGCAACAAGTACATGAGCATCAACTGCAAGTCTCGTATTTACAAGACCTGTGTAAGGCCAATTATGTCATATGCCATTGAAGCAAGAGCCGAAACCGCTGCTACTAAGAGACTACTAAGAAGCACAGAAATGAAGACCCTACGTTCCATCTCTGGCAAAACACTGTTAGACCGCCATCGCAACGAAGATATAAGAAAAGAGTGCAATGTCCAAGATATAGTGCGCTGGGCCCGCCAAAAAAGGAGAGAATGGAAGGGTCACGTTGCGAGAATGGAGAACAACCGTCTGCCTAAGATAGCACAAACACAGAAGCTAAACTCGAGCAGGCTACCGGGAAGACCTTGCAGACGATGGTGTGAAAGCCGGACCTCCTCATCGCAGGAGGTACATTTATAATATTTTTTTAATATTTTATATATAATATTTTTTTTTTTTTATTATTGTCAAGTATGTTTTATTAATTTTCTTTTTTTTTCTTTTTAACAATGTCTTATTTTTTTTATAAGAATAAAATCTGTAAATATGGTGCATTTCTATTATAAAAATTGTCAAATTTTTTATTTGTGATTGTTCCAAGTAAATTAAAAAATAACAATTATTTATATTAAGCAAATAATATAATAAATAGTTAAAAATAAATAACACATACTTGACAATAATAAAAAAAAAGGGAAATAAAAAAAAAAGTGAATCATCAAGACCTGAACTTGTGACGCCACAGTTGCCAGCCAGCGCTTCTGACCGCTCGGCTATCGATGACTTCTATCAATTTTTGAAATGAAACGGCATATATGCGTTACCGTCAATTTATTCAAATTTCATTGGTCGAAATCTCGAAAAGGGTTGAGTATTGGAGGGTAGTTTAAATCGCGAAAATGTAGCTCTTATCAATATTTACAAGTGTGCAAAATTTCAAAGAAAAACAAGGGGGGCTGACCTTGTCCTCTCCTTGTAAGTAAATGAAGCATATAAAATAATATAATTATAGTACTTATTCAACTTGATTATAGTAGACCTTCCAAAACAAAACAATGTTGATGAATAATAATGAAAATAATAAATACAGAAAATCATTTTCTACTAACAAAATTTTCCAGAATCAAATAAATAGAAATTTGAATACAAATAAGTAAAAGATTTTGGATAAAAAAAGGCTTACTTTTTTCAGGAACAGGTTTTACAAGACAAGTTTTCCATACTTTAGGAAAAATATTTAAAGAAAGCGATTTATTTAATAAAAATTATAAGGTTCTAAACATAGAAAAAATGCAAGATCTTTAATAATAGGGGGTTTATTCAGAAAAAGGGGGTAATTCAGAATTACAGTTGTGACGACCCGCTACGATTTCCTACAATATTTTTTCGCCAGTAGTATAACTAAAGCACGGGTAGTACCACTTCTAGTGATTTAAAGGAAAATTTTTTTAATCAATACATAGTAGTTATATATAGGTCTGATCAACCAGATTCCAGTAGTAAATATAAAAATAACCAACAACCATTTTTTCTGATTTAGGTATTATTATAAAAAAAAATAACAATTACTTTTAATAATTTAAATAAAAGAACAATTAAGTAATACCAGTAATTTAAATAGGTGAAATTAACTAAACGTAAAATAATATTATAACGAATAAACATTCAGAAGAGAACTTGAAACTCATTTTGATAATCGAAATATCGGATAGAACGTACTCGTAAAAGAAAAAGGAAACATGAATTATCGGCTTTTGGAAACCTACGCAGAAATCGTTGGCCGACGACATACGCCCTCTCCAATAACCATACTAGTAATATAAATAAAAGAATAGGGATGCTTGTTGAAATGGGAGGAAAACATATGCTTTCTTTCAATAATACATAAGCGAATAGTCGAAGTAATTTGTAGAACCTTAGCCTGGGAAGACCGAAGGATCTCGAAACTAAAGTAATGGCACATGTTGTTGGACAGAGAATTATGACACCAATGCGTCGAGTCTCCATCAAACACCCCTTCGCTCTCCCCAGAGAAAGTCACCGTTATTCTAAGTTTTAAAAAACCATAGGCGTAGAAGTAAACAACCAATATAACTGCTGCCTCAGGGGTCGAGAGGAGAAACCTTCTGCCATAGGCAGCATTGACGTATAAAGAACTGAGCGAATATCCTTTTAAGTGACGAAGGTAATTGATTTATGATATAGCTGGATTGGAGCCTTCTCTAAATAAAGATATAATAATATAATATAATAATATCTTTGTTAAAAACAATTCTAGAAAGAAAAAGAAACTTGGTAGGAGTAGGGAGGTCAGTCCTATAGGTCAGCCATATGCCACCTCTACTTTTTCTTTATGTCTTAAGGTTATATAAGGAGGGACCTTTTGGCCCGCGCTGGACACTCTTACACTATTTCTACTCATCAGATTCAGTTATTAGCTTTTTGTCGTGTCTCATTTACGAAAAAAATAAAACTAGTCCATGTTCTTGTTCTCTTTTTTGTTCACAATCTTATATCTTATAATTTTACTTATTTTATTTTATATTCTGAATTTATATCATCTTTGCTTGTACGAAGGTATAATTTCTGCTTTATTTTGATTTGGAAATACATTTCTTTAATTCTTAAATTTGGTGAATTTTAATTATTGTGCTTTTGAACCAATTAACTTGTGTGTGAAACAACTCATATCCAAAATCAACGTTGTTCTGATCACCGACGCTTTCTTCTGACGGCCCTATTCTCCATACAACGAAGGAGTTAAGTAAGGTCCAAAGGTTTACAACAACTGAAATAAGTATTCGGCAAAGAAATAATTAATAAAATCATTTTAACCGAAGTAAATAATAATATCATCCTAATAGAGACTATAATCCACTACATCGAGAGTAGAATCAAATTAACACCGACAAATATTTCAATCATATACGTAATAATTTAATTAACCGCATGGTCAATTTACTAATATAATTTCCCAACGTTCTAAATAACTGCCCATTGTGTTTCATAACTTTATTCTCTTTACCGTGGAATAACTTAAAATAATATTATAAAATATCCTCGTCGTGTCATTTTTTATTGCTTCTTGGTCTTCGAAAAACGAATCTGCCTGGTCCCGGCTAAACTCGGTGAAAGCAGAGTGGCTATACAGGCTTAGCAACAATACTTTCTATCACTCGTCAGTTGAGACGAAACACAGTTATTACTTATAGTATTGATACATAAAAATAATTTTCTGGTAATAACTGAAGGAAAAAAATATAATATTTTAGTAAAAAATTCTAAAAACCAAATTATCTAGTAACGGAAAAAAGAGAGATCAAATATATATATATAGATTTAGAAGTCTAAGCCTAAGTATAAAAGATAGATAAATCATCACTAAATATTTTGCTATTAAAATCAAGAAAATTAAAGAAAAGTGATCTGCTTTAACAGCTTTCTGGACTTTAGAATGACTTAACTATATAAGAAATATAAGGCCTTGTTCTCAAGATATAGTAATCTAAACATTTTCTAAATATGAATTTTCAGTGAGATCAGACATTTAAGAGCATAAGATAGACAAAAAAGGGTTACATTATTTAAAACTAATATAAAAAGATTGGTTTAATTTAATTATTTTTTTAAATCTGTAGATAACACTATAGGAAAATTTGTCGGACGTATACTGTGAGAAAGAGCATATTGATCAATCGAAAAATTAATTTTAGCATACTTAAAATCAACGGCTTGATTAACCGATAAAATTTCCAATGAATTGTCCAAGTCGATATTGGAGAGAAACAAATTAAAAGCAACAAAGTCAGCCATAAAGAAGTTCTTTTTAGAAGAATAAGAAAAAATTAAGTTAGAGGTAAAAGAAAAAGGAATGGAAAAAACTAAGGAAGAGAGATAACTTTAAGAAAATAAAAAAAGATCAATAATGAAATTAATGGAAAAAAAGACAGAAAAAAGTAAGGTAAAGATGATAACTCAAGACATAACTGCTATTTTATTGTTTTAAACTAAATAAGTAAAAATAATAACAAATTATTTGAGCTCGGAAGAAAACAGAGCAGAAACTTAAAAATTGATTAAAAAAACCGCATTATTAACAATAAAGCAATAAAAAAGATTATTATTCCTTACAATAATTATGTAATATGTAAACCTAATTTGATACTCCGTTCCACTTCTGATAATCGTAAA
>JACGTP010000103.1:10036-38764 GCA_023678845.1 Mischocyttarus mexicanus | reverse complement strand
CATTCAAACCTACATCTCCTAGCAATAATAACATAAGAAAAAGCCCAGACGTTTACAAATAGAAAAAATTACTGTCAAAAATCTTTTAAGGTACGTCAACGATCAACTTATAAGTGCTATAATGAACTATCAGTGACATTTATAAATAATACGTACTACTCATACCAAAAAATGAGGATTTTTAAGTAAATCTGAAGCGAACGCGAATGTAATAGTCTATCTCTATTACCATTTTTATTTGGACATGAATAAATATGATTGCTTTTGAAAGCAATTGACGCGAATACTTTGACAATCCTGACACAAAAAACCACAATAGGCTAGCGAAACATGTCAACAGGAAGCTTGGCAACAAGCAGAATGTACTCTTAAGAGCAGCGAAATAAATTACAAGAACACATAATGATTTCAGTTGAGAAACTGTTTATATCCACAAATGTTGCACAAATAATAGCAGGACATCAATTAATAGCTGATAGATTATTAATTACAAACTTTTTAAACGAAAAATCATTGAAAAAAAAACAGAAATCACTACAAGTAAATTCTGAAACAATCTTATTAAATTCGTATCCATATCTGCCGGATAAATTGAAATTCTCCTGATACAAAAAATTGTAAAAACAATCGTTGACACTGTCTTTTAAGAATAAACTTTACAGTCAGTTTAGGGCTAAGGAATATTTTTGGTAGAAGCAGTACAAAGCGCAAAAATTCACCTACTTATTATTGTCGTGAAACGACAACCTTAACCAGCAGACAGCCAACAAAACCGACAACTACCTGAGCCAGTACTGTAACCAGATTCCCTAATAGAAACATCAATATAATTCTAATGCGGACTTAGATCTAAAACAAAAATTGATAGGCTATCTCGATAATAAATAAAGAGGGGGAAGTGTAACGTCCCGCCACGTATTTGTATATAATTTTTTCGCAAAACTTCTACATTAAACATAAGAAAAATTACCGTACTTTCAAGTAAAAGGAATAAACTTATGACGGAAATATCATTTGTAACATTAATTAATTCATTTAATTAAACAGCCATATAAAAATAGACAAATATTCATAACATTGGGACTTTTGATACTCTTTGAGCGCTACACAGTACACCTTTTAATATAAATTCATCAGCATAATTCGCATTACACATTCACTTAAAAAAATTACCCTTACAAGGAGAGGACAAGGTAAGCCCCCCTTGTTTTTCCTTGAAATTTTGCACACTTGTAAATGTTAATAAGAGCTACATTTTCCCCATTTAAACTACCCTCCAATACTCAACCCTTTTCGAGATATCAACCAATGAAATTTGAATAAACTGACGGTAACGCATATATGCCGTTTCATTTCAAAAATTGATAGAAGTCATCGATAGCCGAGCGGTCAGAAGCGCTGGCTGGAAACTGTGGCGTCACAAGTTCAAGTCTTGATGATTCACTTTTTTTTTTATTTCCCATTTTTTTTATTATTGTCAAGTATGTGTTATTTATTTTTAACTATTTATTATATTATTTGCTTAATATAAATAATTGTTATTTTTTAATTTACTTGGAACAATCACAAATAAAAAATTTGACAATTTTTATAATAGAAATGCACCATATTTACAGATTTTATTCTTATGAAAAAAATAAAACATATTGTTAAAAAGAAAAAAAAAGAAAATAAATATGTTGAAATTGGCGCCCTTATGGAATAGGTATAACCGCGTGTCTGTAGAGCACGCCGATAGGTAGCGTATGAATAGATCATAGAAATAGAAAATAATTATTTTAAAGCACCTATCACTATAAAGAGAAGAAAAGAAAATGTGATATCAAGTACAGAAACTAAAACAGAAACAGAGAAAGGAAACTCTAAAAATGAAGAAGAGAGTTCAGAGTCAGAACTCGAGGAAGAAAGTAAGAGAGAACAAGATGATGTATCAAAAGGATATAGCAGAGGACGACCGAGGCTGATTAAAACTGGAAGGCCAGGAAGGCTAAAGAAATTATATGCAGAAAAGGAAATAAAAATTCCAAAGTCCCCAAGTGAAGCCATGACTCTCCCTGAAAAACACTTCTGACTAGACGCGATGAGAAACGAATACAACTCGCTTATGGAAAATAGAACCTGGAAATTGGCGAGTAAACCAGAAAATAAAACAATATTAAATAATAAATGGGTTCTTAGGTTAAAAAGAAAGCAAAATGGAGAAATAGAAAAATTCAAAGCAAGGTTGGTGGCTCGAGGCGACCAACAGAAAAAGGGAATAGATTATGACGAGGTATTTGCCCCCGTCGCAAGATACGATACAATTAGAGCATTTCTAGCTACCTGTGTGGAAATGGACATGCACATTCATCAGATGGACGTCGTAACGGCTTACGTTCAAGGTGATCTGAATGAAGATATTTACATGATCCAGCCAGAAATGTTCGCTAGTAAAGGAAACAAAGAAAAAGTTTGTAAATTACAAAGACCCCTTTACGGACTGAAACAAGCGGGTCGTGAATGGTATGAAAAATTAAATGCGTATCTTGCTAGTATAAAATTCGAGAAATCACCCGAAAATCCGTGCGTATATAGTAAAATAGACAGCGATGCAATAATAGTTATATACGTAGATGATTTATTAATAGGATCTAAGAGTTTAAATGAAATAAGCGATATCAAAGATTTATTAAAGAAAAAATTTAAGATGACTGACCTAGGTGAAGCCAAAGATATACTAGGAATACATATAGATAGAAATAAAAGTAAAGGTACTTTAACATTTTCGCAGAGTAGCTACATAGAAAGTTTATTAGAAAAGTTTGGAATGGAAAATTGTAAATCTGTGTGTACACCATTAGAACCAAACATAAAATTAATGAAAACCAATCAACCTCAGTCAGAGTATGAGATTTTAGAAATGAAAAGTAAACCATATCGAGAATTAATAGGTAATCTCATTTATTTAGCTAATGCGACGAGACCTGATATAGCTTTTGCGGTTAGTACATTAAGTAGGTTCTGTAATGATGCGAATATTAGTCATTGGAAAAGTGCAAAACATGTACTTAGATACTTACGTGGTACATTAAATTATAAGATAGTATACAAAAAAGTAAATAGTAAACTTGAAGCATATGTAGATTCCGATTGGGCAGGAGATGTAAATGATAGACGGTCATGTACGGGATATGTTACAACATTAGCTGGAGGTCCAATTAGTTGGAACTCGAAAAAACAAAAATCAGTTGCATTGACAACAATGGAAGCAGAGTATATTGCATTATCCGAGGTAATCAAAGAGGTGATATATTTAAGAAAATTAATGAAGCATATGAAACAAGACGAATATATCAAAGGCCCAACTAAAGTGTATTGCGATAACCAGAGTGCAATAAGTTTAAACAAAAATAATGTACAGCATTCGCAAAGTAAACATATAGACATAAGATATCACTTTACTCGCGAATCGCAGCAAAACGAATTAATTAATGTTACGTATCTAAAAACGAATTAAATGAAAGCAGATATCCTTACAAAGTCTCTGCCAAAAATAAAGCACATGGAAAATGTAAGATTATTAAATATGACAAATGGTAGAGAAATAGATACGGCGGTTAGGGGGAGTGTTGAAATTAACGCCCTTAAGGAATAGGAATTATCGCGTATCTATAGAGCACGCCGATAGGTAGCGTATGAATAGATCATAAGTCGATATGAAAAAAGGAAATTGCTTCCGCCTTCTTCTTCGCCGAACACCCGATTAAGAAAGACGTATAGACTGTAACCACCGAGATATATATATATATATCACTCTTGTTTATCACGTGACCTTCTCCTACATTAGTTCAGCCGAGCGTTACAGATTCAAATTAAAGGGGTTTTCCTTTACATATATATATATGTAAGTTTGTCGTCTCCCACAAACTTGGCTGCTTAGTGACTTAGTTACAAAATGAGTCGTCGCGGCAGGCTAGTCAAACCGTTATCACTGCTTTGTTCTCGCCTTGCACGGAGACTAGGAGAGGTGAGACACAAGATCTTGACACGTGTAGATGGACACGTTAGTTAGGTAGAACTTAGAGTATAATAAAGGTTAAGAGTTTTTACGGATCACGAATCCTAAATCCGACTTTGTTGTTGATTCAGGTCGGTATATTATATTGTAAGATATTTATTGTAAGTTTTGTATTATACGTTATTTATGTTAAATTACAGTTCATTTTCTGTATCAACAAGCGTCGGAATATTCATTTCAACCCAAGTATCAATTCATATAAAAAAAATATAAGTTTTAAATTTGAAACTTACATATATATGTAATATAATATAATACACGAGTAAACTATTTTATACAACGACTACTGGCTTTGTGATTCTTCAACCAAGTCCACTAAATAATCCCAACAAAATAAAACATACTTGACAATAATAAAAAAAAAAGTAAATCTTTAAGACTTGAACTTGCGACGCCACAGTTGCGAGCCAGCGCCTCTGACCGCTCGGCTATCGATGACTTCTATCAATTTTTGAAATAAAACGGCATATATGCGTTACCGTCAATTTATTCAGATTTAATTGGTCGATGTCTCGAAAAGGGTTGAGTATTGGAGGGTAGTTTAAATAGCGAAAATGTAGCTCTTATCAACATCTACAAGTGTGCAAAATTTCAAGGAAAAACAAGGGGGGCTGACCTTGTCCTCTCCTTGTTAGACTAAATAGACTAACGAATGTTAAATATAAACTTTTAGATGGATTAAAGAATACCGCAACTAAAAAGTCTATGTGCTGACAACCAGCTTCGTCTTTTGGCTCGATCGCAAACTACTAGCCGACTTATAGCAATAAACTAAAATAGGTAAATATAAGGGAAATTATAGGAAAATTTTAGACCTAGAAAATCATTTTTAACAAACTTTGTAAGACAAACCTAGGAATGTGACCCTAATGCAGGAAACGTACAAACAGACAACAATGATAATATAAGTAAATATAGAAATAATATTTGTACCCAATCATAAACACAAACCAAAAAAGAAGTTAAGCGGCACAAGATGTAAAGGCATTTTATGAAACCCTACAGAAAAATCTAGAATGGGACGATGTAGCTAAGCCTAATACAATCAAGTTATGCCACCCATACTATATATATTTCATAAAAACGAGAGACAGTAAAAACAACAACAAAAACCAATAAATGTAAATAAACATCTAAGGCATTAGGGGACCAGAATGTTAAACCAAGTGTTACGCCGAACCTCGGCGCGTAAGACAAAAAATTGGAACTAATTGTATGTGCCAAATTTCTCCAACATGGAGTCCTCTCGCATATCTTTTTATTAACACGATAAGCGCCACGTCAGCCATCGGTGGCTGACACTGGACTTTCCGTTCAGGCCGCGTCAACCATCGATGGCTGACAGCGTGTAACGTAGTGGCGCGCATGGCTGAACGGGATTGCTTTAGAAAAACGCGTGGCGCTTAACGTGTTAATAAGCTGTACAGGTGAAATAAAAGATAAGACGACAAATAAGACACGTGGTGTAGTCAGAAAGAAACTAAGTTCTTTTATTAGCTCCACGAAGAAAAGGTTTTTCGTCATAGAAACCGTTTAAAGATATTTAATATACTGATAATTTCGCGGATGCGAGTTTAAAGCTTATGACCTTAGAGGTTCACAATTAAAATGTATTACAAAGAGTATTTAGCTTCTAGTGGTGTCTTTGTCAAGTACAAAGGTTTTTTTAACGGGTGATTTATCGCGTTCGAATTCCCTTTCGTTTACTCAGTAAAGTGTCTCAGATTATAATAACCTGCTTGCCTCGGAAAATTGGTCTAACAGAAGGGATGGGGGGGGTCACTTAATGCAGCACTTTTGGAAGAACAGCGAGTAGTTTAAAAAATTTTTGGAAAGTCCTTACGTGCTTAGGGTAATGCAGACTAAATCTTATAAAGTCGTTTTAAACCGTACACTAATTATAGAAAATACCTAATATTATAATCAATTAGGCATAAAGAATGTAAGACGGTATTTCTCGGAAAATATAAGAACACCTAGACGGTCTGTGAGACTCGCAAGATACCCTAAAATGTGAGGGAAGAGAAGTAGACACTAGAATAAATCCGAAATAAAGTATAAGAACTGTAGGCATAAAGCTACTTTACAGAGGTAATAAGTGCAGATACATAAGAATAGAAAACGCCCTGCGATTAGATAAAAAGAAAAAAAATTTGGACTCATTTACGCCAGATAGTAGGACCTACGTTACCCTCAATAAGCATAGTATTCGTCTATTAAAAACAAAATAACAACCCTGCTGCGAGTACTTCTTATTTTTTCTTAGAGTTTTTATTAATAAGTTAAACGTTTTAATACTTTTCCTGTACCCTTTTGTCTTAGACTTGATCTCAATCTCAACAATAATCATCTACTTACGCTGGTCAGTAAAAGTTTTCACGACATGACCGGGATACCTGCTTAGAGCAGTACAACCGAGCAAATATCGGACCGTCAGCGGATCAATTGTCACCTTATTCTAAATTGTAAATACAACTAAATTTATATAAAAACAATTGTAATCAAACCTTCAGGGTAATTATTACCAAACCACTATCGTGCTTTTCGTGTCTTGCTGCTAGCACACGTAAAATACGCTAATATTGACCTTTTTGATATTCCTTAGTATTCAAATAAACGAACCAGACAAGTCTCAGCAATATTTGGTGAACGCTAGGTTGCTACAATGTGCTTAACAATCTTACATAAACTCATTTTCTCTTAAGACGTTAGACTTTCAACCTAAAATTAGCATTGATTAATGCTAAATTTTATAAAGTGATCACCGTTTATGCAGTTTAATTTTAGCATTACCAAAAAAACGGCTCTTCTTTTAGGCTTTAATTTTTTTATATGCAGACAATAAATTATCAAGAATACTCTCATCTAAAGCAATATTCTTAAAAGCAATCATTTCTTTAGTGCTCTGATTTAGTTTTAGGAACAAAAAGCAGCAATAAGCAATATGTCAGTGTTTAGCATTAGCCATGAAGCCTGTCACGAAAAATTCCTTTTCAATTGTGCTAAATTTTACAAAGCAAAAGACCTATTATGCGCTTTGAAATAAGCATTACTTAATAAACGCCCGTCGTTTCTAAGTTTTGATATTTAGCATGTGCTAAAAAGCTATCATTTAACCTACAGCTCTCTTAAGCAATGCTTTTGAAAGCATTCATTGTTTTAGCGTTTTTATTAGCGCCAAATACTAAAATGCAGCAATTAGCCTCAGAGCTGATTTTTGCATTATCTTTAAAAGCTCTCGCAAAAAATTAACTCTGATTTGTGCTACACCAAAAAAAGCAATAACTGACCATGTGTTCGAGTTTCTTACACATTAAAAAGAGATCTTTGTTAAAAGCTTTATTTTTGGTATATACTGAAAAGTATATACCCCTATAACGCGGTACTCTTATAACGCATTTTCATACTACGCGATTTCATTCTTTCGTATACCGCGTGTTTTCCCCCATATTACGCAAGGATTTCCCACATTATACGGAGATTTACCACGTATTTCTGTACTTTAAAATTTATAATTTGTAGTTTGACAGTTAACAGTTCGTAAATAATTTCGCATTCCTCTGCACATTGTGTCAATTGTGTTGTTATAAAATCAAATTTAATTACTTAATTAACCTAGTTTTTGAATTGTAAGAACTAAGCACATTGGTTATACATATGTACTAAAAGGTGTAGAAATTTTATTTTTCTAAATTTTATTTTAAATAAAATATTTATTTCTTAGTCATGACAAGCAAAAACGAAACAAAACCTAAGTTAAAGAGTAAATTTATTTCTCTAGAAAAAAATTGATATTTTGATTCAGCTGAATGGTGGTAAGAAATCAACAACAATAGCAAAGGACCTGGAGCTAAGGGAGTCAACTATACGAACAATTAAGCAAAATGAAAGTAAATTTAGGAGTGCTGTAATGTCTAGATCGTTGCAGATCTTAAGTAAATCTTTACGTGTAAAAGATTCGTTAATACCAAAAACAGAAAAATGTTTGATGATTCGGATAGTAGATTGCAATCAAAATAATATTCCTATAAATAGTTGTTTAATAAAAGCATAAGCCCAAAAAATTTTTACTCATTTAAATGAATAGGAAACTGTTTCTTGCGACAAGCCAAAATCAAAATTTGTCAGTAGCAATGGCTGGTTTGAAAGGTTTCGAAAAAGGTTTTCCTTACATAATATTTAAATTCAAGGAGAGCGCGCTTCAGCTGATCATGAAAGTGCTCGAAAATTTAAAGAAGAACTTCCGAAGATAATTGATGAAGGTTGATATACTGCAGACCAAGTTTATAATGCCGACGAAACTGGGTTATATTGGAAGTAAATGCCCAAGCGAACATATTTATCGAAAAATGAGAGACCTGCTGGTGGGTTTAAAGCGTCTAAGGAGAGGATAACCTTGCTTATTTGTAGTAATGCATCTGGCGACAATATAACAAATCCAATGTTAATCAATCGTTTCTTCAGCCCACGGGCAATAAAAGGTATTGACAAGACTAAACTTCCCGTTTACTGGAAAGCAAAAAAAATCATGGGTCACAGTTGCTATATTTCACGATTGGTTTTACAACGGCTTTGTCGCAGAGGTCGAAAATTACTTTAAAACTAAAAGTATCAGTCTCACGGATTTACTCCTGATAGACAATGCTCCAGGACATCTAGTAGACCTAGTTCATCCAAACGTAATAGTCCTTTTTTTACTACTTAATACAACATTAATACTACAACCACTTGACCAGGGTATTATAAAAACACTTAAATCTTATTACATACGTAGAACACTTAAACTTATATTGAAAAAATTTGAATGCAATCCACATATGAAAATACCTAAAATGTGGAAAGATTTTCCTATTTTAAAATTTAGGGAGTTAATATTTTTATCTGTTTAAGAATTAAAGTCTTTGACATTAAACGCCTGTTGGAAAAATATTTGGCCCGAAATTGTTTTGCAAGAAAATTTTTTAGGTTCTATAAGTGTAAATATCAAACCTATAGTAAATGTAGCTAGATCAAAAGGTGGAGAACGTTTTGATGAAAATGAACGAAGGAGATATTTATGAACTAATAAATATCAATGAAGATATAGATAAGGAAGAGCTTGTGCAATTAGCTGATACATTAGACGCAAATATTATAAATAGTGCTGAAGAAAGCTCAGTGCAGATTATTGACGAAGTAGATAAAAATTTATGTTTAGAAAACCTTAATAAAATAGTAAAACTAGGCAAACAATTTGAAATACTTGTTATAAATTGTGATTGTCATGCGGAGCGATCAACTAAATTTAAAATAAATCTTCCACACTGACTTGCACACTGACGTAAAGTTTAAGTAGAGTAAAAACAAAGTCATTAGAAGTTAGGCTAAGGTTCAGAGAAGATAGTTGTATTGTTTAGTCATGGTTAACTCAAGGATTAGACCCGGTTAAGTAAAAGGAAATTCCGAAACAGTTAGATTTTTTTTCAATGAAGATTTTGATATTCTTTAATCAAGTTCAGGTAAAGATAAAGTCTAAAACTATAAGAGTTCTTTTCAGAAAAAAAATTAAAAAAGGATGCGGCCTGGTTTTTTAGCGAAAAGTCAATTTAGAGTAAAAACAATGTTATATGCAGTTAGAGCAAAGTTCAGAAGAGATTTTGATGTAGTTTAGTCATGGATTACTCAAGGCTAAAACACGGTTTAGTTAAGATAAGGTCAAAAAAAGCAAAAGCTTTTTTTATTAAACATTTTGATACTGTTTTGTCAAGGTTAAGTAAAGATAAAGCTAAGTACAAGTACAGTTTTTTTTTGTGAAAAAATTTCAAAAAGTTGCGTCAAGGTTTTTTTAGCGAAAATTTTAGGTAAAGTATAACGTCAGTTATAGGCAGCTAGAGCAAAGTTTAGAGAAGATTTTGATATAGTTTAGTCATAAGTCACTCAGAGCTAAGACACGGTTAAATTAAGATATATTCCAAAACAGTTAGAGCTCCTTTCAATGAAGATTTCGATGTTGTTTAGTCAAGTTTAGGTAACGATAAACTCAAGAACTGTAGGTGTTCTTTCAGTAAAAAAATTTGTAAGGAAAGCGTCAGGGTTTTTTTAGCAAAAAGTTTAGGTAGAGTAAAAAAAAAGTTATAGGCATTTAGGGCTAAGTCTAGAGAAAATTTTGATATACTTTAACATTGGTCACTGAGGGCTAAGACACGGTTTAGTGAAGATAAAGTCCAAAAAAGTAAAAGCTTTTTTTAATAAAGATCCTAACATTGTTTAATTAAGGTTAAGTAAAATTAGAGCCAAGAACTGTAAGAGTTTATATTATTGGTAAAATTAAAAACGAATCGTCAGGTTCTTCTCAGCGAAAAGTTAAGGTAGAGTAAAAGAAAATTAATAGGCAGTTAGAACAAAGTTTAGAGATGATTTTAATATAGTTTAGTCATAGGTCATTCAAGGCTAGATCACAGTAAAGTTAGGATAAAATCCAAATAGTAAGAGCTTTTTTCAATAAAGAATTTAATATTGTTTAGTAAAGATCAAGTAAAAATTTGATTAAAGAACTGTTACAGTTTTTTTTAGTAAAAATTTAAAAAGGATGCGTCATAGTTTTCACGGCAAATAGTTAATATTGAGTAAAAACAAAGTATTATGCAGTTAGGACAAAGATAAGAGAAAATTTTGTTTTTTTTAAGTCATGGGTCATTTGATGCTAAAACACGGTTAAGTCAAGAAAAAGTCTAAATTAGTTAAACCTTTTTTTAATGAAAATTTTAATATTGTTCAGACGAGTTTAGGTAAAAATAAATTTAAGAACATTTAATGTTTTAACACTAAAAAAATTTGAAATGGATGCGTCAGGGTTTTCTCAGCGAAAAGTGTAGGTTTAGTATAAACAAAGCAATAGGCACTTAGGGCAAAGTTAAGAGAAGATTTTGTTAATGTATAGTCATGAGTAATTTGAGGTTAAGTCACGGTTAAGTCAAGTTAAAGTGTAGAACAGTTGAAGCTCTTTTTAATGAGAATTTTGATATTGTTTACACAAGTTCAGGTGTTGATAAAATCAAGAACTGTTAGAGTTCTTTTCTATAAAAAAAGATGAAAGGAATGCGTCACGGTTGTCTCAGTGAAAAGAATAGGTAGAGTAAAAACAAAGTAATATGCAGTAAGGGCAAAGTTGAGAGAAGATTTTTATAATGTTTAGTCATAAGTAACTCGAAGTTAAGTCACGTTTATGTCAAGATAAAGTCCAAAACAGTAAAAGCTCTTTATAATAAAAATTTTGATATTGTTTAGTGAAGTTCAGGTAATGATAAAGTCAAGAACTGTAAGTGTTCTTTCACTAAAAAAATTTGAAATGGTTGCGTCAGGGTTTTCGCAGCGAAAAGTGTAGGTTTAGTATAAACAAAGAAATAGGCAGTTAGGGCCAAGTTAAGAGAAGATTTTGTAAATGTTTAGTAATGAGTAATTTTAGGTTAAGTCACGGTTAAGTCAAGTTAAAGTCGAAAACAGTAGAAACTCTTTAAAATAAAGACTTTAATATTGTTTAGTTAAGGGTTAGTAAAAATAATGCCAAGATTTCCTTTAAAAATAATGCCAGATTTCCTTTTAGTGAAAAAATTAAAAAAGCTATCGTCAGAGTCTTTTCAGTGAAAGGTTTAGGTAGAGTAAAAACAAAGTCATAGGAAGTTAGGGCAAGGATCAGAAAAGATTGTTACATTGCTTAGTCATGGTTAACTCAAGGCTTAGACACGGTTACGTAAAGGGAAATTCCAAAACAGTTAGGTCTCTTTTTAATGGAGGTTTTGATATAGTTTATTCAAATTCAAGTAAAGATGAAGTCAAAAACTGTTAGAGTTCTTTTCAGTAAAAAAATTTAAAAAAAACATCCAGGTTTTCTCAGCGAATACTTATGGTAGAGTAAAAACAAAGTGATAGGCAGTTAGGGCAATGCTTAGAGACAATGTTGATATTATTTAGTCATGAATTACTCAAGGGTAAGACAAAGTTAAGTCAAGATTAAGTCCAAAACAGTTAGGGATTTTTTAATGAAGATTTTGATATTGTTTACTCAAGTTTGGGTAAAGATAAATTTAAAAAATGTTAGAGTTCTTTTCAGTAAAAAAATTTTAAAAGGATTCTTTAGGGTTTATTCAGAGAATAGTTTAGGTAGAGTAAAAAAAAAAAAGGCCGTTAGGGCAAAGTACCAAAAAGATTTTAATATAGTTTAGTCTTAGGTCACGCAAGGCTAAGACACGGTTTAGTCAAAATAATATCCTAAATAGTAAGAGCTTTTTTTAATAAATTTTTTGATATTGTTTTGTCAAGGTTATGTAAAGATAAAGCCAAGTACAGGTAGAGTTCTTTTAACCCTTTTGTCAATAACTGGGTATCCGGGTACCCTTATGCATGTTCACTTTCACATAACTGTTGTATTAAAAGACAGATTCTAAAATCCTTTCAGATCCTCGTTATTTAATTCAATTTACATCGATCCATATTCCTAAAAATTTTTAAATATGCAAAAAAATTAGTAATTTTTAAGGTCAAAGTTTTTACCTAGTTATTCAATAACCGTGGTACCCGTGTACCCATATGGAAGAATTTAATATGTCTATAAAATTGCAAAAAAATATATATAATTAAACTTATCTCTAGGAATAACAAATAATTAATAATATATAAATAAACAAATTAATTTTACTTGTAATAAATTTTATTATAAAACTTATTACAATTTATACATAAAATATTTCTATATAGACTTTTTTTTTTAAAACATGTGTCCCATTTTATAATTGCTTTTGAATGTTCATCGAGAACTAGTTTGTTACATTCTATACAATATTTTCGCGTTTTTCTTCTTCTCTTATCGACACTCTGATAACAAATATAACATAATCCTACATTATTTTTTTGTCCAGTAGAATCTGTCTTTTGAGAAAACTCGCCTAACTCCTTTGATGTTGTTGCTTTGCTTGTATAAGTTATTGGTTTTCCATAGATGCTTTCGATCGCGAGCCGAGTGGTGAAATGTCTCATTATTTGAATATTTTTAGATCGGGCTTTACTAAATTGCATACATAATTTTTCACTTAATTGTCGTAAGAATATTCTGCGCTCGTTCGTCTTTTTTATTATCATTCTGTTATTTTCATAATAAATTATGTAGTTTGCAAAACTGGCAACATCTAATATATTTAAAAAAAATGCAAGAGGCCATCGGTTAGTCCGTCTGTGGGATGTGTAACAACCCAACATCTGATCCATTGTATCGACTCCAATTTTTGTTTTATTATAATACTGAACTATTTCTGGGTTCTTTTTTTGGTCTTCACTACAAATAGCTGCATCTGAGTACATCGTAGATAGTAATATAACAGCTTTATTTTTTTTAGGAACATAAAAACATATAGTTACTTTTTCATGAAACCCAAATAGCGTTGATAATTCTTCACGATGAATAAATGCTAGCATGTTTACTGGAGTATACTTTTTATTTTTTTTCAAAGTTCCTACAATTGTTAGGTTCCATGGCAATAAATGTTTTGCTAAAGGTAGAGTAGTAAAAAAATTATCCATTGAAATATTCCTTCCGGATCTTCTATATTCGGCGGCTAAATCTTTCACTACTCTTTTACCTTAATTTTTTTCGCGGCCAGTTCTTGATTTGCCGGTGTAAATTTGACCTTTTAATGGATTGGAATTTTTTGCGTCGCATATCCACAATAGTCATCAAGCAAAGTCAAGTCTACTTTGAGACTGACCATTAAAGTAACTAATACTAATCAGCTGCATAAGAATATCGGCTATTCTTCTACCACCCCTCTTATCCAAGGTTAATATTTCTATAGAAAAAGGGTTTCTCAGGTAGCCCTTACTGTAATGACTAAAAATGTGAAAGTTACCTGGTATAAAAATTCGATTATTGAATGAATAACCTAAGCAGGTACCCAGGTACCTCGGTTATTAATAAAAGTTGAAACGACTGGTTATTGACATAAGAAAAAAGTAAAAAAATTTAGAAAATTAGAGTCAAGGTTTTTTTGGCGAAAACTTTAGGTAAAGTTTAAACAAAGTAATAGGAAGCTAGGGCAACGCTTAGAGAATACTTCGATATAGTATATTTATAGGACACTCAAAGCTAAGACACTGTTTAAACAAGATAATGTCCAAAACAGTTAGATCTCTTTTTAATAAAGATTTTGATATTGTTAAGTCAAGTTCAATTAAAGATACAGTCAAAAACTGTTAGAGTTCTTTTAAGTTAAAAATTTTAAAAGAATGCTTTAGGGTTAATTCAGCGAAAAGTTTCAGTAGAGAAACAAAAAAAAAATAGGCAATTAGGTCAAAGTACAAAGAAGATTTTAATATAGTCAAGTCTGGGGTCACTTAAGGCAAAGACACGGTTTCGTCAAGAAAAATTCTAAAACAGTTAAAGCTTTTTTCAATGAAAATTTTGATATTGTTTAGTCATAGTTAAGGTAAAATAAAGCCAAGAACTGTTAGAGGACTTTTTAGTGAAAAAATTTAAAAAGGTTTTTTCAGGGTTTTCTCAGTGAAAAGTTTGGGTAAAGTAAAAACAAAGTCATAGAAAGTTAAGCCAAGGTTAAGAAAAGATTTTTTTATTGCTTAGTCATAGTTAACTCTACGCTTAGACCCGGTTAAGTAAAGGGAAATTCCAAAACAGTTAGATCTCTTCTCAATATAGATTTTAATATTGTGTAATAAAGTTCAGGTAAAAATAAAGTCAAAAACTGTTAGAGTTCTTTTCAGTAAAAAAATTTTAAAAGCATGCTTCAAGGTTTATTCAGCAAAAAGTTTAGGTAGAGAAACAACAAAGAAATAGGGCGTAAGAGCAAAGTACAAAGAAGATCTTATTATTGTTTAGTTTGGGGTCAATCAAGGCTAAGACACGGTCTAGTCCAGATAACATTTTAAATAGTAAGAGCTCTTTTTAATGAAGGTTTTGATATTGTTGTGTCAAGGTTAAGTAAAGATAAAGCTAAGTACAAGTAAAGTTTATTTTTGTGAAAAAATTTAAAATAGTTGCGTGAAGGTTTTTTTAGCGAAAAGCTTTGGTAAAGTATAAAGTCAGTTATAGGCAGTTAGAGCAAAGTTCAGAGAAGATTTTGATATAGTTTAAACATGGTTAAGTCAAAAAAAAGACAATTATTGTTAGTGTTCTTTTAAGTAAAAAACTTTGAAATGTTGCTTCAGCGTTTTCTCTGCGAAAAGTTTAGGTAGAAAAAAAGCAACGTAATAAGCAGTAAAGGCAAAGTGTAGAAAAGATTTTAATATAGTTTAGTCATAAGTCACTCAGAGCTAAGATACGGTTTAGTCAAGATAAAGTCCAAAACAGATAGAGCTCCTTTCAATGAAGATTTCGATATTGTTTGGTCCAGTTCAGGTAAAGAAAAAGTCAAAAACTTTAAGTGTTTTTTTCAGAAAAAAAATTTGAAAAAGTAGCGTCAGTGTTTTTTAAAAAAAAGTTAAGGTAGAGTAAAAAAAAAGGTAATAGGCAGTTATGCCAAAGTTCAGAGATGATTTTGATATAGTTTAGTCTTGGGTCACTCAAGGCTTAGACACGGTTTAGTCAAGATATTGTCCAAAACAGTAAAAGCTCTTTTTAATGAAGATTTTGAGATTGTTTTGTCAAGGTTATGTAGAGATAATGATAAATATTGGTTAAGTTCTTTTTGGTAAAAAAATTAAAAAAAGTTGCGTCCAGGTTTTTTTGACAAACAGTTAAGGTAAGGTATAAACAAATTAATACACAACTAGGGCAACGTTCAGAGAAGTTCTTGATATAGTTTATTTTTTGGTCACTAAAGGCTAAGACACGGTTTAATCAAGATAATGTCAAAAAAAGTAAGAGTTTTTTTTAATAAAAATTTTTATATGGTTTAGTCGAGATTAGGTAAAGATAAAGTCAAAAACTACTTAAGTTCATTTGAGTAGAAATATTTGAAAAGGTTGTGTCAGAGTTTTTTCAGCAAAAAGTTCAAGTAGAATAAAAACAGAGTAATATGCAGTTAGAGCAAAGTTTAGAGACGATTTTGATACAGTTTATTTATCGGTCACTTAAGGCTAAGATACGGTTTAATCAAGATAGTGTTCAAAACAGTTAGAGCTCTTTTTAATGAAAATTTTGAGATTGTTAAGACAAGTTTAAGTAAATATAAATTCAAGAACTGTTAAAGATGTTTTTAGTAAAAAAATTTGAAAAGGATGCGTTAGGGTTTTCTTAGCAAAGTGTTAGGTAGTGTAAAAAAAAGTAATAGGCAGTTAGGGCAAAGTAAAGAGAAGATTTTCATAAAGTTTAGTCATAAGTAACTCGAGGTTAAGTCTCGTTTAAGTCAAGATAAATTCTAAACCAGTAAAAGCTCTTTATAATGAAGATTTTGATATTGTTTAGTAAAGTTCAGGTAAAGACAGAGTCAGAAACTGTTAAAGCTCTTTTCAGTAGAAATATTTGAAAAGAAAGCGTCACAAGTTTCTTAGCAAAAATTTAGGTACAGTAAAAAAAAAAGTAGTAGGCAGTTAAATCAAAATTCAGAGAAGATTTTTATATAGTTTAGTCATCGGTCACTTAAGGTTAGGACACGGTTTAGTCAAGATAAAGTGTAAAACAGATGGAGATCTTTTCAATGAAAATTTTGATATTGTTCAGACAAGTTTAGTTAAAGATAAATTCAAGAACTGTTAAAGTTCTTTTTAGTCGAAAAATTTAGAAAGGTTGCGTCAAGGTCTTCACAGCGAAAAGTTAAAGTTGAGTGTAAACAAGGAAATAGGCAGGTAGGGCAAAGTTCAGTGAAGATTTTGATATAATTTAGTCATTATTCATTGAGGGCTAAGACACGTTTTAGTCAAGATAAAGTCTAAAAAAATTTGAGCTCTTTACAATGACAATGTTGATTTTTTTTAGACAAGTTTAAGTAAATATAAATACAAGAACTGTTAAAGATCTTTGCAGTGAAAAAATTTGAAAACATTGCGTTAGGGTTTTCTCGGCGAAATTTTAAGTAAAGTAAAAACAACGTATTAACACTATTCCTACCGACACTTCACGTATACCTATTCCTACCGCGGCCGGTCAAATGACCGGTCTTTCACAACTTATATTTTTCAATATTTAATGCAGACCAATAGTCAGCTTGCCAGTATAAAAATATATTTTCTTTTATTCAAGAGTACATAAACTACATTTTATTCTTTTTCGTCGCACTTTTTACAAATAGGCTTCTCAACTGTACATTTTCCGCATACGTACTTTTTACATTTTATACAGATTTTATTCGCCTTATTATCTTTACAATACCTTATCTGACATGTTTTTCGTTTACGGGAACCTGTACTTGTACTTGCGATGGGTATTTGTTGATTTTCTTTGCCTATCTCTTGTTAATATTCAATGGCAAGTTCTTCTGCCAATTGGAATAGAAATTCCTGTCTTGTAATTTCTCCTCCCGTAGTTTCTTTATATAACACCCATGCATTTATCCCGGCTAAATCCAAGATATTAAAAAATACTTGCAAAGGCCATCTCCGTGATTTAGAGTTTACCGAACAATTTCTGGCCATTTGGTCAGTCACATCTACGCCAAATTTGGTGCTATTATACAACTGAATTGTCTCCGGTGTTCGGGTGTCATTTTCTTCAATTTGTACGGAATTGTGTATTGAACTGAGAATTAGAACTTTCTTTCTTGGTTTGGCTTTGTAAACTGTCAACATACAATTATTTGAGCGATAGAGTTTGGTTGAGAAAAGTGCCATGTCGTCGTTTTTCAGTTTTGCCAGTCTTGGTAGTTCTTTTCTATTTGCTCTAATTGTCCCAACAATCGTAGTTTTTTTTGCCAAAAGTCTTATTGCTAAAGATAGGCTTGTAAAAAAGTTGTCCGTGGTTATATTTCTTCCAGATCCAACATACGGTTTTGCTAATTTCATAGTGACAAACTCTCCAAGAGGAACTAAGGGTGAAACTTACTGTAACGTATTATTAGTCTTGTTCACTATTTTGAAAATGACACTTACAACACGTAATACGATATAAAATATTATAAAATAATAATAATGATAAAAGACTGCCAAGTATGCTCTTTGTGACGTTCACGTTTCGATGCACTCTGTTCGTGTTGCAAGACTCTACTGATTTGAATTCGTGAGAAGACGTCTATACATTTCCCTTAGTTATAAGTTCTTTGTTCTCCGTCATAGTAGATAAGATTACGTGAGAAAATTTGGGAAAGTGGACCGTATCAGATCAATCAAGCAAATAAACCGATAGTCGAACGAGAACTGAAAACACTTGGAAGTGCCGTAAACCATTTTCTGGAAGGCACCTATAGGATAAAATCATGCCACAACTACATTACCTTTCGTTTGTAACGAATTTATAATTGTGACATTGAGTCTTAGAGAAAAACTATTACAAAAATGTATAAATCGTACCACCGGTCAAATGACCGGTCGTGGTAGGTAAGACAGACTACAAATTTTTCTCAGAAAATAAACAATAAAAAAATAAGTGAATATTGAAAAATGTATCATAAACATATTTTAGGAAAAGTCATAAAGTTTAAAGGCGATTCGCTTACGTTAAATGTAGAAAATTTCAATTGAAAGTTTAAAAACGGTCAATTGACCGGTCCCGGTAGGAATAGTGTTAAGCAGTATGGGCAAAATTCAGAAAAGATTTTGAACGAGAATTATTAGTATTATTAGATAGAATAAACCGATGTGTTGCTCTAAAAACAAAGTTTATTCGTTAACTATTTACAAATTTCGTTTACATTTAAACATTGACCTTTTCTATATACAAATCTTATCTGAAAACAAAATAACGACATTAAAAACCTATTTTTCTTAAACTTTCTTTTTAAATAATTAATAAATAGTAATGTTTTAATTAACAGAATATAAAGTATAAAGAATTATAAAATATAAAGTAATATAAGATAAAGTAATATTCTATGACACCAGATGGGTAATAATTTGTTTACTTAAGCGCTCGCCGAGAAGGTCATATCCACTGTGTCTTTTTACATGGTTTCTACCTTATATAGTGATTGAGCGATGTGGCAACATTGCGATCTATGTTTCCTATAACCGTCTAACAAAGAGATTATATTCTCTTTACATCTCCACCCCTCGAGAAAGAAACTTTTCCTAACTGACGTTCTCAACTTCATTTATTAACATCCGTATTGGGATAAGTTTCGTTATGTGATATAGATTTGACTTTGTTCTCTTATGTCCCTTATGTATTCTATATATTGTATTAGAGATTTTTTCCATTATTTTGTATGGTCCTAATCTTAACTCGTCCAGTTTCTTTCTGTTAAGCCTGTTCCCATTTTCTATATACACCATATCTCCTTCAATAAATTCCCAATATTTCAGTTGTTCATCGTAGAGTTTCTTGTTGTATTTAAGTGATTTTTCTGTATTTTCCAGTGCAATTTTCCTCTCTCTCACCCAGTCATTACGTGATTTTCCTTGTTTTAGTTCTTTCGGTAAGATCGATACATCTGTTTCCTATATCAGATATGTTGGTGAAAAGCCTGTAACTGAATGTCTTGTTTCATCATACTTTTTTACATTTTTATGTGCTACTGTTGTCCAGGCTTTCTTTTTCCTTTTTTCGTTTACCTTGCATTTGATCTTATTGACTAATGTCTGGTTCAGCCTTTCATTTAGGCCATTCGAGAATGGTGCGTTTATTGCTGTAAGCACCATTAATATATTTTTTCGCTTCAAAAATCTTTTAAACTCCCTTGAATTAATTCCTAAGTATTGATCAGTTAGAAGCATACCCACATCCTTTGTTTCAGTAACCTTCCTTAGCAATTTTATGAAATCCTCTGCATTCTGAGTCTTCGATGTAGGTATAAATGCATATCTAGTAAAGTGATCCACTAACAGGTGTAAATACTTCTTCGTTGATCTTGCCAACCCCCCCCCCCCCGAAACCAACAATTGTGTCAATTAATACTATTTCAAATGGCTTCGTCACTGGGCCTAGATGGGACATAAATCCATATTTTCCCTGTCCTCTTGCTTTGTTTTTGATACAGATTTCACAACTCCTGCAAACTCTTTTAATATTCTTTGTTAAATTATTTGCTGTATTTAATGTGCTAATTGTTTTTTGCATTTGTCTAATTCCTATATGACTGAAATTCTTATGCACATTTTTCAGTAGTTTAAGACTAAATTCTTCCGAAAGTATTATTTTATCTTTTGCTGCCATCCTTTTTAGGCACACTTTCTTTTTTTTTATTAATTTGTTTCTATTTATTTCTATTTATTTATTGTTATTTTGGTTGAATATGATGTCTTCTAGTTTGATCACATTTATTATCTTCAATTGTTCTTCCATGTTCTCTTCTGATTCTAACACAGGATTTCTACTTAGACAATCTGTCTCCAGATTCTGTTTCCTTCTTCTTCTTCTTCTTCTTCTTAGTTTAGGACATTGCCCTGTTTTTTCTCCAACTTTTTTATTCTTTCTGTATTTTTATACCTCCTGCGAGGAGGAGGTCCAGCTTTCACACCATCGTTTGCAAGGTCTTCCCCGTAGCCTGCTCGAGTTTGGCTTCTGTGTTTGTGCTATCTTAGGCAGACGGTTGTTCTCCATTCTCGCAACGTGATCCCTCCATTCTCTCCTTCTTTGGCGGGCCCAGCGCACTATATCTTGGACATTGCACTCTTTTCTTATATCTTCGTTGCGATGGCGGTCTAACAGTGTTTTGCCAGAGATGGAACGTAGGGTCTTCATTTCTGTGCTCCTTAGTAGTCTCTTAGTAGCAGCGGTTTCAGCTCTTGCTTCAATGGCATATGACATGATTGGCCTTACACAGGTCTTGTAAATACGAGAGTTACAGTTGATGCTCATGTACTTGTTGCGCCAAATTATGTCTCTAAGACAGCCGGATACTATTGCTGCTTTCCTTGTTTGAGCTCGTACTTCTTCTATGATGTTCTTACTGCTAGTTATATTGACTCCTAAGTAGCGGAATTTCATCACCTGTTCGACGCTAAGTCCATTAACTGCAAGTTTGCATCTTCTTGGCTCTTTAGATATTGTGAGCGACTTTGTCTTATGTACAGAAATGTTAAGATTAAATTTTTTGGCTGTTGTTTCAAATCTGTACAGCAATCTTTGCCGGTTGTCCTCGTCTTCGGCTATTAGCACTGCGTCGTCAGCGTATGCTATAAGTTTTATTTCCCTAACCCCCATTCTGTATCCTTTTCCGGCAGTCATTACTTCTTTTATTATTTCGTCCATGATTAAATTAAATAGAATTGGGCTTAAGCTGTCTTCCTGTCTTATTCCATTTGCTACGTGTACTCGCTTCGAAAGGGCTTCGTTGGTTTTGATGAAGCACGTGTTGCCGGTGTTGATTTCCTCTATAATAGCTGTGATGCCAGGGTCCATTTTTCTTTGTCTTAGTACATTGATTACATCTGTTAGTCTGATGTTATCAAATGCTTTTTCTAAGTCGACAAAGCATAAGTAGGCAACTTTGTTGTATTCTATTGCCTTTTCCACGATTTGACGCAGAACGAAGATTGCGTCTGTTGTGGACCTGTTTTTTCGAAAACCTTGCTGTTCTTCGCTTATTCCTGTATCAGCTACAACTTCTGATATTATTTTTGTGAAAAGTTTCATAACCGCACTCAGAAAGCTAATGCCCCTATAGTTTTGGGGGTCGGTTTTTTTCCCCTTTCTTGAATACCGGTATGATTATGCTATCTTTCCATTGGATCGGCACTTTCCTCTCTTCTATAATTTTATTGAAAAGGCTATTCAGGTCGTCTATCAGTGATGGACCTCCGTATTTAATTAATTCGTTTGTGATATTGTCCAGGCCTGGGGCTTTGCGGCTCTTCAGTTTCTGGATTGACGCCCTTAGTAGTTCTTTTGTGCACCTCCAATGTCCTTGCTCATTAGTTGCAGCTTTTTCTGTTTGAGTCTTAATGTCAGACTTACGGTAAAGGTTTTCGAAATATTTTTCCCAGCTTTCTTTGGAAATTTTGCATAATTGCACGTATTCATTCAACGGCTTGCTACGGTTTTTTAGCATATTCCATACTCGTTTCTGACCTCCGTACATATCATGCTCCATGTCCGTTGAAAATTTTTCCCAGTAGCTCCGTTTTATTTCTCTTATCCTGTTGTTTGTCTTGTTTCTTATGAGCTTATATTGCGAGTGGGTGATTCTCTTGTCTTTATAATGTATATAAGCTTCTTTTTTCTCCATGGCTAGGTCTCTTATTTCGTCTGTGAACCATGGCTTCTTGTTGTCTTTCTTCTTCCTACCAACTCTTCGCTTACCTAATGCTTCCTCAGCCGCTCTGGTTATGTTCGTGGAGAGTTTCTTCCATGCATCTTCCACGTCGTCGCTTGGTCCAACTTTGTTTTCTTCTATATGTTTTTTCAGTCTTTGCTCGTACAGATGTTTGGTCGAGTCGTTTGAAAAAGATTCGAGGTTCCATCGTTCAGTTGAGTTTTGTGGACCTCTCATCTTTAGTTGAACCGTGCGTCTGAATGTTGTGACTACCAGGCTGTGGTCTGTTCCGGCATTAGTGGAGCTTAAAGTCTTTACGTCTAGTATCTTAGAAGGATGCACACTTCTATTCGTTATAGCGTAATCAATTATTGACTTTAGCCCTCTGTTGTTTGCGAAGGTAAATTTTTGTTGAGGTTTGTGTGGGAAGAAGGTGTTGTTTATTCGGAGCTCGTTCTGGGCACAGAATTGTATTAGCTGTTCGCCGTTCTCGTTCGTTGTGTCCTCATTGAATCGGTTTTTGAGACCTGGTATTATCTCGTTCCCGATTCTTGCATTAAGATCGCCAAGAATAAAGACTTCGTTTTTACTTGGTATTTCGTCCAATGTTTTTTGGAGGTACTGGTAGAAATTGTCTTTTTCCTCCTGAGGCTTCGTCATGTCTAGCGCGTACACAGCTATTACGTTGGTTGTGATATCTCCATGGAACTTAAATGCCACCCTTAGGATTCGGTCATTGATGTAGCTGATGTCATGAAGGTGTTGGTGGAATTTTTCATGAACCATGAGTCCGACCCCGGAAGAAGTTCTTTCATGTTTTTTCTTACCGCAATACACCAGGAGATATTTACCGTACTTAGTATTGCCATTTCCTTTCTTCCTAGTTTCGGATAGTGCGCAGATGTCGATTCTGTTTCTTTCCAGTTCCACTAGTATTTCTTGATCTCTCTTGTTGAATGCTGTGATGTTCCAGCATCCAATTCTTAGTGTGTCCAGTTTTTGGAATCTCTTTTTCCTTGTCCCTGCCATGTCGTGTCCGTTGCGATCCGTCCGGCTTTTATCCGAGGCTTTTTCGTTGGGTCTGTGAGCATTTATTAAGTTTTTACCCCCGGTAGGTTGCTAGCCTTTCCGAGGAAGTTAGCGGGTACCCCATCCTAGTTATTGTTTGTATCTAGGCTGCTTGACTTGAATGACTTAATAATCACTCTCGCTAGCGTCGTGATAACACCGCTAACTGTTTCCCTGGTGCATATTTTATTTGGAAGTCATATTGTTACAGATAATATGTTAAATCCCCCAATTCTTCATCAGTTCTTGCCTTAATATTCATGTTTTCTAGTGGTTTGTGGTCCGAGTACACGGTTAATGTCTTTCCTATCAGCTAATATGGCCAATATTTCATTGCCTCCGCTATAGCTACACATTCAAAATATATTCCTTTTTTCTTTTTTTGAGCGATATTGAGTTTATTAAAAAAGTAAGCCACCGGCTTTTCTTTTCCGTCATGCTGGGTTTGTTTTAGTATTGCCCCAACTTCCTCTAAAGAAGCGTCAGTGTAAATATTTATTGGTAGATTTTGGTCAAAGATTTCTAAGACTGGCTCACAACACAGCTAATTTTTTACCGTATTGAACGCTTTATGACATTCGTCTCAATATATAAATCTTTGGTGTTTTCTTAGAATTTTTTGTAATGGATCTAATATGACTGCTCTTCCTGGTATGTACTCATGGTAGAAATTTATTTTCCCAAGAAATTGTCTTTTGTTTTTCTGAGTTTTTGGTTTTAAAAAATTTCTTATTGCTATCAAATTATCTTTTACTGGTCTTACAGAGTTATTCTAAATTATGTGTCTTAAATATCTCGCAAAATCTGATGCAAATATGCACTTCGTTAATTTTAATTTGAAGCCTTTTGTGTTAATTGCCTCCAGTAATTTTGAAAAGTGTTCTAAATGTTGTTTGAAATTTTCTGAAAATATTAGTATGTCGTCAATGTAATTTACAGCAAATTCTTTGAGTTTAGGAAGAATAGGCTCTAAATGTCTTTTCCTTGTTTTCGGGAAAGATTTGTACATAGAAAAGGTAAATGTTTAAATGTAAACGAAAGAGTTTCTTTCAGTAAAAAAAATTTGAAAAGGATGCGTCAGGGTTTTCATAGCGAAAAGTTTAGGTTAAGTATGAACAAAGACATAGGCCGTTAGAGGAAAATAGAAAGAAGATTTTAATATAGTTTAGTCTTAGGTCACTCAGAGCTAAGACACGGTTTAGTCAAGATTAAGTCCAAAACAGTAAAAGCTCTTTTTAATGAAGATGTTAATATTTTTTTGTCAAGGTTAAGTGAAAATATAGCAAAGAACTGTTAAAGTTTCTTTGAATGGAAAAATTTAAAACGGTTGTGTCAGGGTTTTCCCAGCGAAAAATTAAGGTAGAGTAAAAGAAAAGTCATAGGTAGTTAGAACAAAGTTCAGAGAAGATTTTGCTATAATTTAGTCAAAGTTCACTTAGGGCTAAGACACGGTTAAGTCATGATAAAATCTTAAAAAGTTTGAGCTCTTTTCAATGAAAATGTAGATATTGTTTAGACAAGTTTAAGTAAATATAAATTCAAGAACTGTTAAAGATCTTTTTAGTGAAAAAATTGAAAAAGATTGCGTTATGTTTATTTTGGCGAAAAGTTTAGGTGAAGAATAAACTTAGTAATAAGCAGTTAGAGCAAAGTTCAGAGAAGATTTCGATATAGTCTAAAACAGTAAATGCTCTTTTTCATGAAGATTTTAATATTTTTTAGTCAAGGTTAACCTAAAAAAAGTCAAGAGCTGTTAGAGTTCTTTTCAATAAAAAAATTTGAAGAGAATGCGTCTGAGTATTCTAGCAAAAATATTTGGTAGAGTAAAAACAAAGTCATTAGAAGTAAGGCCAAGGTTCAGAAAAGATTTTGACAAAGTTTAGTCATAGATCACTTATAGTTAAGACACGGTTTAGTCAAGATAGGCTCAAAAAATGTTGGAGCTCTTTTCAATAAAGATTTTGATATTGTTTAGCTAAGTTCATGTAAAGATAAAGTTAAGAACTGTCAGAGTTCTTCTCAGTAAAAAAATTTGAAAATTATGCGTTAGGGTTTTCTCTGCAAAAAGTGAAAATTGAGTAAAAACAAAGTAATATGCAGTTAGAGCAAAGTTCAAAGACGATTTTTATAAAGTTTAGTCATGGGTCACTTAAGGTTAAGACACAGCAAAATCAAGATACAGTCTAAAAATGTTATAGCTCTTTTTAATGAAGATATTGATATTGTTTACACAAGTTCAGGTGTAGATAAAGTCAAGAACTGTGAGAGATTTTTTCAGTAAAAAAAATTAAAAAGAATGCGTCACGGTTTTCTCAGCGGAAAGAATAGGTAGAGTAAAAACAAAGTAATATGCAGATAAGGAAAAGTTTAGAGAAGATTTTGATACAGTTTATTCATCGGACACTCAAAGCTAAGACTCAGCTTACTAAATATAATATACAAAATAGTTAAAGTTCTTTTTATTAAAGATTTTGAGACTGTTAAGTCAAGTTAAGGAAAATATAAATTGAATAACTTTTCAAGATTTTTTTTTGTAAAAAAATTTGAAAAGATTGCGTCAGGGTTTTTTTTAGCGAAAAGATAAGGTAGGGTAAAAACAATGTAATATGCAGTTAGGGCAAAGCTAAGAGAAGATTTTTATAAAGTTTAGTTGTAAGTAACTCAAAATTAAGTCACGTTTAAGTGAAGATAAAGTCCAAAACAGTAAAAGCTCTTTCTAAAGAAGATTTTGATATTGTTTAGTGAAGATTAGGTAAAGATAAAGTCAAGAATTGTTAGTGTTGTTTCAGTAAAAAAATTTCAAAGGGATGCGTCAAGGTTTATTCAGCGAAAAAATTAGGTAGAGAGGTAACAAAGAAATAAGCCGTTAGGGCAAAATACAAAGAAGATTTTAATATAGTTTAGTCTTGGGTCACTCAAGGTTAAGACACGTGTTACGCCACAACTGACGAGTGATGGAAAATATTAAAGCTAATCCTGTTGTGGCCACTTTGCATTCACCGAGTTTAGCCGGGACCAGGCAGGTTCGTTCTTCCGAATATTAATCAACAACAAACATGGCAACAAGCGCGCGTCTGATGGAAACTATGAGTAGGTTGGGGAAAGGAAAATAGTGATCAGGAGTCTATATCGCCGGGAGTTCTGGTTATAATTTCATTTATATAATATTTAATACTTACAATGAAGACGAAAAAAACAATTAATCCTCAGATAGTTTGAATAACAATTAATTAACAACACTCGCAAGAAAGCAAAAGTAAACGCTATAAAATTAAGAAAAAAGTGAATCGGCTTCTAGCCCCCCTCGACCTCGCCCACATCTCCTTTACTCTATTCTACACTACTATATTCTCTCTTCTCAACTATATTTTCTCTTCTCAACTATATTTTCACATCTCAACTATATTTTCACTTCTCAACTATATTTTCTCTTCTCAACTGTTTTTTCTCTTCTGCCAAGTAAATGCATGCTCTGTTCCTATAAACGATCCTTTCTCACGGTTATATGATATCTGCTATCGCGTTAAATGATACAAATCGCCTGCTTAGGTTTGTTGCCACGCGGCATTGCACGCCCAGGAGCTCAGTGTTTCGCTACGCCAGCAATTCAGAAATATTTAATAAGTATTTAGGTAACTGTTTTGAGAATTTCTTTATGTTTTGATATTTGATAGATCACGCGGGCAATGATCTCATCGATAAGGCCATGTCACACGTGCGATGCTTTCACTAATGGCCCAGCATCGCTCGTGAGCTAGTTTACTACTGCGAAGAAAATTATATAGATAAACGTATCGTGACGCAACACACGGTTTAGTCAAGACAAATTCTAAAACAGTATAAGCTTATTATAATAAAGATTTTTATATTGTTTATTCAATAGTTAGTAAAAGTAAAGCCAAAAACTGATAGAATTCTTTTTAGTGAAAAAATTTAAAAAGGTGTTGTTAGGGTTTTCTCAGCGAAAAATTTAGGTAGGGTAAAAACAAAGTCATAGGAAGTTAAGCCAAGGTTCAGAGAAGATTGTTATATTGCTTAGTCATAGTTAAGTCTAGGCTTAGACTCTTATAAGTAAAGGGAAATTCCAAAACCGTTAGATCTCTTTTCAATGAAGATTTTGACGTTGTTTCGTTAAGTTTAGGTAAAGATAAACGCAAAAACTGGTAAAGCTCTTTTCAGTAAAAAAATTTTAAAAGGATGCCTTAGGGTTTATTCAGCAAAAAGTTTAAATAGAGAAACAAGAAAGAAATAGGCTCTCAAGGCAAAGTACAAAGAAGATCTTATTATTGTTTAGGCTTGGGTCAATCGAGGCTAAGACACGGTTTAGTCCAGATAATATTCCAAATAGTGAGAGCTCTTTTTAATGAAGATTTTCATATTATTTTGTCAAGGTTAAGTAAAGATAAAGCTAAGTACAAGTAAAGTTTTTTTAAATAATAAAAATGAAAAAAGTTGCGTCAGGGTTCTTTTGGCGAAAAGTTTAGGTAAAGTATAAACAAAGAAATAAACAGCTAGAGCAATGTTCAGAGAAGATCTTGATATAGTTTATTTATTGGTCACTAAAGACTAAGACACGGTTTAATCAAGATAATATCAAAAACAGTTAGAGTTTTTTAATAAAAATTTTTATATTGTTTATTCGAGTTTTGTTAAAGATAAAGTCAAAAACTGTTAAAGTTCTTTTCATTAAAAATGTTTGAAAATGTTGCGTCAGGGTTTTTTAGCGAAAAGTTTAGGTAGAATAAAAACAATGTAATATGCAGTTGGGCAAAGTTAAGAGGGGATTTTGACAATGTATAGTCATGTATAACTCAAGGTCAAGTCACGGTTAAGTCAAGATAAATTCCCAACAAGCAAAAGCTCTTTAAAAAAAAGATTTTAATATTGTTTAATCAAGGTTTAGTAAAAATATAGCCAAGAACTGTTAGAATTCTTTTTAGTAAAAAAAATTTAAAAAGATTTCGTTTGTGTTTTCTCTGCAAAAATTTAGGTAGAGTAAAAACAAAGTCATAAGAAGGTACGCCAAAGTTCAGAGTAGATTGTTATATTGCTTACAAGGGGCCATCCCACACGGTCCCTTTCAGAATTTATTGAAACTTTACATACGCTTAGATGTCGATTAGTACTATCTACTTCACCCTATAAGTAAGGGCAGATGGCCAACCCTTTCCGAGATATTAACCGTTGAAATTTTAGTAAATAGTCTAACATGCATATATACCATTCAATTACACAATTTCACATAAGCCGCTGTTAGCCTAGCGCTATGGGTGTAGGTTCGTAATCGTTGTGTCGCAGGTTCAAACCTTGCTCGTTTTAATTTTTTTTTTTTTAATT
>JACGTP010000102.1:327486-340755 GCA_023678845.1 Mischocyttarus mexicanus | reverse complement strand
CATAACTTCGTTTTGAATCTAGCTTAGGTTTTCGCTGAGAAAACGCTATCCCAACCATTTGGTATTTTTCACTGAAAAGAACGTTAACTATTTTTCACCGTAACTTGACGCAACCAAAACAAAATTTGACTAAACTATGAGTAAAGTATACTAAAATCTTCTCTGAATTTTTGGCTATCTACTCATAACTTCGTTTTGAATCTAGCTTATAAGGGCTCCACCAAGTCGTGTACCCCCAGATTTTTTTGAAACTTTGCACACTTGTAGATGTTGATTAGTACTATCACGTACTGCTAATCAATATATATGAATAATCAACCCTTTCCGAGATATTGACCGATAAAAATTGCAAAAAAAGCTGAATATACATATCTACTTCTGTGTTGCTAATATAACCATAAGCCGCTGAAAGCCGAGTGGCTAAGGGCTCAGGTTTGTAGTCCTGATGTCCGTGTTCGGGTCTTTTTGGGTGTTTTTTTTTTTTCATGTTTTTTTTTCAGTTTTTCATGTTTATATTTTTTAATAATAATGTCTTATATATTAACATTTTTGTTTTTTTTTTGACAGTATGTTTTATTACTTTTATGAAAATTAAAATGTAAAATATGTTGTATTTTTTTTTATTTCCGATCAGTCGAGTTTCCTTTTGCCTAGGACTGTACTAAACAAACGAATGCAGACTAGGGGAATTGTGAGCGAAGATATTCTTATCGTCTTTTCTTTGTAATAAGAAAAGGAAGAAAATTTCATAATCGAAAAATAAAATCATTTTTTAGGCTTTTTTTTTTATTTTTTTTGTAGTTAATAATAAAAAAATAAAAAATATAACAAATAAGTAATAATTATAAATACAAAACGTAACGAATAATAAATAATATATAACAAATAAGTAATAATTATAAATACAAAACATAACGAATAATAAATAAATAATATTTACATTATAAATAATACATAATAAGTACCACGTATATATAAGAACATTTACAACAATTAATAATTTTTTAGATGTTAGCCCGATACATGTTTTTGGATGGTATCTTTATTTTAAATGCTTGTAAAGTTTGTCTTTTGCATTATTTATGGGTTCCTTCTGGATTTTCGTTATTGTTAGTTTCTGTGGATACTTTTCAATAAAAGATATCTTCGCTCACACTTCCCCTAGTCTGCATTCGTTTGTTTAGTACAGTCCTAGGCAAAAGGAAACTCGACTGATCGGAAATAAAAAAAAATACAACATATTTTACATTTTAATTTTCATAAAAGTAATAAAACATACTGTCAAAAAAAAAACAAAAATGTTAATATATAAGACATTATTATNAAGCTACGGTGAAAAATAGTTAACGTTCTTTTCAGTGAAAAATACCAAATGGTTGCGATAGCTTCCCCTAGTCTGCATTCGTTTGTTTAGTACAGTCCTAGGCAAAAGGAAACTCGACTGATCGGAAATAAAAAAAAATACAACATATTTTACATTTTAATTTTCATAAAAGTAATAAAACATACTGTCAAAAAAAAAAACAAAAATGTTAATATATAAGACATTATTATAAAAAAATATAAACATGAAAAATTGAAAAAAAAACAAGAAAAAAAAAAACACCCAAAAAGACTCGAACACGGACATCAGGATTACAAACCTGAGCCCTTAGCCACTCGGCTATCGGCGGCTTATGGTTATAGTAGCAACACAGAGGTAGATATGTATATTCAGCTTTTTTTGCAATTTTTATCGGTCAATATCTCGAAAAGGGTTGATTATTCATATATATTGATTAGCAGTACGTGATAGTACTAATCAACATCTACAAGTGTGCAAAGTTTCAAAAAAATCTGGGGGTACACGACTTGGTGGAGCCCTTGTTAAATAAAGAATTAGTATATTTTGTATATATTTTATTTTTCATTAAAGTTTTAGTATGATTTTATTTTTAGAACAAAATTGGATGTAATATGTTACGTACGCACTGAGTTTGATCCTTTATGTATTAAATTTGATATACATCATGAAAATGTCATTCATTCTGTAGAACAAAAAGTATCGAGAAAGGTAATAATGTAGATAATCTTGTCGATCATACCCCATATATATCTCTCATTTTTATTTTTAAGAATATAATAATACGTGTATTATCTATGATACAGGGTGAAGTTACGATTGAATGGCGTACTTACGAAGTATCACATCAAGACAAATTACAAAGAATTGCTATTATCTCTATACCTTTGCCAACTCATACTAGTTGCGTTAAATTTTCACCTAATCAAGAGTTATTATTATTATGCTGTATAGATGGTTCTGTAATGTTGTACGACGAAACAAAAGCTACAATTATTAACATAAAAGCTGGTTTTGTAAGTTTCTCAATACTTACTTGATATAAATTATTAAATCATTTAATATATATTTTATTTTTTAACAAAGATACCAACACTCGCATCCTGGCATAACGATGGAATGATATTTTCTATTGGAAACGATAGAGGCCAATTTCAACATTTTAATATAGCTTTGCATTGTATCAGAAATCAAATGTTAAATGACGAAACGTCGCCAGCAAATATTCTTGATTTATCATCTTACTTCAGGTATTATAAATATTTTCTATACAAAAATATTCTATATTTTGCATAAATATAGATGTATAATAATAATTTATTTTGTTTATTTGTTACACAGAAGCCAACCAGCTTTAGTACGTATGGAATGGAATAAAAGAAACCAATTAAATTCTCATATAAGTTATTATAGTCACGGAGACTCGTTGTTTTTATTGCTTTTCGAACGGTGAGTAATAACAAATTTTTATTATATTATTTTTTCTCGAGAAGAAACAAAAAAGAAATATATTAAAAATCTGATATATTAATAGGGGTCCAATAGGAGTCATTAGAGTAATCGAAGGAGATAATCTTTCAGGAGATGTATTAGTAAGAAAGTATTTAGTACTTTCTCAAATCGAACAGGCAACATCTTTATTGTTACGTTTAAATTGGGACACGCATCCGCGAATTTGTATGCATTCTCTCAACCAAATTTTAAATTATTTATTCAAGTTACCATTAACGTCCGAACACGAAAGTAAGAAGATATATTATGCGTTATATTTTTTATTAGATTTTATTTTTTAATCCTTTGAACTCCATCATTGTCGCTACTGTAAATAATTTTGAATTAGCTGGTAGACAGTAATAAAAATTACTCGTAGTGCAATTTGTTTATATATATATATATACACCTGTGATAACTTTATCTAGGTTTCATACAAAATGCATTGGGTAGTTTTCATGTCCCAATTAGGCCAATAAGTCAAGCAATCGAGGACGAATATGGTGACGAAGTAAGAGATTTAACAAGAAGATTTTTTCATCATTTACTAAGGTACTAAAATAATATGATAAGTTGCGTTACATAATAAACCAAACTTTTATTACACTAACATATTTTTTATTAGATATCGCATGTTCGAGAAAGCTTTTAGACTTGCCATAGACCTAAACGATCATGATCTTTTTATGGATATTCATTTTTATGCTTTGGTTTTAAACGATATGGAAATGGCAAATGCGGCAAAGGAAAAAGCTGAACAAATTTTAAGCAGATCAAATAGTTGCAATTCGTCGCGTAAGAAAATTAACAAAATTTCATCTGAAAAAAAAAAACATCAGACGGCTGACACATTTATAATTATTATTTTTATATTTATGTAATATAAAGAATTATTACAGATTCAACGTGTTCCCGAGAATCTTGTTCTATATGTTCTGAATTAACCAGTGATAAAGGAGAGGAATCTTATAGCAACGAAAGTGAAAATTCTACGAAGGAAGATGAAACAAATTCAAAGTATCCCAAAAGATACAATTATAAAAAAAATTCCAACAACCACATTCCACCCTTACCAATTCTCTATCCTTCTTATTACGATGACAAAACTCTTTTACCAACATCATTGAACGATGATCCTTCTAGTAATAAATCTGACTATAGTATTATTTCCACATCTTTTAATACACCTAGCAATACATCGGCAAATACTAATTTTAACGATTCTTCCTCACATATACCAGTATCTAATACTTTTTTCGCATCAACATCTTTTAGTACACCGACATATGTGACCCGTTCGAATTTAACATCAATATCAACAGTAAATTCAATCAACAGAGTTCAACCTTACAATAAATTTTCCGAAGATTTAATGACCACCTCTTTTGGAAATCTATCTCTTAATAAACAAAAGTCATCGTCTCTTGATCGTCAACATCATGATGAAATATTACAATTAATGGCTAATAAATCGGGAACAAATGATACACAATATACGAATGATCTTTCTGTTGAAGATACTGTTACAATTATACCCGAAGAAAATAATTTTATATCGACTTCATTTAATAATTCGACCTACGAATTTGCATTGGACAATGTTCCTTCTTCCTCGTTAATTCCAACTTTGAGTAACGTTGACAATAATATTATGTCAACGTCTTTCAGTACAATGACCTGTAACACTCCAGTTTCAAATAATTCTGATAATAATCCAGATTCGAATATAAAGTGCGATAATCCACCTTTCTGTTATTCCTCAAGTATTAGAACAAATGATTCATCGAGTAATGTTATGTCCCAAATAGATACATCTAATAAGCTAATTACCACGCTTCATAAAACTAAGAGTAACACGTTTTTTAATACAAATAAATATTCCGAAAGTCCTACTACATATGACAGTAACATAAAAATTTTTCGTGCTGAAGATTACATGGATCATCATCAAAAAATGAACAAAAAACAATCCAGTAGTGAAATTCCACCACCACCTTCTATCACGTCTTCTTTTACCAATTACTTACAAAATTTACAAAGAAAAAATTACTCCCTTTCTCAAAGTACTCTGGGATTAATGAGTATAGACGAATCTAATCAAAAGATTTCATCTGCTAAGGTAATGAATATAACATCGTGTAATTTGCAAAGACAAAATTCTGCGTCTAACATTTTACAAGATCAATGTGTTCATAGTAATTCTAAAACTTGTAGAATTAATTCTGATCTCTCTTATATACCTTATCATGGAAGTTGCGACAGTTTAAATGTTACTAAGCAACATAGTAATAAAATTGGTACAACAAATGCTTTGAGTTATTCACATTCTGCATATAATTTGCAAAGTAGATTACTCGAAAATAGACATATCAAAATAGGGTCACAGATAAGTAGTAATACTGGTAAGGAGATTAAAACATCGTCCAACATACCTCCATTACCTGTTGTAAATACATCCGATTCCAATTCGAAAACATATTCCATGTGTCCCACATTCCTAGATATGCCGATGTCCACGAATGAGAAACCAAAAGTTAAATTCTCAGATACAGTTACACATATATTAGTACCTGGCACGGTAAGAAATGATTACTTCTAATAATATAAACAGAACATAGAAAAATTATCTCATCATATGCCATTTACAGAATCAATCTCACAGACAAAAACGTTCACCAGTTACACAGTTACACGTAACGGATCCAAAACGTGAATTGGCAGAAAGTTTACCATTGTGCCTGGGAAACGAAGACTATTTAAAAGATTTTCAACCCTTATCGAGTAAGCAAAGTGCAACAGATATCTGCATATATTGCTACACAATGTTAGTCTAAGAGTTATCGAAAAATTAAAATGCATTATGATTTACAGAAGATGCGGATAATGAAATTTCAAAGGAATCTTCAAAATCTGAAGAAGGTTCTAAAATAAAAGTTGTTCACTTTGGTTTGTTATAATTATACTCAACGTTCCAATGATAATCCTGCCTTTTATATTAAAGAAAAAAAAAGAAAAAAAATAATATTCAATTTGATATTGAAAATATTTTATAAATCGTCGTTTTTATATATGTTAACAAACACATTTTACATGCATGTGTTTGTAAATTTTTATCATGTTTTATAATAAAAACTTTTTTACAGAAAACACCATAGGTATTTGTTATATTCTTGACATATCTACTCTCATTACTAATATTAATCTCAATGCTTTCAAAAATATTTCCAAGCTGTATTATAATTTATTTTTTCTCCACTAATTCTTTTAATACCGTTTTCAACTCTAATAAATCTTTATCTGGTATATAACGCTTTGATTCAATACTGGGATCAAAAATTGTAACATTTAAATTCACTCCTTCCGGTAAAGCAGTTTCTAATATTCTGATTAATGAAGGACACTGTGAGGCTGTAATGTCTGCTAATTGTATATTCCTTTCATAAATATTAAGATTGTATTCTGCGACGACAACAGTACTTCTTGGTTTATATCTTTGAATTTTTAATTCTTTTGCAGGTAATGCCCAACTGAAAATAACATGGACGAATAAAAAAAAAATGTAAGAAACAAATTCGTATGCACTTTCAAATATAAATAAGTTCAGAATATTACCTATCATCTACGTCAATATCCATAATTTTAGCGACTCTGTGAATGAAACTCTGATAACTTTGTAATACAGGATAAATATATCCCGTAATTTGTATATTTAAAATAGGATAAATTGGTACTTTTGGTTTTAATGCCTACAACATAATATATACATATATATATATATACAGATACATAATCTGTTATATAAATCAAAAACAAATATCATATATATATAAATAAATATTAAAAATTAACCTCCAAATAATCAGGCTCATACAAACTGCTTTTTCTGCATAATATATTATTGGCTAAAATGCCACTACGAAATGCTGTTGCCTAAAAATATTTCATTTTTAGTAAAGTATGTTTACTACTTAATTAATATTTAGGTTATGATTTATTATAATTATAATGTGATATATAATAAGAAACAATTTTATAAAAAATACCTTTTTGAGGATATTTAATGCCATTTTATATTAAATTTAACTTGTATACACTTTTTATTCATTCATTATATTAGTTTAAAAAACTAACTTAATTACAAAACCGAGTGAGGTTAGCTTAAATTTATTTGAATAGTTACCAACCATTGGGTATTTAATAATATATCTTGTATTTTTTTCTTTTATGTTGGTAATCATTCATTATTTCATCGATTCAAGCGCGCGAAAATTCGAAGTATTCATATATATAGTTACACATGTTTATAGTTTTATTTATATTTCTTTTTATTTGAAATATATTTGATAAATTATTATTGCACATATTAGGAATGAAATGTTTTTAATGCAATATTCCAGAAAGTATTAGTGTTTTTATCATCATTTAACTTTTAACTTAATAAAAATATACATTTTTTTTATCTTTAATTCTTTGCGTTATACTATGAATTATATACACAAAATATTCTTATTTATATATGTATATATATATACATATATATATACATATAATTTAAATCTTCCATATTAGTATTATCTTACAATGTGCTTAAAATTGTTATCCTATATTAGTCAAATTCTACGTAGCTGCTTCGATAGACGATGATAGCACAGGTAATGTTTGAGGTACAAAATTGATCACTTCATGATAAACAAGTTCTAAAATATAATAAAAAAATATTCTCTTTATAAATATTACAGAATGAAAATAAATAATATTACCTTTCCACTTTTCAACAGGTAATTCCATATCCTCAAAACTTTGATCATACGGTAACGATACTGGTTCATCTGTTGGATCTGCATATTGTGCAAGATATGGATGAGCTAATGCTTGTTCCGCTGTTATTCTCCTTTCAGCATCTAATTCCAACATTAATTCAAGCAAATCTATTGCTGAAGACAAAGCAAAAGATATTATTATGACTTTAAGTTCTCTTCTTTAGGTTGCATCAAATATAAATCAAAGTAATAATAAATATAATACCTAAAGGATTAGCCCCACGAAATACATCTTTAAAATTTTTCTTCTTCAAAGGCGGTAAACTTTGTATATAGTTTCTGGCCTGTAAATAAAATTTACATCGATTATCATTTACTTACAATCTGCTGGACACATTGGTTCATATATTATTTGCATTAAAAGCTAATAAATATTATTTTTATATGATGAATAAATGATACATAAGTTTGATATCTTTATAGGAATTATATACTCTACGTTACAAATTTGAAAATATATAATACATTCAAATGTTATGAAAAATTAATTGATTACAAATAATACTTTAATTTACCTCTTGACTGGTAATTTTGTTCAAGGTTTCTTCTGTGGGCATACCACAGAGCACAAGAACTCGTGTTAAGTGGTCAATGTCTGCTTAGCGTTAAGGTAAGTTTGATAAAGCATAATTTACTTCAGAAATATATTAATTAATTATCGTTCAATCGATTTCTACTTATCTAGAAACATGCTATAAGTTTCCTTGGCAAATAATAATTAGTTTGAGGCATGCAGATGGCGTTATTTAATTTTTTTTTTTTTAAAAAAAGGTCACTTTTTATATATTCACATTACACGTTTGTTTTTGCAATATAATTAATAAAATGTAAATAATTAGAAAATTTGAGTGTTAAATAAATATGTACAATGATAGTAAGGTATATGTTTAAAAATGAAAACAGGAGAGGTGCTGCTAATGAAAAGAAGATGAAAACAACTTACCGATTCCGATGATATTTTTTGCATAAACTCATCGCGTGGGGTACCCAGAATTTCCATTATTAAATTCAGTTGATGAATATCTGCTCTTGCTAAGGTTCCACTAAACTTTTATTTCATTTACTCGAATAATAATTATGTTAGATCAAGCAGTTTAATAAAAACTTCTATAACTAACTTTTTTTTTCTTACATATATATCTATATATCAATAATTTTTTTGGTATGAATCCTTGATATTATGTTAAATGAGAAAAAAAAAATTAAGATGTAATAAATGAAGAAAAAAAAAAAAAGAAAAAAAATGCTGGTATAAAAGCAAGTGCAGCATATTGTTACAATTATCCAGTGTCCAGGTAAGCTATGTAGATCCTTAGCAAAAAGCATAGCTTGTAGATTAGGTGCGTTGCAACTATATATATATATAAATATTATAATATGAATAATATTAAATTGTAAATGACAAGACAAAACAAAGTACAACAATGAGGACAAATTTCTGGAAAATGTTGACGTTAATAAAGGTGACTTAATATTAGTGACAAAAAGCAGAATATTACATCTAAAAGAAAAATTAAGTATAATACAATAAAAATATAATTTTTGAAAGGGATACGATCTGTTCCTGGAAATAAAGTTCTTCCTGTAAGTAATTCTGCCATTATGCAACCAACTGACCAAATGTCAACTGAAAATAAAATGAGAAAAATTATATTTATATTTTTTTAAATATTCACACAAGATTAAAACTAAGAATCTAAACTGTAGATTAAAATTAACCTGTTTGATTATAATGCATCCAGTTTAACATAATTTCTGGAGCCCTGTACCATCGAGTAGCAACATATCCTGTCATTTCATTCTCTGTAGGCCTAGCCAAACCAAAATCCAAGATTTTTAATTCGCAATCTTCGTTTACAGCTATATTTGATGGTTTCAAATCCTGGAGATAAAAAGGTAAAAATTATATAATTTATATTTTCAACTAGATTATTCATTAAATTAACTGTAATAATCATACCCTATGAATAATACCAGCTGAATGAATATACTTCAAACCTCGAAGAATTTGATATACAAGAAATTGCACATGATCGTCTGAAAGCTTTTGTGTTCTAACAATGTTATTGAGATCTGCTCCCATCAGATGTGTGACTAGGTAACTGTATTAACAATTTTTTATATGAAATTATAATCGAATATTCAGATTCCATTTTGAAAATTACTAAGCAATATTAATTATGAAAGAAACTTACACGTGTTGAAAATCTTCCAACGACGAAGATGGATGGAACACATCTAATAGACCGATTACCTGCATTTAGACAACATAAGATTTAGAAAAAAAATTAATAAATCTTCGATTTCCTTAATAGTGGATAAAAATATTTTCTTACTTACATTTTCATGATTCATATGTTTTAGCATACGTAACTCTCTGTATGTACGCTTAGCATGTACAGCCGACTGAAAAGGCCTAGCTAATTTTTTTATAGCAACTTTTTGATTGGTCGTTGTATCTACAGCAGAGCTAAAAAATTTAGAAGAAAAACTTTAAAAGTATTAAAAAAATTATAAATTAAAAAAGCTTAAAATAATTTCGCACAAAGTAGAATAGTTTTAAATAGATTTCTTTGGTATGTTCAGCTGGTGGAAAGTATTGTCAAATATTCTAAATATACTCAGCTTGACACTAAAATAGCACATTCGTACGATGTTCTAAAATTATTAGTTTATTAGAACTTTCCAAAATACTTTAAGTGGCAAAACAAAAAATTGTAATATTACAAAAAATTAATTTAAAAAAACGAAATTATATATATATATATGGAAAAGAACTAGAGGTAAATGAAAAATAAAAAATGTCAAGGTAACCATAGGTTCATGGTCATCAATTAATGTCTCAACCGCATTCATATTGATATATTATATATGTATCATTAATTAAATAATATACAAAATTATATATTTAGAAAAGAAAATTTTGTTCAAATATTTTTTTATAATATAACGTATTATCAGTGTTAATCATCTAATGATTTATCTATTAGATCAATGTTACTTATATATATATATATACATATCTATATATTTTATTATCCATATATATATATTTTTCCTAACTTACCAAACTTGACCATAAGCTCCCGAACCTACGGGAGTAAGCATTTGATATCTTTCTGGTACCTCCCATTCCGTCCTATTAATTTCAATTCTATGAAACTGTGGCATGCTACAAGACTTTTTCTTAACCAAACTTTCAAGTTTACGATACGCACTGTTTAGACGTCACACACTACTACACGATAAATAGAATCAATAAGGATGATGTTAAAACTTGAAACAATGACAACCACTTGAAAGATTTCACATTTAAAGATGATCCGGTCATTTCCGATTCATTCTAACATTTTACATGAGAAATAATTTAACGATACTCGTAAAAACATCGATGTATTATCGATCCTAACATATCGATTCAAGAAAAATTTTAATCTCACATGTTAATTTTCACTTATGTGTGTATTATATATATACATATGTACATGTATATATATATATATCATATATTACATACGCCGAACGTGAAAGTTTAAGATTTTGAAGATCGATTAAACTCGACCGTTTATAAGTACATACTACAGTTTAAGCTTCTTTTCCTCGAATTGACTAGACTGGTTACGCTAATAGCCAATGACAAAAGAGATTTCTTTACTAACCAATTACGAAGCCGAAAAGAAGTCAAAGAATCACGATTGATTAGTCTGCTACATAAAAAAAAATTTTTTTCCTTTATATTTATGCAAATCGATTAAAGATATATATGCATATATAATAATTATTTCCTATGATTATCATAAGACAAAAACAACGATTATTATCGATAATTATTATAACTCTTATGAGAAATAATTTAATTGATAAGATTGATAAAAAAAAAAAGTTGCAAAGTTGGAGACGAACATTAGGTTAAATTCAATTCGTAGTTCTCAGTTTGTTCACTAACGGCACCACTATCCGACTTCTAAATGCATAATTATATATGCACCACAAATAGTCATTTGTTCGCTCGTATCATATCGTTATTATTCTTACGAGCAAAGTAGTAAATCCCATTGCATTTTAATTGCAATTTACAATAAAAGTACTTTTCGTTCTTAAGAGCATATAATTAACCTTAATAATATAATAAACTAGAATTTATTTAGAAAGAAAAACGATGAACGACGAGTTTGTTAGATTTAAATAAATGAGCGAAAATATAAGATAGTAAATAAACAATATAGGTAGAATTTATTTGAAAAAATAAGTGAAATTAAAGCGGGAAGAAAAGTCAAAGGTAAGATTTAGGAAGAGGAATAACTTAATAATCGTAGGAAAAATACAGTAAGATTAAAATAAGATAAACGAGTTAATAAGAGTTAAGATAGTGATTTATTTCGCTTAAGATAAGCGAATAAAAAATAATGCGAATTAGAAAAGTAATTGTAACAAGTGAAAGATTTAATAAATACTTATTATTTGAATCTGTAAGTATAATTAAGTTATTTTTCAAATTTTTCTAGGCATAAATTGATAAATATATTATATTCATTATTGTTATTGTTATAAAAAAAAAAGTTCTAAAAATTTATTCTTTTGCTATATGTAATTTCCTTTATATTAATAATTAATTATATTATATTTGTTATATTCCTTTGAATGTTCTATATATTTTTTTTCATATAGACTTTAATGTAATATGGCAAATATACGGGTACCATGATTCATATATGGGGGTTTTTATACAAAATTTACGTCATACTTCTTGGGCGACAGTTTCATCTCTTCCTTCCCCCGCCACATGTTTTTAAAGACCCACTCTTTTTATAAAATATAGGATGCGCGCGCATACACATGCATGAGAAAGAATGAGAGAGAGAGAAGAGTTTGTCAGTTTTCATGCGTAATAATTCCATGTTGCAACGTATATGTAAATGCAATATACAAAAAAGGAAACAATCTAGTCCCTAATAGTTTTAATTTATATTTATATATTATGTATATATATACACATGTATATATATAGATACTTGAAAGCGTGTCATATAGTGTTTGTGTGTGTGCTCATCAAATTAATGAAAATAAAATTGTGTAAAGTAAACCGCGAGTTTTAGAGAAGAAATTCTATTCTTTTATTTTATACAAGAAATATGTTAGACTGTAAGTAATTATTTTATGTATATTTTCATTAAAAAATTTGTGGTTGTTTATTTGGATATTAGATTTATTTGAAAGTAATTTGAATTTAATGATAGGAATTTAACCAATATTTGTATCGTTAGATTTTATTTACGAGATGGCGTTTGTAAGCTCTCTAATCAGTTTTAAAAGGTTTAAAAATACAGTTTATCGTTTAGAAGATCACGCACGTATGTAATGCGTGTGAGATAATATGTGAAAATAAGAAACAATAATTTGAGTGGATTAGTATTTTGTTTTTTGAGAAGTATCATATGAGGGTAAATATTGAATTTGTGATTTCATTTAATTGGAAATGTTTCCTGCTAATTAATGCATTAGAATTTTTTTTTATTACTTCATTATTGCAGGAATTATACAATTTAAAATTCTAAGATATGCATGTATATATATGCATGTATATATATATTATATATATATATATATATATATATA
>JACGTP010000102.1:311235-327367 GCA_023678845.1 Mischocyttarus mexicanus | reverse complement strand
TATATATATATATATATATATATATATATATATATAATTAGAATGTTATGTTATGCAACATGTATATACATATTTCTTTCTCGTATTCAGTTAATATTTTTAACAAATAATAATGGCAAAACAAACGTTAACAATTTTTAAAAATATTTTCATTAATTGTCGTGTAATATATTCCTAATTATTTCATTTTTTTCATTATACGTATATATATATAGATAATGCATAAAAGAATTTATCCTTGAATTTATTAAAAGTTTCAATAAGATTTGTGTCGATTATTTATTATTCTATTTTGAATTATAACAGTATTAATTTTTTTAGTTATACACACGGTATACAGACTTATTTTGTATAATTTTAGATAATTTTCATTACTGGGAATTTTCTGAAAAATTTCATTTTTAGTAAGAAGAGTGAGCTAGTCAGTGAGTGAGTGAGTGAGGGTAGGGGGGACTAGAAATAGGAATTCAGTTGAGAGGGCTGTTTTCCTACCTTAGTGGAGGGGGACTATTTTTAGCTAAACTTAGACATATGTTTCTGTTAATTCAAGCCAAAGATTTTTGGTCTGTTCAGAGTGTGTGCCTTTAGTGCGGTATACCATTTTGTGGGATATATTTTCTTTAAATTAATGTATTAAGATATAATATTAATTTATTTTCATTATTATTATTATTTTCTTATTTCATTTTATGCAAATAGATTGTTACTCATAACTTGGCAGGAAAATGGAAAGTGAACAGCATCATTATGAGTTACGGAGTAGAAGTAGATCTCGTTCTCATACACCGTTAGTACCAAATAAAGTTTTGGTAGATACTGAACAAGCAGAACATCACTATGACTTAAGAAGTATAAGTAGAGAACGATCGCATACTCCTGCAGAAGCTAGAATTATTACAAGATCGGGTAGTAGATCGATGTATGATTCAATTATTTTTATTCTCTGTGAAAAAACATTAATGAGATGATGATGATTTATTTATAAAAGTAGAACGTCATTTTAATTTAATTTCTTTTTCTTATTTACTGGTTGTTAAATTTTAGGCCAGCTAGCGCGAGCAAAGCACGTGATCAAAATATGATGACGATAACTGAAAATGTACAAGAACCTATGTCAGAAATTACATCAGAAAATCTTGATAAACAATCTGATAGTTCCGTGTCTGTGGTATCTAAAAAAGTGGAACGACGTTCGGAACGTCAGAGAGCTAAACGACAAATATTTTTAAATGGACAAGATGACGCCAAAGAAGAAACAATCGATGTTACACCAAAACAAATACGTAAGAGTATAACACCGCACAGAGTAGTCAGCAGTGATTATTCTTCGGAAGAAGGAGAAAGAGAAGACTTACCAAGTAGACCAGGCTCTGCCTATGAAATATATAAACAAGCCGGAGAATGGTGGAAGTAAGTAAAGTTACTTTTAAATTATAGTTATCTTAAACTGTTACCACTACATTCATTCGTTTACATTCATAAATAAGGAGAGATAAATAAATGTCAGTCAAAGAAAGAAAAAAAGAAAAAAAAGGAACGTGTAATATCGTTCAATAGCGATTTGTTGATTAGTATTATTAAAGTAAACAAATCTGTATTTGAAACTTCCTTAATTAACAATCAGTGTTAATATTTCCACAAAAAAAGTTTATTCTTGTTATTTCAGTAAATTTCCAAAAACAGATTATACGTATTCACAAAAGTCACAATGTCGTTATGAGATAGCACCAGGTATACTTGCAATGCCTAATATGTCCAGATGTTCAATACATTCGGATTCTAGTAATAATGTCAATAATGTAATATCAACAAATCAGGAGGGCTTGAGGCAATCATCCTTAGCTACATCTGAAAGTGGATTAGGCGACACTTTAGATTCTTCTAGCCTTAAGGATACAATTGATCGAAATATTGTAGTAAGTTTCATGGTATAATGTTGTCTAAACTTTTAAATATAGATCTAGGAAATATATCTAATGTATTTGTTTTTCTTTTTTTTTTTCTTTTTTCTTTTTCCTATTTTGATGCAGTCCAGAGATGATCTATCCACTTCGTCACGTGCTAGTGTTTCTAATTCTTCATCAAGATCAACAATGTTAAAAAAAACACATATCGAACAATACACAATGCATAGAAAATTTATTTCTACAAAATCTGCGGACTCCCAAAGTATTCGACAAAGGTTTGTAATTGATTTTAAAATATAGATAAGATAAGAGAGATTAAATCAATATATTTAAGTGAGATTTATTATAAAAAAAAATATTATTTTGACCAGGTATCCTTTGTGGACAAATCCATCTGTAGATTATAATGATACTCATAGATATGACTCTGATACAGAATTAGATGAAATCATGACAGCGACCTCGTTTCAAAATACTCAAAGATGGAAGATAACACAAGCATTTTTAAAATTTAAAATTCTTCTGGTAGCTTGGTTTCTTAAATCGTTTGAATTTCTCAAACTTAGAACATCCAGAAAAAGAGAATATTACACTCATCATGAATCCATTCGTAATAATGGTATAGTTATTTATTAATTATTTAGAATATTATATACGAAGCGAAATGTAGCTAATCAAAAGTGTTTTTGACTTATACGTAGAATCCTATTGGAGAAGACTATGGTGGTTTATTGGACGGTCTGTTTACTTAGTATTAATCAAACTACTTTTGTTTGATTGTTGGGTGTTGAGCAGATTTTCAGATTTAAGGAAACGCATATTTGGATCAAAAATTATATGGATTTCCCTAATTCCATTGCTTCTTTTGGCTGGTGAGTTTTTTTTTAATTAATTCATAACAATATCCTGGTTTTTTGAAAAGCTTTATTTTGAAAATTTGATATTAGATAAAAAGAATTAATATTTTTTTCTCTATTATCCAAACTAATAGTTTTTTCATTAGTGTCTTTCATGGAAGAACGTCAGAAAGACAGGTAAACCTAGACTGGCCTGCTTCTTCGTTTTGTTGCAGGTGCTTACTTCATGTTAAAGCATTCCTTTATCTGCCTGGACTATCTACACAATATACACTATGGTGTCACCGAGACGGTTTATTATATTTTCAATGAAATTGCCAAGTTAACGTTACCCATATACGAGTTCTTTTCAGGATATTTCAAATCCATTACATATTATTTTTTAAAATCTGTATCTAATTTGAACGTGTCTTTGCCAATAGTACCTAACGCTGTTTGGAATTTGACTTGGTGATTAACTGAAAGTTACATTTACATTTAAAAAAACCTAAGGGAGCACACAGGCACGATCGCTAATGTGTATCACATAATTTAATTTAAAATAATGTTTCTGACTTATCACAAGATATATCTTTACATTTTATATTAATGTAAAATGATGATGAATATAATTATACGTGATATTAAAATTTTTTTTTTAGAAATAAAACAACTTTTCTAAATTAACAATAAATTTTTAATTTTGTAATCGTCATTTTAAAAGGTTTCAAGCAAATCCTTTTAGTGGTGATGACGACGATGATTGAATAAACTAATCCCACGTTGCGGTCGTGTCTAATAATGGATTGTATGTTTTGTCAGTAACATTAATTATATACACAACTTTAAATTTACTAGTTACTGATTTCTTCACATAACTTGTTAGACGTTTTTTTTTCTTTTAAAAAGCAAATATATATTGAAAGTATTTAAATATATACTTTTTCTACAAGTATTAAATATAATTAGATTTAACTTTTTTTTTTCGTTTTGTTTGTTTTTTTTTATAATATCCTATACGTGTTATTCGTTGATTGATTTATTTCTTTATTTACTGAGTTTATTTAATTTTGCTTGTGTTATATATTTGTATGAAAAATTATTATTAATGTGTATTATGAGAATTATATAAAATAGAACACTTAATTTATTAATATATTCTATATATTGCATTTTCTTGCTATCCTCAATTATATCAATTGAGAACTTACTAATATCTATAAAAATATTGCCTTTATCTGAGTTTTTATTTTTAATCGTTTGATGAATATTAAAGATTTATTTTATATATATACTAATGACAAAAAAAAAAAGATAATAATTATAACTTTCAGTTAATCATAATGTAAATATTGTTATTCTTTATATTATTTCTATAAAGTCTCTGTGTGTAAGCACGTTCATATAATTCAGAAATTATTTTTCTATGTACGTAACAGTGGTCACAATAAATAAATGAATTTGTGTTAGTGAGATAACGTCAGGGTGTCACTTATAAGTGTTACATTTTTTTTGTCTATTTCTTTTTTCAATATTTTTTTTTCTCTTAAATAAAAAAATTCGTAAAATATTACATATGTGATGGGAGAAGGATAGAAGGAGGATAATTCAACTGGTGATAAGGCGGAATTTCTAAGCCTCAACAACTTGGGCATACACAAGCGATCAATCATCAGATTGGTGAGTTCCTTCGTCTATCCTTCTCTCAGTTACCGTATTGAATTAAGTATATCAGTTTTTTTTTATTGATTTCTCAAGTAATTGCCATTAGATACAAAAATTAATATAGAAAAATATTAAATCCTATATATTAAATTTGTTTTCTTCTTATGTTCGGTACCAATACTGTAACTAGAGAACGGAATAATAATTGAAAAAAAAAAGAAAATAATAATTTAAAAATATGTTTTTATAGGAAATATTATCGTTATTGTAAAAATGATTTCCAGGTTATTGGGGGATGCCGTACATTCAATCATTCCTATCTACTCTCAAAGTTAAAGCTGCAAGTAACAGTAAAACAAACATAATATTAGAAAATGTACAAAGGGTTGTTATGGAAAATAATGCACAAGATGATGAACATTCGAATAGCGGCAATTATAATTTAAATATAATAATCAATAGTTTAAATGAAAGAATAACTAAACTAGAAGATTCTTATTCAACTGTAAGTATAATATTTTTCTTAATTATCTTTTTTTCTTAGATTTCAAAAAATTTAATGTTTTTAATTATTTTCTATGTTTAGGAGTACCTAATAAACATTAGTCAGATGTTGCAAAATCAAAAAGAAAATGAAATTGATTTTTGGCAGAGAGTTGACGTAAGTTAATAATACTTATCTCTATGCTAAATATATTGTAAATTTATACGAAAGAACGAGATATAATTAACAGTTTATTCTTTATAGGGAAAAATATTGGAAATAGAAAATAGGATAAGTAATCTTAAAACCGATACCAATAACGTAGTCGTAGAACTTCAAAGTTTGCGCGAGATTTATGCACAGTTAAAATCTTGCTGTGATTCAAATAAACAGCTTCTTGTACCTGAAACTTTACGTAAAGAGGTCGATTATATTTTAGGGAAATATTTTGGAAGTACTACCTCCTCAAAGGACGTTTCCTTAATTTTTGAAAAATTGAAAAAATTATTCACAGATAAAGGTATATTAATAAAAATATTATTTTCTTTTTAAATATACATACAGGCACATATATCATTGTTAATACAATTTTTAGATATTTCAATTGGTGCTAATAATGCCATTAAAGAAGATGGTTCATTGGATGAAAAGATTCTTAAAATAATAAATGATAGATTAAAGATATACGATGCTGATAAAACTGGACGTGTAGATTATGCTTTAGAAACTGCAGGTGAAGTTAATCATTGTATAATAAAATAATTATTTACATTTTTTTTTCTATAACCGATTCTTAGGATAATTAAGAATTTTATTTTTAGGGGGAGAAATTATTAGTACAAGATGTACTCAAATGTATAGCGTTAAATCAAGATCTTTAAGGCTTTTAGGTCTTACAATCTATTCTGAAAATAATAATCCTCGGACAGTGATACAAAGAAATCCGATACAGCCTGGTGCTTGTTGGCCATTTCAAGGTTTTCCAGGATACTTGTTGATCAAATTGCGTTATTCTATATACGTAACTGGTTTTACTATTGAACATGTAGCTAAATCTATATTACCAAGTGAAAAAATGGAAAGTGCACCACGTAAATTCAACGTTTGGGTAATACAAATATATATCTTATATTCTTTCTCTTTCTATCTTTAATATATTATTAAATAATATATATATGATTTTTTCTTTTTTTAATTTAATAGGGTTTAACCGATCAGAATGATCCTGAGCCAGTTATGTTTGGTGATTATGAATTTGTAGACTCTAATGAAAGTTTACAATATTTTCCTGTACAGGTAAGTTGAATTTCTAAATGAAATAGAAAAAAGATATCAAAACATTTTTATCTATATATATATATATGTTTTTTTGTTGTTTTCTTTTCCATAGAATACTAAAATTGTAAAACCATACGAGTACATTGAATTAAGAATTCATAGCAATCACGGAGAATTGGAATACACCTGCTTGTACAGATTTCGTGTTCATGGAAAACCAGCATGATTGAGTAATTATAGAAATAATATAAGGTTTGAACCTATACTTGCGTAAAATTTCTTTACGATTTGGTAATGTTAAGGTAGAAGATGTGATAGATAATTCAGACTTGACGCGTGCCTTTTTTTATAATAAATAACTCTAACATTATAATTCGAGGGAAATAATAAGAAGAAAAATAATTCATGATTCTCTTTTCACACTATCACATTTAATATATTTATATATATATTAAGAATACACATACAATGAGAGAATGAATAGCATTAATGAAACTAATTGTGGAATATATAGTATATATATATAATCATTGTTTTTATACGTCAAAAAAGATTTTCTCTAATGTCGTAGTACTGTGATGAGAAAATTTCAATTGGAATCATATTAAGTTTGTTTGTTTGTTTAAATGTTTCTTTTTTTTTTTAAATTATGTATATAGAAGTAAAACGAAGAATGTTCCAATTAGGATAATACATAAGAATAATAGATCTCTCTTACGTGTTCATCTAATGAAAAAACAAAAAGAAAAAAAAATAATAAAAAATATTCATTACTTTCTTTAATTAAAAATTAAAGAATTTTAAAAACGCACACTCATACTTCATTAACACAGAGACGTATATAATATCATCAAATTCAATTAATGGATTATGTTTAAAATAAACCGAGCGAATAATGTATCATAATATTAACATATATGACAGTGCAGAATGTTACCATTTTGTATACATTTGTAACTATTTTGAAATTTAAAAACGAGAAAAGAAAATGAAGAAAAAAAATAATTAAGATATCATCGTATATAATAAGAAACTAATAATTATAATAACGAGATTTTGTAAACTTCCTATCTTTTTAAAAATTTCAATTTGAAGAAACTAACAATTATAATCAAAAATAACATCTTATAAATTTCCTATTTTTTTATCAATTTGGACTTGCCCTTAGATCATATATACATATGCATAAAGATTTTATTAATATATTATATTATATATAGTAAATGATACTTTCACATATTTCTATTCTCAATTTATAGACATCCAATTTTTTCACAGGGCATGTAGTACTTAATATATTTAATTAAACAATTAACATATATTTTTCAAATTGAATTAAAAAGATTGGAAGTATTCTTGTTTTCCCTTATCTTTTCTTTTTTTTTTTTTTGCTATTGTAACATACGATAATTATGTATGTATCTATAAGTTTTTTCTTTTGAGAGAAATTGAATATTTGAAAATATTTTTTTTGAGTGAAAATAAAGCGAAAATTAAGATACAGAATAATAAACTCCTCTCTGACTCTTATTAATTAATTTAAAAAAAAAATTTTTATTTCAAAATGTTATCACTTTTATATAATTTTTTTCTCTATCTCACACACACACATACACACATACGCAAGTTGTATTTTTATTTAATATATAGGAAAGATATTAGAATTAAAAAGAAAAAGACATAGTAATTTTGGATTGATCCGTTTATTAACGCGAAACAAGTATAGTTTTTGGATATACTCGTGTTATGTTAATTGTACCCATTAGGTATATGATAATCACATGTACACACGTTTTATCTCTTTATTTTTTTTTTTTTATTTTTTTTTCATTTTGTTCAGTATATTTTTATATATTTGTATGTATGTGTATATACATACACAGGCCAGGTTCATTTACGTGAGAATGAATATACGTGGTAATGCATGCACATACATAAATATACATCGCATTTGATATACGTATATAGTGTAAATATATATATATATATATTCATAAATAATCATTTTCCCTCTCTTTCACAATATCCTTTCTAGTTCTCTTTAAAAACTTTATCTTTCTCCTTCGTACTATTATCGAAGATACACATAAGTATTATTACATGTATTATAACAATTTTATTTTTCTTTTTTTTTTTTTTTCATTTTTCTCTCTGTGTCTGCGGTAATAGTAAATTTGCTGCGATTGCTGAGGGCGCATTATATTCTCGCATAAGCGAAGAAGAGATTATATATTATACATACACAATTATTTTAAAATAAAGTTATATTGTGAAATGTTTTTAGAGTATTCGTCTATTCGTATATAACTAATAATAATAATAATAATAATATTAATAATGATAATAATAATAATAATAATAATGATAATAATAATAATAATAATAAAAATAGTATTATTATAATAGCGATAATAACGATGATGATAACATGATGATGAGATGATAATGAACGGGAAATATCGAGTTAAAGAGAGACTCAGAAATATGTTAAAGTCTTTCGAATATTATTATATTATAATAATATTCAGCCTAATATATATAAAATTAATTCGATGAAAAAGCTAGGAAGAAAGACAGAGCCTCTGCGGTCGTCGAAATCACTCGCATCGATGAAAAATACATTTTTTTTTTGTTCTATTTTTCGAAATTCAGATTTGTTTTGTGGTGGCTTACAAATTCGTTCGTATATTCCTTCTGTTTAAAAATCTTTCTTTTTCTATATTTTTTTGTAATATATCAATAATTAAAATTGTATAAAATTAACAAAGATATATACATTAAAAAAACATAATATATATCAAATACTTTTAATTAAAAAATAAAGAAATGATAAACAAATCGCTCGCAACAAAAAAGAAAACCAAGGAATCGAATATTTGTATGTATATATATATATAATTTTTTCTTATCTCATCTACAAATATAACTAATAATTTGTATTTATATATAAAAACATAAAAAATGACGAACGAATTGTTTGCAAATCGAAGACTATCTTTCTTTCTAATACTTTTTAATAAAATAAAATAAAAGAAAAAGGTAATATACTATCTCTCTGACGATATTTAACAATTTCTTATACGCAATTAATATATAATACTTCAGAAATATAAGAGATTAATTATCTTCCCCAAAAAAATGGAATGTGTCGATTAGAATTGTAATTGGATTTTTTTTTTTAAATAAATTTCTCTTCATTTTGGAAGTTAATTCTCATATTTCGTCGTTTAAAAAAACATATTTTTTCGTATTATAAAAATCTCTAATTGAATTATTCGACAAACGCTAAGAGGACGCAGAAAGGGTCGAGCGAAGAGTAAAAAAAAAAAAGAGGTCAAAAGGTAAATGGGGGTTAGAGGGGTTGACAGGGTTGGGATGAAGGGGGAACACAGGATTCGAACAAATATGTTCGACGGAAGATCGACGAGAGGCGGAATGGTTTCAATACTGTTTTTGGAATGGTTCGTATTTTTCTAACGCGTCACAGATTTTGTGCGCGTGGCGACGATTTGTTGTTGACGTTGTTGTTGTTATTATTATTATTATTTTTAGATGTATCGGAAGAGTATTGCGAATTTTTCGCGCATAACTTTTTTTCGTAAAAGAAAGAAAGAAAGAAAAAAAAAAGAATTCTAATTTTTATACCGAACAGAGATTATTTCAATAAAGAACTGATTTTTCTTTATTTCGGCGCTGCAAATAATTATCGGACGAATATGCGTTGATTATACACTCTGGTAACAAAGTGTTCATAATCATTTCTATTAAAACTCATCATCAGAAAATTCTTTTTTTCTTTTCTTTTTGATCACAGATCCAAGTTCTTGCACGCACCCTAGGAAAATTTTGAAAACGAAACAAACTAAAATCTTTCTTCTTCTATTTCAATTTTCATATTTCTATTTGACAAATTTATGTTCTTGTTTTTTGTCTTTTTTTTCAAAAGAAAGTTATCGCGAAAATGCGACTTGTAATGCACGCGAGTTGCAATATTCAATAGGTACACACGAGTTATAATAATACTATTCTCTCTCTTTCTCTCATATTCTCTTTTTCTATTTAAATGTTATTAAAAAAAAAAAAAAAAGAAAAAATATACATATATAAAAAAGAAAGATTACGATCTTAGATAAGTAGAAAAAAATAAATAAAGTTATTTGCAAGAGTAATAATATATATGTATATGTAGGAGCTCTAACTGGGACTTGGCTAAGAAGCTCCTCCAGCGTGTTTATTACTCGTGACAAATATTGCACAGATCATTCACGAGTCTATACCATTTTGGCAAATTTTTGTTTAACTTTCCTATATAATATAATATATATTTATACACGTATATAATTTTTCTTGTTAGATTAAATCGTACCTTAAAAATTGAAATGGAATGATGAAGAGAATTGGTTAAAAAGTAATTTTGTTTTTTCGTCTTTTTCTTGACCAACTCGTGAATAGTTATATTTTTTTTTCTTCTTCATTTTTAATTGTTTATTCTGTGCAATTATTGTCATCGTCATGCTCTGCATATTCTGAAATGCTTATAGTATTGTCATTACTTACATAATGGAAGGAAATAATAATATTAATTAATAATATTAACTAATCAATAATAATATTAACTAATAATTAATAATATTAATAATAATAATAATAATAATGATAATAACTAACATGATAAAAAGGACGAGTTATTAAGTAGTAGTAGTAATGATAATAATAATAATAATAATAATAACATTAATAATAATAATAATAATTAATAAATGATTGAACGCGTTAAAAGAAAAAAAAAAGAAGAAAAAAATAGAAATATATTTATAGGTAGCGCAGTGCGCGTGCGCAGATATTTTGTTCGACTAGAATTCGTATGGGGAGGTTTTGATGAAATCGTTATAATGGCTCGATCGTACCGTTTTTTTTTCGCTTGATATATATTATATATATATACGAGTATATATATGTATAATCTCTTTTTTTTTTTTGTTAGCATGTTTGTTTCTCATTATTCTTCGTATTTTCTATTTTAAACTCGTTGTTGTTTAGTCGAAGAGACTACGATTGTAATTATTTCAAGGCCGATTCTCGTTGACGTACGAACGATAAAAAAAAAACCAAAAGATATATGTAAGATCCAGACAAATCTTGGAATTTATAAATCTCGATTCCTACGGAAGACACATTTTGATCTCAAACATAAATTATTATTATAAGTACTTACGTTTGAAGATAGAGAGAGTTGGATTAAAAAGAAGAAAAATAATATGAAAGATTGATCATCGTGTGTTTACGATAGATCATACAGATCGGTGATCAAATAAATAAATAAATACATAAGAAAAATATTTCTTTGTCAAAAAATTGATCACGACTCAAGTTTGATTTTCATTAAAAAAAATAAAAAAAAATAAAAAGTTTGCTTGCTTGTTTGTTTGTTAGTTTTCTGCTTTTAAAAACACATAGCACACCTTCCTTTTTTCTCGTAATTCCTTCGTCAATGTTAAATTCCTCAAAAAAAAATTTCTCATTCCTCGTCTCGTATGTTTTCTTTTTTTTTTTTGTGTTTATTTTTTTTTTTTTTCGTTTATCGTAGTCTCTTCGTCTGTTTTTTGTTTTGTTTTGGGAACACCGCAGGAGCCTTTTAGTCTTTTCTTTCTTCGTTTCATTTTCATTTCTCGATTTCTTCATTCCTGTCCTTCCTTTCCTTTCTTTTCTTCCTTCCTTCCTTCCTCTTCTTCATCCTTTCTCTTCTTCCTTTTCGCCTACTTCTTGCGACCGAGGTACTCGACCATCCCTTGGAACTTCTCCTTCTCGTCCTCAAGTAGCAACGCTTGGATGCAGCTCATGAAGTATTGAGTGCTGAAGCAGTCTTGCCTGTTTAAAAGAAAAAAATAATAAAGAAAAGAAGTAAAAGAAGAAGAAAAAATGTACAGATATACTACAAAACGAACAGGATTAGAGAGATCTATAGTAACAGCCGTAACTACACACTGCTACCAGAGAAGAAGCGAGGCCATTGATCTTTCTCTCTCTTTCTCTTTTTCCCTCTCTCGTGAGGGTCAATACCGGATGCTAACGAATGATCTTCCGGCTCCTATCTTTCTATCTATCTGTTTTTCTACGTTCTCTTTAATTTCACATTTTTATCTTTTTTTATAATAATTTTCTTAAAAAATATGATTCGTAATTAAGGTAATCTGTAGTTTTATGATCGTTCACAAAATCAAGTTCTTTTAACCATTACGAAATTTATTGATTTTTTATCGATAAAAAATATTTAAAATATCATTTCTGTGCTAACTGTGTCGAAAACAGTCGAAAACAATTCGTGATTTTATGATTGTTTAAAAAAATAAATTATTTTGACCATTACGAAATTTTATGATTTTAATCAACGAAAAATAATTATTTTAATTAATTGATCTATGCAATATAATATAAGCGTTAATTTTGATGCTATTTATTATATAATATTAATAATTTAATAATTTATTATATAATATATATATATTTATTATATTATATATAACAATATATATGTTATATATATTTTGATCAGAATGTGAAACATATATTACGTTTTATTTATCGAAAATATTATATTTTTCGATCCTCATACACGAGTAATTTATAAATGTAACTATTTATAAAGGAACGAGAAGTGTGAGAGAGAGAGAGAGAGGGAGAGATCTGGCAATGATTTTAGTAATAGTTAGTACGTGGGGTTAAAATGGGGAATTTGGAATTCACAAAAATGTTCAAAATCGCAAAAAAACTGTCCAAAATCTTGCTGCTCCTTTCTTGTGGAATCTAAAAAATATGTTTTTATAAGGGAGGACAAAAATACATGAAAAATAATCCCATAGAAAAAATTTGGGATTAAAAAATCGCATACAGATGTTGCTGCAATGTAAAAAATACATAAAAATTTGTACATGTTTCAAAAATGCGTTGTAAACGGGGACAAAAAAATTACTTTCGTCAGGACGAACAGACGGATTCGTATTCCCTATTTCTATAATTTCGTACAAACATACTCTATCTTTTTTCGATTCTCGATGCCAGAGTTTCTCTCGATCCAAAGATGATATTTAAGAAGAGATATTTTGAAGGAATACGTCCAAGTACGATCGGCATTATTCGAGTCCAGATGTATCGTTTTCAAAAGCAACCAAAGATCGTATATGGATAAAAATAACAATAATCTAATAATAAAGATAAAGAAGAAAAAAAAAATAAAAAATGGAACGAGAAAAATATCTCCCCCCTTCCCTAACAAATAAACAAATAAAACTTAATCAATTTCTGGTTATAAGTAATGATAATTATACTTGAAGGAAAGAAAACAAAATGACGTATAAATTTGTGTAGAAGATCAAGGATTTTTGTTAGGAAGGTGTTTGATTTGATTTATATTTTTGAAATGTGACAAAATGTACTTTGACGTAATTGAGTTGGATCGATGCGTGATCGAATCGAATAAGGGAATAAGGAGAAGGTAAATTTAAATTAATAATGTTAGTTAATTAAATTTATAGAAGCAAGAGAAATGGAAAAGGAAGAAAAAAGTGGGTTAGGATAGAAAAAGAATGAAACGAAAAATGATTGAAATCATAAACATAAAATAAGAAGCTACCTAAACCCCGGGATCGGCCCCATGGAGTTGCTTGATCCACATTTGGATCTTCTCCGTCTCGTCCGTCAGCAATAATACTTCTAAGCATCCCTTGAAGTAGTCGGTGGTGAAGCAATTTTTTCTGAAAATTGAGAAAAACAGAACTTTTATGAGGAATATTAATAGCATATTGTTGTAGTCCTCCAAAAAATCTTGTTATTCATTCAGCCAGGTGGATCTAAATGGTGGATTTGTTTAAAATCGTTTTCTGAGTTTTCCTGAAAGTGTGTACAAAGTTTGAACGATTGAGTGCAATCGGTAATAAGAAAAAAATCGATTACGCTTAAAAGTGGTAACATTTGTTTTTACATTGGAATAAAATCAAATAATCGGCGTTTTCCAGATTTGTCAATATTTATTTGCAAGAATCTTTGAGATCTAGATTGTTCATAAAATCGATAATAATAGGAAACACGATCGTGTAAGATTTGCTATTTATTTTTATTTGAAAAAAAATAAATAAAAAGACAATTTGTCCACTAAGATCGGTTTTGTTTTCTTCAAATTGATTTTCCACGATATTTGATGAGATTTTTTTCCCCAAAAAAAAAAAGAAAATACGTATTTCCCGTTTGACCTTACACGATGTAACCCCATAAAGAAAAACAAAAAAACAAAAGATATATATACATATATATATCCGGCATTTCCTTCGCAATCGACAGAAACACACCATGGATTCTATTTTCGGTACGGTCGTTAATCCATTCCTCCTTAACGCGCTTAGGCAGAAACGGCAGGCTAACTAATAACGGCCGTGCGTTAGCATTCGTTCTTGCGAGTGCTATAAATAGAAGAGAAATCTCATTCCGTTTCGATACGCGTGCCACGCGAACACACGGTTACGTTTAGAGTCTGCCAACTTGGAATGAGAGAAACAAGATCAGGATTTAACGATTTACGACTGTTTACCTCCAACAAGAAAATAATCTTACTTTTTCAAACGAAAGTCCTTTTTTCAATATTTTTATTTTAATTCTTTACCTATTAGATTTGGATACCAATGTAATCGATCGATGCATGATGCAAAGATGATCCGTCATATGTGAAATTTGTGTGTTCGCAATTTTTAAATAAAAATTATGGAAGTGTCAAAATATAATAGAAAAATAAATTTAGTCATATATATTAGGTACTTGCCATAAAAATCACCCCCTGTTCCCTTTGAATTAGAATACTATTTCTAAAATATATTTACTTCATTTGCTAATATTGCAATATTGTTATAAAATAAAAAGAAAAAAATTGTTTGTAAAATTCTAATCACTCAAGTGCAATAAAATAGTTAGATTAAATAAATATATAAGAGTATGAGAATATTTAGGATAGAGATTTACCTGCAAAGTACATGAAGTTGGGGTTCACGGAAAAGATTATAGCAGTCCTCGCAGATGCGATCCAACCGAGCGAAGATGCTCTTATCGTAAACGCCCTTGCATGAGAGATCAAGGTAAGAGCGTTTACCTAAGGGATGACTCATGAGGACACCAGCATCGGCAATACCAAGACAAGATGATACGAGTAGTAACGTGGCCGTCCATGCTAATACAGTCAACAGACTTGGGCAGTTCGTCGTCTTTGATGATGAGGACGAGGTCGACGAATAGAACCTGGAGGACGTAGGTAACGACGACAAGGATGAGGATGAATTAGAGATACCACCAAGTTGCTCGTAATTGTTCATCGTCCTCGTCGTCGTCGTCGTCGTCGTCGTCGTTCTGTTGTACACAGGTGAATGGTGTACGCCTCCCGATGACAACGAGGATTGCTTTCTCGAGGATGCTTGACCTTTTTGCTCGCGATTCACCATCATCATCATCATTGTTGCTCTTGTTCTTGTTATCTGTAATTCAAAAAATTCAATCTAATTCAATTACATTGTTATATATGAAAGTTACAATTTATGATAAAAATATACAATAATTCTTAGTTTTAGTCATACTTGCAGAGTCTAAATACACATTCAAATATACTACAATTAATATTTTACAACAAAGAATTATTTATTTACAAACCACGGGACTTGTGTTGCGTCGGCTCTAGTCATAAGGGTAAGTACTATTGCCCTAAAAGTCTGATACAAGATCGTCTAGAAACGGTGTATTTTTTGTATCTTTCTCCTTTATTTTTTAAAGCCTTCGAAAAAGAAAGCACAAAAAGAATAAGAATAAGTGTAATAAGAAGAAGAAGAGAAGTAGAGAAGGATGAGAAGTAGGAGGAGGAGAAGGAGGGGGAGGGCTCTCAGGTATACCAACAACCTCCCCTCCTCCTCCTCCTCCTCCTCCTCCTCCTC